>PVHP010000040.1:125328-254172 GCA_004024765.1 Zapus hudsonius
TGCCTCATTTCATCCTTTGCTGCCCATAGGCATCTGTTCCCCCTCATTATTTGCCATTTAGAAAAACTCTGCTTGAATTCCTTGTGCATCTGGCCCTTGCTTAGTGTATATCTGTGATGCTTAAATACAGTGCTCCATATTAGAACAGCCTCACATGCAAGCACAAAATCATCCCTTCCCAAAAAATGTCTCAGTATTTTCGTACTCCAAAGTCTAAACACAGTCATTCAACTTTAGCAGCATTTACTGAAGTAAATATGTGCTCTATCTAATACACATTAAAAATATTCTGTCTGTCCCCCTCTCTCTCTCTCTCTCTCTCTCTCTCTCTCTCTCTCTCTCTCACACACACACACACACACACACACACAGAAGACTTTGCTAGTGTCCCAACCAATGTCATAATATAAAGCCATCACGAAGTTCTCCCCAAAATGCAGTCTTTTACTTTAAGCAGCGAGGGCCTTTTACCGACTGAACTCTTTTTCCCTGATTCACGAATAGGATGACTTTGCATGGAGATACACTTAGAAGTGCATGCCCTCTTGAGAACACAGGAATGGACGGGTACTGAGAAGATCATTTGCGACAGAAAAAATGCCAACTCAAAACAAGTTTAATTCTTTCCTAAATTTCTTCTTCACTCTTCTCTCTACTTCCTCCGCCAGAGGAGATACTTGTGTTTGAGGAAGAAAGCACTGAGTCTGGCTAACAAATGTGGGCTTGCCAAGGGAGCGTCTGTTTCTTCATCTCAGGTGAGGCTCCTAGGCTCCTTCGAGGAACAGATGCCACGACTGATAGTAGTGGAGATTACAGGGATTGCAACACTCTCCCTGGGGTCAGGTGCTCTGCAGTGCACTGGGGTGATGGACAGCAGAGATGGGGTCAAACTCCCTGCGTTTGAATCCTATGTCTACTCGTTCAGAAGTGATCTTCTATCTTCATGCCTTGGTTTTCTCATCAGTAAAACAGGACAGTGATAGCATCTCTGCAGTGTGGTTGTTGTGTCAAGTTCAGATACTGAAGGTGGGCTTCTTTACTCACCATCCATCTCCACTAGGATAAAAGTTCACTGAGATATTTATGGAGCTAACACACTGCCTGGCACATGGTCTGAAGAAGGTAAACGGTCTTCTGTGAAGGGAGGGAGGCAGGAATAGGGTTGGGAAAAGGAGTAATTCTGAAACGAATGATGTACTTAATAACTGATAATTTATTATGGGGAAGTATAAAAACCTGCAGTGAGATCAATGGAAGAAAACCACCTATAAAATGGAAATTTTGCCACATCGGAGGAAAGATCTTGGACACAGAAAGGAGTCATTCCTCTGTATCACTGCACCAAGAAATCTCCCTGAACACGTCAACATTGACCATTAATCAGACAACACCAATAAGCTGTGCTGAGTTCCCTTCCTTAAGGATCAAAACGACACTCTTACCCTTCCTCTCTAAGAGCATTCTATTTTGTTTTTAGCTGAATGCTTTTAAAAGGGGATCTTCTGAATATTAGAATGTAGGTCCACATATTCCTCATGAATTCAGACACAAACCTTGAGCTGTACAGCGCCCACTTCCTTGTACATCTTTGCATTTCACACTCGTAAATCCAACTGCCTATTTTCTATCATTGCCTAAAGGGCTCAAAAGTACCTGAAGCTTAACACCAAATTCATGATGATCTCCTTTAAACTTCATGGCAATACATTGTATATATTTTATTTTATTTTATTGCAGTACTGAGAACCAAACTCTGGGCCTGTGCACACTAGGCAAACTACTAAGCTGTACCCTCAGCCCTATTCATTTTTACAAATAGGAACATTTAGAAAATTTGACTCCATTTTGTCAAAAAAAAATCATTCTTATCTGGATACATGGATCAAATTAAAAAGTTGAATATTGTTTCATGTCAAGTAACAATCTTGTTTCCTTACTTCGAGCCCTTTAACATGGAGGAGATGGTTATAAGCACCCTGTTTTATAAGGGAGAGTCACTTAGCGAGTCCATAGCATGAAAAAGAGTGAAATATCCCAATATTTTAGTGGGGGAAATTATCTGGTGATAAAGGGGAAAAGTTACAAAAATGAACATAAGTTTTAAAAAGTTAAAACTAAACCAAAACTACCAAACTATTATATTTTTTTCAATGAAAAGCTACAATTTTTGAAAAAAAACGAGTCAATATTTCTATAGTATATACTGAAAACCAAAAACCCCAACCAGCTCACAGAAGGCTTTGTGGGGTTGATCAAAGTCAGACAACCTCACCTATGAACTGAATCTGTGGGCTGCAAGCCGAGTCCACTTTTGTACGGGAGGAGGATCCAGGGAGTTCCCTCCTCCATCCTTCCTTTGGGAGGGGAGCTCTTGTAGAAGACAGAAATTCTGCTATATTCTGGCACAGTATGGAAACCTAGACTTTATAAGTGTCTCAAGACAAAGCCTGTGCTCTCCCTCATAAGACTCTCTGGTCACCTTCTCTGAGAACACTTTCCTCATTTTCTACAACTCGGGGAAATTTTAGTTAGTTGACAATCTGCATCAGTAAGTCCTCCTCCTCACTCCAGACGACTTGCTTCCCACCTCCCAAGCCCAAAGTCCACTGCTCCAATGCTGGTGTGATCTGGTAGTCTAGCAAGAGTTTGGCTTGCTCAGCTGTTCACAGAAAGGTAATGGCTGCCTATCTCCTTGGAGCGAAGACCTTTGGAGTTCCTCGATCTCCATATGGTTGGCTGGGAAGTCCCAGACATTTACACATGTGGGCTGTCAATGTTAAAATATGATATTAATAATTATATATTCATCTTCCTACATACACATTTTTTAGAACCTTTGATGTCTCTAGCTGTCAACAAATATTACTCTGGCAGAGAGGATAGCGAATTAGATACACTCATCTCTATCATTCATGGATGGTCCTGTTGTGTCCCCTGGCTCACTGAATAGAATTTCTCCTTTCTAGCATTTGCCATGCACAAACAACCCTGAGTTGGTGTGGTACAGCAAAGGACTGTGTGGGGGCAAGGGGGGGAGGGGGCGAAGAGCACCCTTTTGTCCTTCTCCCAGAGGCTACCACTAGCAAAGACTACAATTATGTCCAGATTTTCCATCCACAACCTGGGAGAGGCAGAGTGCACAACACAAGCAAACCTATGTGGGCTCCTGGTTCAAGAATGCCACTTGCCACACAACCCTCACGACAGATGACCTCCTGAGGATAGGAGTCACTCAAGATCACTCAGCCACTAAGCAAGGCAGCTGGGGCTGGCTCCAAGTTCCTCCTAGGCCCACACTGAGAAAGACGAAAGAAGAGAGACATGAACGAGAGAGCAGGGGAGAAACAGAATGACTTGTCATTCTGAACGCTACGGTTGTCAAGGGAGGCTAGTTTTAAGAGACAAAAAGAAGGGAGCTACGAAAACTTCAAGGATTTAGAAACTTCGTTTTCCTTCCATCCTGCCTAGTTTTGGGAAATCCGCTAATTCTTGAGGCTTTAATTCGTAGGTTTGAGATGGGTCCCAACCTTCACATGGCCTTTAGATTCTGAAGAGATGTGAAGAGACCCACACTTCAACAACCACTGCCGGAAAGTGTATGATCCATTTGCTCATATTTAAGCAATGAGTAGAGGGGTCGGCAGAGACAATGGGGGGAAAGTCATGGGAAAAGGAGATTCCGATAAGTTAAAACTATGCTGGAAGATACAAATGAAGTCCATACCAAGGAAGGACACGTTTTCTTCTAAGACAAGGGTGACGACAGAGCCCACTGGAGCTGAGTTGTAGCAGGTTATGGCCCATTATGTCAGACCAGGAAGGCTGATTCTCATCTAAAATTCTTAAACCTCTGCTTTCCTCATCTGGGACCTGACAGAACAGTGACAAGCTCAGAGCAAGGCACACCGTGGCGAGCGAGGGGAGAAGATGAGCTGGACCCAAGCCTCTTCCCCCACTGGACTAAAGCCAGAGCCCCATGGAACTCTGTAACTCCAACACACATCAGCAACCAGGAGTGTGTCTTGTCTGGATTACTTCCCATCGTCACTTTCCTTATGGGTACAATGAGGAAACAAGCGTTTCCAATAATGTGTTACCATGGGCTGTGGCAAAAATGGGTAAACATTTATGGACAAAGGTCACCATCGATACGTGGGCGTGAGTGCTGATTTGGCTGTGATCGGCTAGGTTCTTGCTCGGAAGAGTCAGCTTCGTCATGGCTGCTTTGAAAACATCTGCGGCCCCACACAAAAGACACCAGGGAGTGGAAGGCAGAACGGGTTTCCAGATGCATCCACCTGTGTGGGCTACTGCGGGAGGCAATGTCCACGTAAGAAGCACCACCTACTTTCAACTCTAGGTATGAGCACTGCTCTAAAATAAACCGAGACTAAGGGGTTCCCAAGGCTTCTTGCTTTTGCTGTGTATGTATCTGAGTCCCAAGAAAGCTCCCTTGGTCTGCTGCACTTGTCTCTGTGTTATGTGCCGACCACCATGCACAGGCTTCAGATAGAACCGTTTCCTCCTCCGCTGTGATGACGGAGTACTTTTCCAGTGCTTTCCAGGCTATCACGAGAAGGCATAGTTCCTACCCACTTGCAACTTCAGTGCCAAAGGCAACAGAAGAAGCCAGTCTGAGACTGACAGTACGATCAAGACAAATCTAGCAAACACTTCTCCAGTCACTCGGTCACCTACAATTCCTTCCGTTTCTGTACCCTGACTCCCAGTATGCTGTTGGCGATCTGAATTACATCAACAATATACTCCTTCGATTGCTATCTACAATAAGAAATGAGTGGCATGAAAGTCTCATTTGAATCAATGCCATTCATCTATTCTTTCTTTTTTTAAAATTCATTTCTTTATTTTATTTATTTTCAAGCAGAGATACAGAGAGAGAGAGAGAGAGAGAGCACCAGGGCCACCACCTTGTGGGTCTGGCTTATGTGGGTCCTGGGGAATTGAACCAGGGGCCTTAGGCACTGGAGGCAAGTGCCTTAACCTCTGAGCCATCTCTCTAGCCCTATCTATTGTTTCTTAACTGTGAAAAACTATTTGAGATGTTCCGTAATAAAGATACTCTTTTCATGCTCTAAAAAAGAATTCTGATTATGGGAATGTACTGTAAAACCAAGAATCTAGAACAATCGCTCCCTACTGACCACCTCTCAAACATCCTCATCAAACACTGCAGATAGATCCTCTACTCCTAGGGGTACTTGCTTGCAGAACCTGAACCAAACTTCGATACTTCCCTCAATTGTGATGTTCCTGGTGCTCCTCTCAAAATGCCTGAGACAAGTAGGAGTGGCCAATAAATATGTTCTAGGTCACGTCTAACAGGCCCAATAAGTCGACTTTGCAGTCATCAGCTCAGGGACAGATATGATGACAAAATTATTTGTAGTAGATAGTCTTTGATTTGCTCAGTGATAATGGCAGATACTGAGTCTAGAACTATTTAGGTTACACACATTTCTGGCCCATTGTCAAAACCACTGGCAACAAGCGTATCATTCGTCTGTTCCACTTGAATCAAAGTGCGCAGGGGCAGGCATGGTGTCCCCTTCTGTTTCCTGACAGACGCAGTGCTGACCACAGATTTGCTGAGTGGATGGCAAACGGTGGACACAGCGTGTATGACCCCCCGAGAGTGTGCTCTCCTGTCCACTCAGGGCTTCCTGCTCACACCCTTCCCTCTCCAGTGCTCCCAGCAGCACAACAGTCTTGCTAGATTCTACAAATGTGCCTGCCCATGCCTTGAAACACTCTTCCATTCTATCTTTTTCCTGGCTTCCTCTGCAAGATAGTTCAGATTAACTGCCTGGACTTCCTCTGGATCACAGCCTTCCCTGAGAACAGCTCTCACAGGGCCTTCAGTTTCTCTTGGCCTGTGTACTATTTTCTATGTCTTACAACACCACAATAACTCCAAGTGTGGAGCAATAAAGGTGTGTCCACAACACCAAGTTGTAGACTTGACACAAAGCAAATCCCCAATGAGCATTGGAATCTTCCATCACAGAAGCATTTGTTACCAGAGAAATGGTGCTAATTGGTGTATGATTCAAGTCCAATAATGTAACAAATAATAATATAACAGATGAAGTGTTCTGTAAGTCCCTGGCATTTGTGGCCTTGTAACAATGGGATATGACTCCAAGTAAAACTTTACCAATCAAGACTCTGGGATTAGAAAAAGAAACTTGTATTCAAATAAGTAACTGCCAATATCCTGAGAAATAATTCTACCATGATTTGATTACTTTACCATTAAAGTAAGAGTTTCAGTCTCTCTAAAGGTTCTACTTTCAACTTCACGATGATTTCAATAGAGAATTGAACACATACTAACATGAAAAAGTGCATACAGTATCTAAATTGCACACATTTTCTTTCCCTTTGAGCCACTTATTACATACACTAATTCACTATATTTAACTAACTATATTAAACTAACTCACTATATTTTAAGTTTACTAAATAAACTCAACTGAAGCATGAAGGAAAAAATACAAGAGCTCTGGAATCCCTTTTTAGCATATGTGTGGTCTACATGTGTGTTGGTATGTATGTGGGTGCACATGTGTTATGCATGTTCAGATGTGTGTGTGTGTGTGTGTGCGTGTGTGCAGATGCCAAGGCCTGTGTCAGGAGTGCTCCCCATCACTCCTCCACCTCATTCTTTGCTTTGAGACTAGCTACTCAGCATGTCACAGGGATCCTGGGGCTGCTTTCCCAGCACTGGGCTATCAGGTCAGGCATGTGCCATCAAACTTGGCATTCTACCTGGGTGTGGGCAAGTCATTCATCCACTGAGGCCTCGCTCAGCCCCATTTGTGAAATCTTGAAGGTAAAGGTTGAGCCATTACCAAGGCCAACATGGGAGCATGAGCCCATTATGAAACTACGGCTGGGAGTGGCTTGGGGTCAACTCTGCATCGACAATGTGAATAAAACATTATGTCATGTACAAACCTAAATCAGACAGATGGAGCCCTCTCATTCACAGCTCACCAGTTTACAAACCAAACAGCCATAAAAATCTTGTGAAAATAAAGCCATAACAACTTGGACATTTTAATTCCTTTCTACAACATACAAACATTCAAAGAATCTTTCATTGTGTAAAATAATTTATATGTAACAGCACAAAAATATTAAAAAGCATAGCTGAATCTGAGGTTGAGGGCAAGGCTTGGGGATAGAGCAAATGTTTAGCCTGCATGAGCTCTTGGGCTTCAGACATCAGCACCAAAATCAACCAAAAAAGAAAAATCTAAACACACTGGCCTACCAAGCAGCTTCATAGCATCCTTTTGGCTATTCCAAAGGTTTCTTTCTCAGCACCATTCAAGCTTCGCTGTGGGTTATGAAAAATGATAATGGATGCTCTTCTTCAAATATTTATAGTGCTAACTTTCCTCTAATTTGTCTTACCCTTCCTCTCAATTAACAAAACTCTGTTAACATTTTTCCTTCAATACAGAGAAAAAGATCACTCTTATTACACATGCACAATGTTAAATTGTGAATGAATCTATTATTAAAGTCTACCAATTCCTATCATTATTGCAGAAGGTAACCTTTAGGGCCAAGAGATTAAATCTATTCATTTAATGGAGAATTTAAATTAAAATATAGACATCGTTTCAGCCCTGCCTTTCTCTCAGTGGAAGTGTGCACAATTTTTGTATATTAAATATCATCTACTTTACCTGAAAAAGTCATTAATTTATGGTGCAAAAACATCTTGATGGTAATTAGGTGTGAAGTAGATGATGACTCACTTTTTTACAGAGTGAAGAAGAAACAGGAGTTAAAAATAGGTCATTAGTTCAAGAAAGATTCACAGTTCAGACACAAAACTCACAAAAACTTTGAAACAGTGTGTAGGTCAGAAAACTGACATGGAAATTATGATGTTGGGACCCAGAAAGACCCCAGAACACAGAGCCTTGGCAGGGGAAACCAGGCGTCTGCATTACATGAATGGCCCAGAGGGAAATCAGGTGGACAGCAGGGTTGAGGAGGGACAAGATGTGGAATTCAGGGCTGATAAATAGGTTCATTCACAGATGGAGTTTATATAAGGCATTAAGAAATAGCGGCACCAAGTGCTGTTCGAGATAAATACCGGCCATGGCCTGTCAAAGTCTCTCTAGCATACTCCGCTTAGCGCTGCTTCAACTTTCTCATTAGTTAGGTAGCGTGAGGAAACTTCCAAGACCCTTAAGCATGTCACAGCCCAGCACGCCACCTGTCCTAAGAGGTAATTATCAAGTAAGTGTTGCCCAATCAATGAGTCAGCGAATGTCTCAGAAACAATGATAATGAAAACATCAAACTCTGAAAGATAACCGCAGGCAGGGGGAAGAGACATCTTGGTTGCTCAGAGGTCACACATGATGAAGTTGGGAAGGGACACTGAGCTTATTTCCTTTAAAGAGAAATTTAAAGCAGCGAGACTAATGAATCAATGTCTCCAAAATAAACCACCAACATCTTAAAAGCGGTCACTCGTTTTCCTCCTTTGCAGCCTCTTCATTCGCCTAACTTCTTGAAGATTTTTTGGTGTCAACTGCTAAGCGTTAAGGTTTTATTAGTTTTCTTCTCCCCTCATCGCCTGTTTCAGCATGAGTCTGATTTCTTTTGTATTTCTTCTTTCTCCCCTGGGAAATTTATGTCTTTTTCTAGCATCTGTCCCCCATCCTTCTTTGTGAACACTGAAGTGAAAAATTCATTTATTTTTTTAGCAGTGTCTCCATGGCCTGTCAATAAATTATGCTCTCTGTATCTTCATGGTTGACAAATGCCTTTTTGGACCTCTGTTCCTTAGATGGTTTGAGAGATGGTTCATTAGCATCTATCACGATCTCATGGGTGAGCTTTCTTGTCTTCCCGCTTACTGTTGAGGGTTTTTTCATATTCTTCACATCGTTCTGTAATCATGCTAGTGTCCTCTATAACACTTGATGTCAACTAGGCCAAGTTCTTCATAAATAATTGCTCTGCGCCCTCAATTTCCCATCGTGTTAGCCTGATGGTTGGCATTTTCTTATGGCGAGTTTTTTCTTACACAGCCTGACTTCTGAGCGTCTGCTTCTAGAATGTGTGGCTGAAACGACATGGATTCTTGCCCTCCCCTCGCTCCTTGCTCCTGACTGTTCCAAATCCTCATGATGGCCTCTAACCATCAAGGTTAGCTGAGATTTTGTTCCAGCCCACACACCCTGACTCTCTCACGGTTTCCGTCAATGGCTCATGGAACTCTTGCTATGACAAGCATCGTTTAACGATCGAATCTCTGGGAATAATCCACAAGAACAGATTCTTGCATGTGTTGAAAGTTGTGTGACCAAATCAAGCCGCCTTCCTCTTTCTTCAGGCCTAGTTTGGCCAGTCACTGGCTAAAGCCTCTGGCTGGAATATCACCGCGCTCTTAAAATATTCCCCCATTCTACGCATCCAATCACATCCTTTGTTTCAGATAAGACTTAATCAAGAGGGGTTTCTGTAAGTTTCCAGTAGAACATGATGATAAATAGCTTAAGCTACTTCCAGTACATTCACGATAATTACTCTTCTTTCTTCTCCATATACAGATAAATCACATCTTCGCTACGGCATGATTTCACGAGACTATCTTTTTTCTACTAGCCCTGACTACCTGATGGGTAGACCTTAACTCCTTTCCAAATACAATTAGTGTAGCCCTTAATTATTAGTGAGTAACAGCCTGTACTGACAACATCCAATGATTTTCCTATCATCGGCATTAAAAACATTTAGAAAGAAAATCAAGTCGTTATAATATGCAAGTAAGTAAGGTCCTCTACTTCAATGCTAACGGCTTCCACCAAAATACAGTAACTGATGTGCGGTTGTGTGTATCAAAAATTTATTCCTCCAATCCAAATGATGGGAAATAATATGGCTTGTGTGAGCTGGAAGATGCTTTCAAATAAACGAAAGTGCAAAATAAGAAGTATTTTGTTTCAGATAATAATATTAAGCAACACAACCACCAATAGTCAGTGGAAACTCTTCGGTGGGCCACACACACACACACACACACACACACACACACACACACACACACACACGATGCATCGGTGCTCTACCCTTTAGTCCCAAAGAACACTACCATACACATCTCAAGTATGTGGCTATTAGGATAAGCAGAAGGTGACTTTTCTAGGATCACTAAGAAATTTTAGTGATCCAGTCCCACAGAGCACTTGGGAATGCTTTTAAGCACCACAATGAACTGGGTTTTCTTACAGCAATAATGTTCTTTCCATTGACACAATGTATTTACAAAACCATAATAGCCTGAAAAGAATTAACAACGAACAATGTGCAAAATAGTCAATTACAGGCTTAAACTTTAAACAAGCACTTACAATGAAGATTTAAAAAAACAGAAAACAAAACCTATCTTGGCTACTGGGTCATTTTCCAGGCTACTAACTGCTAAACCATGTGCAGAATGTGCCTCTAATTTAACGACCCAAATCTTCTGAAAAGGCAGATAGCTTTTGCAGGCAGAATCAAGTTGGTCTTCAAATTGATTTTTAAAACAAGGCAGTTCTACAGAAAGCCAATAAGCTTTTTGCTACAGTTTATTAGAAGAAGAAGGGAAGTAGGTTTTATTTTAAAGATTCTCATTTGTGCATCCATGAAAGTAAAAAAAAAAAAATAACCTTACTTTGGTCTGGAAAAAAAGGCAGTAGTTGATTAAATCCTACAGCCCTGTCAATCTCTGAGGATTATTGCCCACACGTTTTAGTACTTCTGAGACACAGCACTGGCAATGGGTGCCAAGGCAAAAAATAACATCTAAGAAGCTGGGATGGATTTTCAAAAGCTGCACAGAAAATGTGAAATGCTTCCTAGTTAATAAAGTACCTCTCAGTTCTTACAAAATAATTGGGTAGAATGAAACCTGAAATCTCAGAACTGCTAGCTTCTCTCTTTTGATGACACCACATTAAAACCCATACGCAAGAAAGCAACCAGGGGGGAATGCCAGAAATGATTTTTGTATGTTACCAATGTGCAAAAGCCTTATCAAAATACAAATGATCACATGAAGGTCTGGGTGTGTCTGTTTAGAAGTCCAGACCGTAGCCAGGTTAGAGTCTACAAAATTCTACAGGTGGCATAAAGAACCAAGGACACTAGCTTTGTAATGTGTGTCATTCATACTTGTGTGTGCATAAGCCAACTGTTGGGCAGCGGGGACATCTACAACCACACACTCCATGCTGCTGTCCCTGATGACTGTCTCTACTGTGACATTCACTAGGAAAGTAAGTCAGATTGACCCAACCTTGGCTGAGGTCAACCTAGACCTTGTGTGGGGTCCCAATGCTGGGTTTTAAAGCATTGTGGGATACTAATCTCTCTTCCCTCTGGGTATGCCAAGCTAACTGTGTGTGCCTTGCAGCAAGATGCTTCTCTTGAAATTCTCCTGGGAGCTCACACATCACTCTCTAAGGAGCTTGTTTGCCACAGAGCAATGTCGCTAAAAAATCTGCCATGAGTCTAACTTTCCTAGACTTAGGATACAAATCTAGCCCTTGGTAAACCCTCCAGTAAGGCAATACTAATCTATCTACTGTTAACCTGAACAAAGGTGTGTTTTTTTTAATATAACCTTCAGCACCTATAATGTAACATTTGACTTACCTTGTATATATCTATCTTAAAACCAGATGTAGGAGAAGGGATGCTTAGAACTTTTGTCCACGTGATTTTAAGGCTTTTGTTATAAGTGCTGTTGTTATTTTTTAAAAGGTCCAATAAAGTTAATAATTGTGGGTTAGTGAAACCATATTTATCTCCATACTCTATTTTCTAGTCAATTTGTTGTATCACAGAAATACATTTGCTCCTTCCATTGGTCATAAAAGAGCCACTTGTCTAGTGCTTCAAACCTTCTTTCTAAAGAGCAGAATATGAAAAGTATAGAAAAGAACCCACCATCATGGACACAGGCCCACAGCTCCCTCTCCTCCTCAACAGTGATCGTGAACAAAGGTGTCCTAGGCATTTCACCGTGCATTACTCATGCATAACTTCATTTATTTCACCCAAGATGTAGATATTATAATTATCCGCAATATGTACCTGGGTCAGGGAAGGTCACGCAGACAAGGTTACCAGCTAGTAAAGGGAATTCAACCTAAGAATGGACACTGCTCAGCTTCAGACCATCCAGCTTCCTGGGCAGCAGAGCGAAAGGAATGTCAGGCAAGGAAAAATATAGTCTCATCCCACACATAAGTGGAAGCCCTAGTTGTACATCAACGAACGGAAAAACTACCTAAATCATCTGCGTGGACCCCACAGGTCACCTTTCATTCGCTGCTAAAACATGGATACATGAACTCGTACTAAAAAGGAAACCAGGGCACTGAGGATCACGTCAGATCCAGAAGGTTGAGGGAAGTTCTGGACTGACTGTCTCGAGAAAGAAGGAACACGAAGAACACAGGCAGGGCAGGCAGCAGGAAGGACTGCAAGGTGTGAGTAAGCCGTGCTCTACAATGTGGTGAATGTTTCCAATGATATTTTTAAAAGAAATTTCACACTCACAAATGTGTGGAAAGAGACTGATAACTAGAGAATGAGGGCATTCTAAATATCAGAGCTGTTTCAGTGGAATTAATCGCCTGATCAACCTTCCAGAATGTGGAGAATGCCCAACCAGAAGGAGTGTCTGTTGGGGACCCTCCACCCATCCATTGATCCCTGAGTTAGTCAGAGTGCCATCTATGTTTCTACAACTTGGTACAAGTTCCTCTCTGAAGAATTCCTAGGTTGGGTGCAGGGGAGCTGATGTGACCATCACAAAGAATGCAAAAGGCTTTAAGATCCATGATATCTTCCCAAAGTGGTGAGTAAATTTTCACATTGTAAAGGAGAGTTGTAATTTATTCTATCAGGGGAGGATGAAGGAAATAAACAAGGAATTTAAATATATATATATATATATATTGAGTATTACTAAGTATACAAATGAAAATAATTATTAATTAAATAAACTTACTCAGTTTTCTTAAAGATACCATGCTTGTAGGAGACAAAAATCTATAAGTGAAAGGCTTGACTTTTTTTGATTTTAAAACTGTAGAGAAGAGATTGATTAATCACCAAGCTTTCTGGATAGTTTATCCATTCCCACAACTTGGCCACTAAATGTGAGCTACTGGATGGCAAAATCGTCAGTCCCAGGCTGGATCCACAAATCCATCTGTATAAACTCATTATAACTAAAACTGAACTTATCTCCGAAACCTACCTCTCCATTTTCCATATCTTAATTGATGGCCTTACCAGCCAGCAGGCATCCCAAGACAGACAGCAAAGAGCCAGTTCTCACTGGTTCTTCTCAATACGGCCCAAATACAACCATTTGTCCACAGAAAAACTTATGTTGACTAAGGCAACAACCATTCTCAGTTCCTCTGAATCACAGGCCCAGCTAATCCTGCAGGAATTCTCTTTGCCAGTCTCTCTCAAAGTTATAGACAGATATCTACTGAAAATATGGCCAAGAAGTTGTGAATAGATGAGCTGAGCTTCTGGAAATGCTTTTCTTCGTCTTTGATGGAGCGGGCTATAGGTAGGTACGGCTACTACACCAATCTCTCCTTCCTCTGCTTCTTGGCGTAAGTGTACGCTATCTGAGGTTTGCCGATCACCTTGCAAGGAATCAAGAGGAGAGGAGATTCTGAAGGATGGTGATCAGGTGGACAGAGAGGAAACACAACGCTGCTGTCTTGCACCATCAAGACAGGCAACCGCCCACCTCCAAAGAACTCCTTAAGGGAGAAGAAAAATGCCTTAATTTGACCGGCCTACTATTATCAGGTATGTGATTGGCTGCAGTTGAATACACGGTAACTGCTATTGCACCCTGGAGGACCCTTGCCAGGTTCTCTCCACTGAGTGAAGGAAGGGGTGGGCGTGATGCCGGCTGGGAGTTCAGCAGACCAGCTTGAACTTGGGCCTGGCCGCTTTGGCTACACAGTGCTGGGTGGGTAGTCTGTTCTCTGTTCTCTCAGATGGTCCACTGCCTCCTCTGTCAAAGGGAATTGGTCATGTCAGATCAAGAAGTTTCTCGTATCCAATAAATAAGATTATATGTGTCAAGAACTCTGTAAAAGCCTGAAAACAGCAAGGACTTCAAAACTGTAGCCATTGTTGTTGGCAAACTGGTGGCTGGGTTTGGAAATTCCAATAGTACTTAGGGAAAACTCTACTTCCCTAATGTTCTCAGTAACAACACATACTGAAAAGACCTCACCCAGGGGCTAGGAAGATGGCTCACTGGCAAAGCCTGTCATTCTGAATTTAATTCCCAATCTACCTCAATAGCCAGACACAAAGTGGTGCAAGCATCTATCTGGAGTACACACACACACACACACACACACACACACACACTCAAATTAATTTAATTTTTTTTATTTAAAAAGAGGAAAGAGATGCTCAGGTTTCTCTTCAGATTGAATAAATCTTTCGCCTTTTAAAAAGAGGAAAGAAGCTACCTGATGCTTCCTTGGAACTCAGTTCAAGCTAAAGGCAAGAAAAGGGGAAGCCTCCCCCCCCCAGTATCTACCCAGGCCTCGCTCTCACCACGAGCTTCCCACGGGGACATGAATGCACAAACTAAAGCCTGAGTGGGGCAGCTCCACTTTGGTCAGCTTCCCGTGTAAATGGAATGTGTATAGAGGGTTTTTGAAGACCATGCAATGGAGGCTATCCTGAGAGCATAGCAAGTTTGCTTATCAAGCTGCCGATGCATCTTTCAAAGCTTTCGATAGTCCCCTTTGCTTTCACAAATCCATAATGTGCCCTTTCCATCGCTGCTGTCGGGGAGCACTTCCGCTGGATCTGAAAAGCAAGATGCTAAGACGTGAGGTGTAAAAACAGCACATGACACAGCCAAGCCCAAAACTGAACTTGTGATCTCTGTTTCATCATCTCTCCCTCTTCCAACTGAGCCACTCGAAGAGCGCTCTCCCTCTCTGAATAGCTACTTGTACTAAAGTTATCAGATGAACCTCCATGGTTTTGTGGAAGGATAATGTGGAGGTAGCTTCCTGCACAAATGAATGGTCTCCAAGTGTTACAATGCGGGAAAACAGTTTTTCCTAAGACCTTTGCGATGTATGGTCAAATCCATACAAGCTAGTATCACTCAGAGGTGCCCTTTAGATACGACCACCAAAATATCACATTGCCCATGGGGATTGGGCTTGATATAAAAATCAGTCCTCCTTTATACAGGCTTCATATATAGTCCTTCCTATACATAGGAATCGGGTCCTCTATGGTTTTATATGTATAGAAAGATGAGCACTTAGAATAAAGAAAGGTGATCTACTCCCATAAAGCTTTAACAAGGGCTGAAATTTATATATTTCTATTAAAGCCTTACAAGCCCACACTAATTATTAATTATCCGCCTAAGTGTACACCACTTTACACATCCTGCCCCTTAACTAGCGCTCTCTGAAAAGCCACTGTATGTTGTCTGACTAACGGACCATGTCTTGAATAGCTAAATGGCTTAACGAATGCAAAGATTTTCCCATATGCACACTTCACAGTGCTCAAGCAGACCACCGTCTCCGCAATGCAGCTGCGTTCCCACAGCCGCAGCCCACGACGATGAGCCTGGAAACTCGGGGAGGGCCCTAGCTGGGGACAATCAGCAGAAGAGGGACAGTCTACAAGCAAATGTGACAGACTCACTGTGGAGTGACGACTATCCAGACAGTGAGTGCTCCAAACAAGTCACCTCACTGAGAGGGTTCTTTTTAATGCCTGAGCAGGTGTGAGAGCAATTCCACTCTGAAACTAGTATCAGCTCAGCGGAGAGAACAGCGAAAGTTTTTATTCAAAACCAAATGAAACACATGAAAGAGAGAGAAAACATCTCATGAACTATTTAGAGACTGTGAACAAGGCTACTCTCTGGTTTATTTTCAGTTGGGACACACAGGACCTCACAGTAGAGGAAAGCAAAATCTCATGGATATTTACAAGTGTTTGATATGTGAGGAAATGAAACATTCCAGAGAGCTCCCCACCACCATCAGGTCTTCAGGAGTTAGGGCCTAACAGAAACAAGGGAACTAAAAAGAAAAAGGTCTGTTTAAGATCACAAAAAGATCATTTCATGAATACAGTATGGCTTACCAGGGTCGTTTCTCCCCATAACCAGCTAACAGAGACCACCCATGACTGAGATGGTATGCCAAGGTATTCAAAACTGATCTGTGATCAGTGTATCTTAGTTTCTAATAATATCTGTGAGGCCATCAATAAGTAAGGAAAATGAAAACTTATATAAGGAAATAAACACTAAAATATAAAATGAAGTTTATATTTAATTCTGTCAGGAGAGTAGGTGTTAAAGGTTTCAAAAACATGGATATTCAGTTCATTTTCAAAGACTCTAGGTTCTAACGGAGACAAGGTCACTAATAAAATTTCCTCCATGACTTGGTATTGCCCAATTAAGTATAATCAGTTACACATAAAGAGGTTATGCTAGCATCCGAGGCATTCACATTTGGTTACTGAACTGTTAAGAATACAGTTGGTCCCATTTGTAGATGAAATGGCACCTTAAGCGATGGATGAAGTAACTTGCCTTACATGACAAATTTGTGACAGAGCTACTTCTACCGCTTTGTGGGCACGTTGCAGTGTTTCACATTTATTTACTAGGCCCTTGTTTTTCCCTGAAATATCTCCACCTTCTCTTGGCACAACCTAACAAACAACCTCCAAAAGCTTGGAGACTGGATGGGGACCCTAGCTCTATAGCTTTCTGTCTTTCCTGTGCTAACAGGAAACTTCAAGGCTTGAGCAAGTAGACAACTTCATTAAGTGATAAGACTATACAACTCTTCTCCTCCTTCAGAAAAAATATACAGTTGGTAGGAGTAAAGGTGAGTGATGGCCACGAATAATGAGCAACCCAATAATTCCAGAGACTTAACTCAATGCTGATAACACAGGCTAGACAGTCAAGTTTTGTGATCAGAACTCTAAAATTAGCCTTGTATGCTTCTCTTACTCCCATCCTTCCTTCCTGTGTGTTCCCCTTCTCCCCCCAATGCTATCAGCTCTTATGCATTCTCTATTTTCACTTGTCTTTGGTAGAGCCCAAGAGGGGAGGGGACACTTAATGAATCACTCCCACATTCTGCCAGTTTCACTACACGATGCTCCAAGTTTTCACAGCACCTTTGCCAAGTGGTCACCCTCAATAAATAGAAAAGCAGCTTATATACAATAATAGTATGAAAAATAACAACTGGCATTAACTGAACAGAAGCATCAGGAGGTCTTCATGGTATTTCATTCAAGCCAACTAACTACTCACATGGGCCATCCCATCATAAGTGTAAAGGAGATTTGAGCAAAGTCACAGAGCCAGGCTGATGGGCAGTGCTCAGAGAATGGCAAAAGACGAAGGCCTTGCTTTGCCCGCCATCCACCACCTCCTCACACTGGTGTTTTGTGTTATGTCTAACCCACAGAAACGCCTTAAATGCTTTATTTTTGTCATAAACAATGAAACTTGCTACAGTTTGCACAAATTAACAGTGATGCCTCATAATTTTCCCTACTAATAAACACCTGTCAAGGAACTCAGAAGTCACGTACACGAAATCATCAAGATCATGGAAAGGTTTGGGCTCCGTCTAGGAAGCGCTTTAATTTCGCTGCAAGGTCCACCACACACTATGCGGCGGTTCTAGGCCTGCTGTTCTGAAAAGGAAATGAGATCGAGTGACTTCCTCTTGCTACTCCTAAGTAATATGGTTCCTTCAGATTCAAAGTCTCTTGGGAGTGAAGGGAATGACAGGATAACCCCACACAGAGTCAACCTTCCATGCCAAGCTTCTCTAGAGAAGAGTTGAGCAGAAATATCTCCAGAACATTCTCAAGCACAGAGAACATGTCTGGCAAAGTGTCCCCTGGATGAGAAGCCCTGTCCTTAGCAGTCACTCCATTGTTCCTATGACATATGAGACAACCAGAGAAATCTTGATTTGTGAATCAATCCCCTGGACACACCCTGAGGGTTCTTAGCCATGTGCAAGAATGAAACTGAGGACATTGAAAATGGAAAAGAAAACAGCTGGGGAAGGAGTTCACAGAAGGACACATCCAAATGCAACCCGGCTGTCCCAAATGAGGACTCACTTCCCAGGTGACTGCTTCTGTGAACAGCCCACAGAGGACACCCTTCCTCTCTGGTGCTGATGTTTGGAGAACAGTCTCCAGCAGCTCTTGCCTTCTGTCCTAATCCCACAGAAGATAAAGGTGTTTTGAAACTGCTATCACTTGTGCCTCAAAGTCTGCACTTTTCAATTCATAATCCAGACAAAAACAGAAGGAATGCCATAGCGTCACTAGGAGGCACAAGAAGGAAGTACGGCAGCTTTGGCTCAGTGTCGGGGTGGTAGTGGAGGCACCCTTGACTTCCTCACCTGAGAAAAAAGGGTGGAGCTCATAAGAAAACTTCCCCGTGTCCACAATCCAAGACTGAGGCTTGTGAGCCCCAGAGCCTCAGTTTCTACTGTGCCCTGATGTCTCTTAGGGTGTGCACTGCCCCAAACAGCGCTCTCTGGCTTCTTTGATCCTAATGGGTAATGCAACAAGGCCAGAGGAAACAGTCATGGTTTTTTTTTGTTTTTAATTTTCATCTTAATATTTTTTTATTGTCCATAGTGAGTTACATTATTTAGTGGGCAAACAATTAGCTGTTATCCCCAATTCCCTAATGCCCCCCATCCCCAATCAGCTGAATAACCTCCTCCATGGGTCGACTGGATCAGTCCTTATGACAGGGGACCAGTCATGGTTTTTGAAAGGTGCATAGCACACCAGAGGTGGACATACTATGCTTAGGAATGTCAGGATCACAGATCTGGTCACCTGCATGGACATCACTGTCCAGGACTTGAAGGACAAGGGCAGTTACTACTGTCAGGGGTGAACTTTAGGAAAACTTCAAAGAAACCATCTCCCCGAGGAACAGCTTCAGAGACCACTGCTACTAAACCCAACAGCACTGTTTAGTTTCTCACCGTGCTTACCATTAAAGGCTCCCCGCCAGCATTCTCTGACCTCATTCATGCCATCACACTGCTCAACAGAGTTGGGAAACTTCTGGCCAAAAGTTGGAGCCAGTTTTCATATTTTCATCTAGCCTTGGCATGCTGTCCACAAGTAATGTCTTTTGGCACCCCTAACCCTCCACGTTAAAAGCCAACAAGTATAGTTATGTCCATGCTAGATGCGAATAAAGCCCCCCACTGCTTCACTGGGGTGTGCCAGCAGGCTGGAGGTGAGGGCCCTGGACACTGTTTTGGCAGTAACCCAGGGGAAAGATGACCTCGGCCTGTCACTTGCAGAGGCATGCATGGCCCAAGGCTCTGTGGCTCTAGGTGCCAAAGTCTACTCTGTATGGGTGCCGCAGGAGATTGGAAGTCAGACTGGCCTTTGTTCTCCCAAAGACCACCCAAAAGACTGGACAGAGGGTGGTGGCTGAGGTAGAGGCTGTTGTCCAAGAATGCTTCCCTGGACGGGGGGACAGAAGTCAAGCCAAGTTCAGAGTGATGCAGACATGAATGTGACCCACTGCTGACTTGATCAAAGTAGTAAGACAAGGAAGGCCCGGTCTTTGAAGGGATGTCAACAGCTGGCCTCAGACACCTGCTTGTCCAGAGAGCTTGCTCAGTGTCGTACCTTCTCCACCTTTCCCGCCGTAATGCCTTTGATCCACTCCCCGCTTCCTTATCATTGGCTCTCCATTTCTGAGCAGACTGGATGTGAGACACATTCTTGATATCTACTTAAATGAAAGGTCTTCATTTTCGAAACTGTCAAAGAGAAAGGTATCTATTTTTCTCCGAAAACATTAAGCACTCTGAATCAAGTGTTACAGACCGGAGAGTGCAACATGACTTCCCATTGCTTCTCTTGTGTCTATTCCTTTGGAGAATGCACGGGTCCAGCTACTGTGTGAGTTTCCACCCACACCTCTGAGCCCGGAGCCAGGGATGACCAGGAATGGGGAAGCAGGTCAGGAAGAGGGTATCCATCCTTCCCAAACTGGACCCCTGAAGCTGTGACAGTTACCTCGAGAAAACGGACAGAAGAATGAGCCAGAAGTCCTGAAATCACAGAGCTGCAAACCACTCTAGTAGCGAGCTATGCCAGACTTGACAAAAATCATCCCTGGGTGATATAAATTTCTTGTATGGGAATCTTAATTGACTCTTTCTCTTTGCATCAATGACTTACACTCTCTTCCTCTCTTTCTTAATCTTTATGACACAGTCTCAACATGTGGTTCTGGCTGGCCTCAAACTTGCACCCCTCACACTGGGCCATCCAGAGCTGGGGTCCCTCCCACCCCCACTGCAGTGGACAGCTTTCTATGCAATTCCCTAGGAATTTAAGGATCTGCACATCTCTGCTGGCAATAGTCTTCAAGGAATATTTCTCTGACTCTCGGGGCTTCTCGATTTTATAAAACCAGGTTTAATGAACCTGTTCTGATTATAAAGGTATTTTGACGATCATAGCTGTATCACACAGACAGGATGGAAAGGAAGAAAGAAGAAGCAGCCAAAGTGCTCACTGATGAAGCAGACGGAAATGACCTGTCTGAGTGCCCAGAACCTTCAACTTGCCCAATGGCTTTTCAAACTCTTATTGATTTTACTTATTTCCTCTTATGCATCAAACAACCTGTGCCATGGAAATTGAAAGCTGAACTCTACCACACTGTAATGGGAACCATACCATAATAATGGGAGACTATTCTGTATAGGAAAGGATATGGGACTATAAAATAAAAACTGAATTTCTACAGAGCTGGCTCTGGTTTTGGGTTTTCTTTCTACATTGTAGGATATAGGCCAGGCTTTAATTTATGAATTTTTCATTCAGACTTTAATCCCTATATAACTAGCTTCCTGACTCGTTCACATCTTAAACCATTCAATAGTCTTGACTGAGGTTCCAGCCAAAGCACTGGCCTAGAGCAGAATGCTGTTTCTCCTGGATGCGACCTGGGTTATTACCTCCTTCTGGGCCTATCCAGTCACTTTACCTGTAGAACTGGAACAAGTATGAAAAAAGACCCAGTTGAAATCAAGCTTTAAAGAGTTACATTCGGAAAGCAGCTTCCTCCCAGAGTTACCGAAGGTGCTCATAAATAGAGTTGAAAGGAACAGAAAAAAGAAAATGCTTCCTTAAAGATAAAATGCAGTAGGAACAAATGATAAGTCAGAGATCAATCGATAACAGTGATGAGAAGTTCGCTCAGAGACCATGTAAAGCGCTGTTTCTCCTTCAGATAAAGTGGTGAAATGTGCAGCCCTGAGCACCCACATTTGATGTGGCACAAGAAATTTTAAAAACTCTCAACAGTCAGGTTGCTAAAATCACTAGTTGTGTTTGTCATTATGTCAGAAAGATGGTCTAAATTTAACATAATGTAAGATTTAAAAGATTCAAACAAAGGAATAAAAATCAAATACGACCACTATTAAAGATTCCTCCTTTTAGGAATGGCTGTCGGCAAAAGAGATCAGCCCAATGCACAAGAGATGATAAGCAGACAACCTCAAGCTGAAATACCATTAAAGAAGAATAAGAGAAGTCGGTGAGGTGGCTCAGCAGGTAAAGGTGCTTGCTTGCTAAAACCTGCTGGCCTGGGTTCAATTCCCCAGTGTCCAGATGCAGCCAGACGCACAAGATAGTGAACTGTGTCTGAAGCTCACTCACAGCAGCAAGAGGCCCTGGTGCACCCACGCTTGCCCTCCCCGCCTCTCTCATATAAATAAATAAATATATAAGAGAAAGAGAGAGAGAGAGAGAGAGAGAGAGAGAGAGAGAGAGAGAGAGAGAGAGAGAGAGAGAGAGAGAGAGAGAGAGAGAGACCTGGGTTGGGAGGATAGCTCAGTGGTAGCATAGTTGCTAGCATGCACAAGACCCTAGTTTTAATCCCTAGAATAATAAAAAAGAAAGAAAAAGAAAAAGAAAGAAAAGAAATAAAGGGGGGAAAGGTACACAACATACAGGAAAAAAATGTCCAAAAAAATGAACTTGAACGTTTAAGCTTATCCGCCTGCTTTCCCACTTTAAAACTGAACTGCTGCTTCCAACGCTGACTCCATCATTCACAGTTCTGTCGGAGTTCAATAACTCAGATATTAATTGGCCTCTGGAACTTCCAGACATCAAATGACTGATCTAGTCCAGGTGTTCCAGTATTTAGATTCCTTCAGGAAAACCCATGTGAACAAGCGGGTAAGTCATGTCCCCCCCTACTGTGAAAAGATTACCCTCTTTGTGCTCATGCTTTCCTTTCCGACATTAAGGTTCCCAAACAACCTTCCTCAGAAGAGCTGACTCATTGGGTATTTTTAGTTTTTCGCTGAAACGAAAAACTTCTAGCCTTAGGATCAACTCACATTTGCCATTTTACAAGAAGTCATCACCTGCCTCTGACACGGGGTCTGCAAACACTCACAACACTTCACCTTTCTACTGAGCTAAGCTCAGGGTAGCCATAAACACTCTGAAGTAATGCAAACCTAAATCTTCCTGCTAGGCAAACGGACGACTGGAACCGAATTATAATGAGCCAGCAGCTGTCACAATATGACCACAGTAACCAAATCAAAATACCAACGGCTAACCCAGATGAGATTCAAAGGTCATCCTATAAGCCAGCAGCCTGAATCTAATCCTGCAGGAAAATGTTCCACTGAGCTAGTTTAGAAACCAGCAGTGATTCGCTGGGTTCCCTGGTACAGGACCACTGAGGACTAGAACCCAACACCACAGCCAGGAAACCCAACCGCTCGCAATGGATGTGCAAAACCCCAGCAGCTGACGTCGAGCTAAGCTGGGTCCAACTGTACTGAAGTATCGCTTTCCACGTCCCTCGGCCACCAGGTCACGAACACAGTCTCACTGGGCAATATGGTCGCTTACCCTCCAACGATCTGGTTTTCAACTAAGACTGAAACAAAAGAAGGAAGAGACATGCTTCCATCCTTCCTTGGATCAAAGACCTGAAAATACATCAGCTACCATTATAAAAAATACGTGGACTATCATTTGCAAAAGTTTAATGCTTTTCAAAAACAAAGGCAGAAATTTTTTTAAAAAATTATTTTTGGCCTTTTTGGGGGAGTTATTTTTTCGAGGTAAGGTCTCACTCTAGCCCAGGCTGATCTGAAATTCGCTGTTTTCCCAGGCTGGCCTAGAACTCATGGCAACCCTCTTACCTCTGCCTCTCAGGTGCTGGGATTAAAGGCATGAACCATTATGCTCAGAAATGCTTGTTGTTTTTTAATCTATATTCTTTGTATATGCTCCTTGCCAAGAAGTCTAAACAAATTTATGACAAATAATTCTCTTAACAGACAGAGGACTTAAACCCATCCCCTCTGCCCTGTCAGCTCTAAAAGCTACCTAACTGACCACATGTGAAGGTTTAATAAAACTTCTTCAAGGGGCTGGAGAGATGGCTCAACGGTTAAGGCACTTGCCTCCAGTGCCTAAGGCCCCAGGTTCAATTCCCCAGGACCCACATATGCCAGACCACAAGGTGGTGGCCCTGGTGTTCTCTCTCTCTCTCTCTCTCTCTCTCTCTCTCTCTCTCTCTCTCTCTCTCTCTCTCTCTGTATTTCTCTGCTTGAAAATAAATAAATAAAAATATTTTTTAAAAAAAACTTCTTCAAAACAGACCAAGAGTACAGCAATATCATTCATCATCCTAGTCATAAGGAAAGGATGATTTCTTTCCACCAGACACAAACCAGTATAACGATGCATTAACAGCAAACTGGGAGGGAATGCCAGGTGAGAGCCCCTCCCACACCAAAAACTGAAAAAAAAAATCTTTTCTTCATACCTGTCATTTCATTAGAAACCTGTTTTTTGTTTAATTATATTTTCCTTAAAGAGTTTACATAATACTGAAACTTTGTATAGTAGCCCTAACTAAACAACAATAATAACTAATAAAAATAATCTTATATCAAGAAGTATCGGGGCTGGAGAGATGGCTCAGCAGTTAAGGCACTTGCCTCCAGTGCCTAGGGCTCCCGGTTCAATTCCCCAGTGCCCACATACGCCAGGCCCACAAGGTGGTGGCCCTGGTGCACTCTCTTGCTCTCTCCCTCTCCCCCCCCCCTCTCTCTCTCATCTCTCTCTGCTTGAAAATGAATAAATAATTTTTTTTAAAAAGTATCATTGATTCTCCTGGCAGAATAGCCCCACATGTGTATAAATGTGTGTGCCTGTGTATATGCACTCATGTATACACACATGTGTTTTCATTTAGTTTTATTTCAGGGATTCAGAAACAGGAGATAGAATAGTATTTTCAGATATACAAATTTATCTCTTAAAGAAAAGATTAACAAAGACACTTTTGTAATTCTTATCAGTTATACCCCATTTTGCATAAATTTGAGATAGAAACATAAATGAATTGAGTTTTGTGATTTGGGTACCAAACAGAAATTTGATATTATAATAACTATAACATTTATGCAAATGCATTCATGTGAAATCACAAAGAGTAGCAATGAAAGATTTTTGTTAACAAAAAATATTTGGTGGTAAATATGTTCACAATGCCTGTGTCATTCCCCTAAAAGAGTGTCCCCAGAAGGGGACAGTGCTACAGAGCATTTTCCTTCCTTTGAAATAAAATAAAACCTCATCGAGTAAACAGTTCCTGCCCCCCTACAAAAATCAGGTCATCTGCAGTTAATATCTCTTTCCCATAAGATGAATGTCAATTACTTCTGCAGCAGGCACCTGATTCAGTCCCAGACTTGATCAATTTGACAAGAATGTATCTTCCCCAATAAAGTGGATGATTTATTTCTGATGTTATAGCTTTGACTCTAATGTGACTTCATGGCAAAATGAAGTCTGAAATGTAAAGAAATCCTTTGTAGTTCGAATGAAAACCAGTTCAAGACCGTGAGAGTCAAGAGAAGCCTAAGCTCTTCTCTTGGGAGGAGAATGTCCACAGAGGTTCTAGCACAGAATACGGTCGGCCACAGGAAGAGCTCAGGATATCGACATATAGTCTAGGAGTTCAAACGGCCTCTCTAGAAAGAGGCCTTACTCGTCTTAACGGAATGCTTGTCTTTAATCTTTTGAAAATAACATATTTTCTTTGCTAAAATGCAGCACAACACCAAAACCAGCTCATCCTAAAGTCATTAAACAGCAGCCTGGGCAAAATCAATGAGTCTTTGTCCCCAGGATCTGGCCTTACAAACCCATCAAGAGGGCACTGGGGGACATGAAGGGAGCTGCGAGAGGTTTGAGCACACCAGCACCATCAGTTCTTTAGAACCATTTTTAAATTCTTCTCTAAGCTAAACATGTAAGGTGTTTCATACGAGGGTCAATACCTCCTCCCCACCCCCACCTCCTGTTTTTTGCACACAGCACAGTGCCCTCTCGCTGAGGGTGACTTCCCTGACCCGCTCCTGACACAGCCCTGTTAATGTCAGATAAACCATTTAGGCCAAGCACAATTCTTTTCTGTGCAAAAATCTGCTTGAGGTGGAAAATGTAGCAGTTTGTAAACAATGAAAAGCCATGTTTCGGAGCAGACAGCTTTTCTAACAGAGAAGTCCTTTCACAGGGATCAGTGGGTGGGAGTCTCGCAGACATAGTAGCATTTCCTATCACAATGCAGGGGACTGTCTTGGCGTCCATATTTGAGAGTTTAATGGGAAGGAGGGCAGACGGGATGAAAGAGACAGGCTGACATGGATTTTCAGCTTAAGCAACAACTAAGTGAAAAGAATGAGACTTCGACTGTCTGCCCACTTCTATTTTAAACACTATTTAGATTGAAAAACTAATTTGATTTGTAAAACCACTGGCCATGAAGAAAAATGAACAATTATTTAATATATGTGCATTTCTTGGTGTATTATAAGATATTACTTCATCAAGTTGTTCCTTAACTTGTTTGACATATATAATGTGAACGTCTAAATATGAATGGTGACTCATCAAAATACACTTTTTATTTCATTTAACTCACCGGAGGATAACTTTAGCATCTTTAAAGCAAGTTAGTATATTCTTTTCATGCTCCATACATCTCGGGACCCATTTTGCAATTTCTGATTCTATCTTACAAAGGTGGGTAAGGATGAAAAGAGAGCAATGGTGTTAATAGGAAAGCCATGACTACTGACACCGAAGCATCTAAAAGTCCTTTATAACCCAAGTTGGCAAACATCTCCTCATGTGTTTTCTACACACCCTTAGTTAGCTGGGGCTTGACACACTTCTCCATCAAGTGATAAAGAACCAAGATGCCTGTTGTAGCTAAAAATTAAAACATCAATATGAAATTTACCACTTTGAAGTCAATAAGAAAACACAAATAACAAAAACCTATGATCAAGCACCTCTTGGTGCTATCCAGGGATGGCACCCAAAGGTACAAACACGATGCTGCCCATTAAAAACAGTTTGTGTTAAAGACCTGATTTGATGGTGATTTTCAAAAAAAAAAAAAAAAAGAGGAGATTAAAGGACTATCCACATCTTAAGTAACTGGCATAGCTTCCAACACTTAAAAATCGGGACACTCTTGAAAAGCATTTGCAATTACGGTTTCAGAATGATACAATTACTGCTGCGTATTTTCCTTGGAGAATGGTCCAACAGCCTGTGTCAGGAGACTCGACTTCATTTATTAACAGATTTGCAATAGAATCTGCCCAGGTTGAAAGACTTACTAATATTGGTAAGAACTCAAGTTTACTAAAGATACATTCTTTTTTCAATCCAAACCGAAGTAGCCAGCTATTGGGACCTGTTAAGCCATTATGGGTTATTGTTTCATTGCTCAAGTTAGTGCTGTTAAACAAGCATCCTGACAGAATAGTCAAAAGCTGAAAAATATGCTAAGGAAGCCAGTATGATGGGGCATGACAGAAATTTGCAGACATTCTTAAACTACAAGGAGCCATGAAAGTTGTTTGAAGAGATGCAGGTGAGGTCTGTCCAGACCTTCAGTGCTAAGTTCACACCCTGACAAATACATGGCCAGATTGTACAATTAAACTTGAATGAGCTGTTCTAAGTTAAGCACCCTAAGCCCTCGACAATGTTTTCATAACCCCAATGATTAAAAAAGAAACAGCTAATACTATATGTCCTTGTCAGCCAAGAAGTCCAAAATATTTGGTAAAAATATCCAGCCTTTTGATTCATCGGCCTCTACTGAGAAAACCACCATAGCGACAGCATGGACGGATAAACTAGGGTGAGCAGTTCCTGTCTAAGGAAGACAGGCGCGGCACGCAGGTTCAATCCCACTACAGTCCTCCACTTCCATGTGGTTGTAAAACTTAGTACTTGATGTACTATTAACAAACAGACAGTCAACACATTTCTGCAATTTAAGATTACTATAGAAAACTGGCTAAATATCCCTGCTTCTAAAAACAGAAGGACTGCCTGGAACAGTTTCTACATCCACGTTAAAGCACACGCATTGCAAAAGCTAATGTCAGTATAAAATTTGTCTTACTTTGTATTCTGGAATTGACAAAAGGTGGAGAGAGATTGTCATGCGACCCTAGGTCCCTGCTGGTCATATGGTCATAGGGAGTTCCATCTCCATAGTTCTGTAAACAAAGAACAGGGTCAGTTTCTTAACATTGCATGTAAAGACATATGCACAAACATAGCCCCGATGCTGAAACCTCTTCCACCACAGGAACTGGAGTCTCTTACTCCCCCACCTTCGAACAGACAGTGAGAGGGAGAGCTCCTGAGCCCACAGTTCCAATATCAAACAATAAGAGCTGGGAAATCTTGGGAATGATGGAAGCAGCACCAGCTCCATGGAGCTGTTGAAATGGTTAACTAAAGTCATAATGCAAACCACACAACACTGATGAAGTACGTTGTATATGTTGAGTTATTCTTTTAATGAGCCCACTGGGAAAAAGTGCCCATGGCCTGTAATGATTTGGTTTTTGGAAGACTAAGGTAGATCTATTTAGACATTTTGCTTACAATATTCAAGTTTCAATGTTTTATGATAGTATTTTTATTTGTGGTGGTGGGTATCTATATTTTTGGGCACACGTATGTGCCACAGTAAGAGTGCAAAGGTCAGAGGACAGCCTTGGAGTGTCCAGTCATTGCCTTCCAACTTGCTGTTGTCTAGTTGGTTCACAAACTTTGGCGTCTGCCTGACTCTGCCTCCACTGCCATAAGTGTATTGTGATGACAGACGCGCGTGCTCCCTGTATCCCATTTCACATAGACTCTGGGGATCCAACTCTGGTCATTGGGGCTGTGCCTCAAGTGCCTTTGACCAAAGAGCCCTCTCCCTAGAGCTCAAGTTACTTTGGCAGTTGTAAATGGTTTTGCTCATTATATTAGTAACAAACACATAAAAATCTGAAGAATATTATAGTGTATGAATCAACATCAAAGCTTCAGCATAAATGAGCAAAATCTGGATGTGGACAAAAAAATGCCACAACAAGGCAATTTTAAAGAAGACAGTTTATGGAGAAATGTTGCATTATTATAATGATCTCCTTGTCTGAATAGGATTTAAAATTGAAACATTATTTTTAAGATCACTAGTGACTTAAGTTTCCTGGAGAATTATGATAACATATAAGAAAGAGTTAAAAGCATTTGTATTATTTGGTTAAATCTCAGTCAACCAGAGTGCATAAAGTAACCAGGAAGGAGGGAGCTGGGGACTAGCTGCTCAGCTGAACTGCCCATAAAACCCAAGTCAAATTTACTCAGAGGTATCAATTGGCAGGTTCACCAAAGGGCAGGGTCTGCCACACAGAGGGTAGATGCTGCAAGACAATCATAAGGCACATCACTGAAACCCCCAAGGACTAAAAACCCCATTTTCACTTTCTTTGCTCATTTACGGAAAGGTAACTTGGGTGATGTCATAATCTGATTCTACCAGCTTGTCAACACATAAAAGATGTCCTATTTTAAATACCTCTGGTAGGTTTCTTAGTCCTCTTACACAAAGCATTGCATGATGCGATTGTATTTATTGGGCCTTGTGCCTGGCAGAGTACAGAAGGCATCATGTATTATCTCAGTCATCAGCCTGGTGTGTGGGTAAAACAGACAGGGCCATCGCTGGAAGGCGGGGCAGTGAGATGTGGCAAAGTAGTCTGGTCTGAGTCTATAAAATTTGTATCTTTCAGGCTCCCTGGATTGGGGAAATATAAATTACAAGGTACTGATTCAAAATCATTCTTCAATATGCTTAATACAAAAGGCTGTTGTAAGTTTAAAAGTTGGGAAGATTCTATATGGGATTTGTTTTCCAAAATTCAATCAAATTGCCCACGGAGGAGGATATCCAACTGATCAGGGATGGGGAGGGGGGGGAATTGGAGAATTCGGGATAACAACGCATTGTTTGCCCACTAAATAATGTAACTCATTATGGACAATAAATATATATTTTAAAAATAAATAAATAAATAAATAAATAAATAAATAAAAATTGCTTGGTTATTGGACTAAACACACATAGTAAGAAATTTTAATTTTTAAAAATTAACGATTAAGCCGGGCATGATGGCACATGCCTTTAATCCCAGCCCTGGGGAAGCAAAGGTAGAAGAATCTCCATGATTTCAAGGCCACCCTGAGACTACATAGTGAATTTCAGGTCAGCCTGGGCTAAAATGAGACCCTACCTCAAACTGCCCCCCCAAAAAAATAAATTAAATTAACAGTAAGAAATGATAGCAAGAAATGAATATAATAATAATAATTAATTATTTCTTACTATGAGTATTCAGTTTGAAACGCCTTGTGTTGCCTGAGTTACATACAACTATATGTAAGAAGAAGAAATTATTAAGAAATTTTGAATGAACTAAACAATAGAGGGAAATTCTTCCATCTCCACTTGCTGTCAAGGGGAATGGATTTATTTCTGCAAGTGCAGACTGTAACATGAGGAGGAGGAAAGATTTCCTCAGCCCATCCATTTAATGCATTAGAATGTCAAGCTCGACAGCTGGTACAAGGCTCCACAAAGTTCCTGATGCTCTCCGAGACCCTCCATACCCTGAAGGCTAGTGCTAGGCTCAGAGTGCCAAGGACAGGTGGAACGTCCTCATCTGGAAAGCTTGACGACTTCCCTGTTTTGAATGCAGAAGCAGTAATCTCCTCCACCCCTACCCATACCCCCCCCACACACACACACACAAACTGATGGGGGCACTTCTGGTAAAACCTCTACCTCCCAGTAAACTGCTTCAGCTAGAGGGAGAGTCAGGAGCAAGAGGCAGATGCTCTAAACATAGACTAAGTATATTTTTATTTGGGGACATTGTGCATCTATTATACAAGTTGGTGTGAGTTTCAGAGGTCCTAGCAACTATTCAGCTGAAGCCATCATACGCAAAATCCTGCATGCTTCAATTAGAAGAAACAGGAAATATCCTCTGGTTCGGCTTTAAATTTTACAAATATAGGGGATATGGAGTCAAAGAGGTAAAATGCTATGCTCAAGGTCATATGCATACAAAACCCACAATGCCTACCCTCTCTTCCAGATCTCCCTCCCAACATCTTCCTGTAACTCTCAAAGGAACAGACGATGATGGAGGAGAAATATGGGAGGGGCAGTAAAAACCTAAGGCTGAATAAATTAATGAATCCAACTGTGACAAGCGTCCTGCTGAACAGTTATATGGACCCAAGGACACAGTGCAGGTGTGGTATACTGATTGTATATTACCTGAGGTACATGGACCCAGTGACACAGTGCAGGTGTGATATACTGACTGTGTATTACCTGAGTTACATGGACCTAGTGAAACAGTGCAGGTGTTGCTTGAGGAAAGAGCCCTCGTGAAACGTTCTCAGGATTACTTAGTAGTCTTGTCACATGAATACATAATGATGAAATTAGGATCTAGTGACGTTATTCTAAATAAAACAAATGAACCTCTTTAATAAGAGATTGATAACTGACAAAAAGAAAACCATACATTTAATGAAGATTTTTCTTCTAGTTAGCACAAATGGGTCAGGTATTAATTTAGTAACAGTATCCAATAAAAGAAAAAGCATCCAGAGACAAACAAACCCTCATTAAACCTACTATGCCTATGCAGATCTGTGTGGTTCTCTCTCTCTCTCTCTCTCTCTCTCTCTCTCTCTCTCTCTCTCTCTCTCTCTCTCTCTCTCTTATGCATGCATGCCCATTGTGTGTTGGAAACACACCTTTAGTCAATTTCCATATGTGCTATGTCTGGTTGCAGGCAAAAGATTAGATATACTTACCCTGGATGGGCTTGGGTGTCCTCCATTCCCCCAGGACCCTGAGCTACTTCTGTCTTCTACATCTAGGGACAAGAAAAAAGTTCTTTAGGCTTTCTTGCAATAATTCTTTCTTTTTGTATATGTACTTTTAAATTAATGTTTCAAATTAATCTCCTGTTGCCTTTAATTAAGAACCAGGCACGGGGCTACCATGATGATAGTGGCTTCTGACCCATCTACTTAAATTAGCTCATTTAAATTCACAGCAGAAATGAACTGGACCCTCAGGAACCAGAAGTACGCACATAAAAATTATTCCCCTCCTTTCCAGAGTTTGATAGCCTCCATGCTTATAGATAGGAAACTGCACTTACAAGTTTTATTAAAATCTTTTGGACAAAATAAACTTTAAAATGTATGAATCCAACTTCAATCCAAGAGAAGCCAAACTGAAGTAGGCATCCACATTAACACATCAGCACCTGCTGATGAGTAGTAACATTGCATTACCATTATATTACACTTACATCATCAGCCATAACGCTAAGCGGAAAGATCTGCTCTCTCCTCAAGGTTCATCCTAGCAGACAGCAGGCAGGATGTGCAAATTCCAAAGTAACTAATGGACACAGGAGTCTGGTTCCAGCAGGACAGTTCGGGGATATTAGGGCTTCTTTTAAAGTTGTTAAGATTGAAACTACGCTTTCTCTTTTATTTATTTTTTAATCAGATACACCATTTGGCCTAAATCCTTAACCTGGACTTTGATATTTGGAAAGAAAAACTGCTATTAAATGACAAAGCAATGTTTCTAAAGAGACCTCAATGAGCTACTTACTGGAAAGTCGGAATTCACAGAACTCTTTCTCTAGCATTCTCTCAGAGTTTCTGGAAGCAGTACTCCGGAGGGGCAACTGAGTGGCTAAGTTAACACACTAACTGCAGTGTTTTAAAGATCAGGCACTAAATTTAGGAATAGCTTTGAGATTTTTGATGAAAGGCCCGTTATGAGCATAAAACGTTTTCCATATAAATATATATTGATCTTGGTTGATTAACAGAAGGCCATCACAAACCTCCCTTGACAGAATCAGGGGGAGGGTGTGAAACTCTGAACCAAGACATAGAATCCCATTTACTGAGTTTCCTAACATTTCCTCATATTGTTTGTTCTTTTAACGATCTACTGTCATTCCTTTTATTACAGCTATTTTATTATCAGTAGAAGTAGTCATAGTATAATTAACAGATTTATTTTGGGGTACAGATGAGTACATGGTGTTATAGGGTTTCTTAAGAGATGGGCTTGCAACAGTAACTAATTTGTGATCACTAAACTTGTATTCTCTCCCGCCCTCTCTCTTCCTTTCCTCTCCTTTCTCTGTCTCTCTCATAATAAATGGTCCTTTAGTTTCTCTTGGTGGTGCCTCAGAAGATAATGTAACTGCAAGCAGATATCCCCAGTGGACAGTTAGGAGCAGAACACTGTGAGCTTTGAGACATAGAAAGAAAGCTCTGGAGACTCCATCAAGCCTGGAGAAAAGGTGTAAAACTTTCCCAAAATCTGCTGTTTAACAACCTAACATGCTGGCCTCTCCTGTGTACGTTAAACTAAAGTGCATCAAGAAGTTACTTACAACCCTCAGGGATTCTCACACGAGTAAGTTTTGTAGCTTACATGGTTCTCTTAATTCTTAAATAAAAAACAAATATTTTCAGTTAGAAAAAAAGTGTATCAACAACAAAATCTCTCAGCCACTTCACGTTTTCAAACACCTGGCACAACTTGACTTCCTTTCCTCCTACAACAGCCAGCTTGGTTCAACATTCATCATTAATGGGAAAGCCCTCCCTTAAATTTGGTCAAAAGGCAAGAAAGGAACAGATTTGACTCTGTATAGTATATAAGACTTCATATTTCTTGGATTTGTCTTGGCAACTGCAAAGGAGGGCTTCAATCTATAAGTCAGGGAGAGACCTGGAATAAAGTGAACCACACTGCTATGCTTCGAAGTCTCTCTCCATGGCAGGCAGGGACCTTGGCAAGGTCTATAGACACTTGGGTGTCACAGTTGGGTGGGGGTGGGATGTGGGCATTGAGTGGTAGAGATCAGGATGCATTCATCATCCCACAAAGGCACAAACCAGGAATGATCCCTTCCCAAATGTCAGCTATACCAACCTCCAGAGGCCTTTTGCCAAAGTTGGAGAAAAGATGCACTAGAATTTGATTTAAATTGAGTAAGAGTTCTTCCCTAAATACACAATATCCGCACACCGGAACCTAGACTCAAGCCGGAATGTTTCAGGAGACCTTTATATACATCTTCTGTCCACCGAATAAATTAAAGAGAATGATGGTCATCCATGCAAGCTGCTAATTAGCAGACAGATAAAACACATCAAAACCTGAGTATTCCCAACTGGGCAATTTCAAAAGTGAGCAATCCACTAATTAAAAATACTGGAAGTCAGGCTTTTTCAAAACAGGTTAAATACTGGCTGGGTTCCTTCACAAATAGATTCCCACCCAATCAGATCTGACTGCTCTTTTCCTATCCTTCCCATTTCCATCTTTCTCATTTCCTGACCCCATGCTGTTCTGTCTTCCTTTCTGCTTCCTCCCTTTTATTGCTCCCTTTTGAACAGACTCTTCCCCTCTCTTGGCCTCCTGCTAGATTAAAAGATGAGGACAGGTCAGGAGCTCCTCTATGGCCGATAAATAGGACCATCCTATGAATCCTAATTACATTGCACCTTGGAAAAAATCCATATAAATGAGCTGATACTCATTTTTCCAGAGCAAGAAGAGATAAAGCAATAGCTTGAGTAGCAATGAAGGCTGGCAAGTTACTTTTCAGCCATCAGTTTCCATCTCTCCTCCTCCTCCTCAGAGCTACTTCAGACCATCCACTTAAAGAGAAAGCATTTGCTCAGGAACTAACCCAGGACATCTCCTCTCAGTTTCATTCACATGACGTGCTCATTTCAAAATCAGCTCCTTAGGGTGCATCTCACATACACACCGAGTCTGGAGCTCTTTCTAACAAGATTTCCAGGTAATTTTCATGCACAGAAGAGTTTGAGAACCCCAATCAGAGGCACACGGCAAACCACACCCACACCAGTAACAGTGGCTTGTCGCATCTTAAAAATGTTGTCTGGGTGGCAAGTCTTAGCAGCATTCAGGACACATAGCCACCTCACCTGGAGCCCAGTGGGGCTTGTCTAGACTTACTTTTTATGTAACCCTAGCCTATTCCCTGTGCTCGGCCAAGGCTTTCTTCTAGCCAGACACTCTCTATACCGTTTATGCAAGCATGCTGTTGTTCCTGCTCCTCTCTCCCCATGCTGTTCCTCAGCTCCCAGAGGACAACAGCACTTCACACCAAGGGAGCCTAAATGTATGCCACACCCTGTGCTTGGATACTGAAGTATATTAATTGCATAAACCCAACTCTAAGTGTGAGGAAACTGAAGTTCACATCAGCTAGACATGTGCCCAGCTATCATGGGTAACTAACAGAGCTGGGGGCTGCTAGATCAGTGAGTGCCCCTCCATAAAAGTCTCCAAAATGAATTTCCTATCTTTCTCTAGAGATCTAGGACATTTCCTTCTATTACTTCTTCCCAGATGGAGTAAATATTTTTAACAGGGAGTTTCCATCTAGTATTGTGTCCACGAAACATTACAGAATCCTATTCAATACTAAACACACAAAAGAAAGTCAAGATAATCAAGAGGTAACAAAATAAAAGACAATAACCCAAAGGTACTGTGGATCTGTCAGAATGAGCCTGTGATGGGCTGGGTTTCCCTTGGAGTGCATCCAAACTTTAGAAATTATTATGTAAGCAAAGATTAAAGCAAGATGTAAAGCGACAATCAGAAAAATATATAAAATGGTTTGGGAGAAGAGTAACATATTCTGGTCTTTGATGAAAAGTGTCTACAGGCTCCCTCTCAGGAGAAGTCAGGATGGAAAGGAACTGTCTACTGTATCAATATAAGACAATTTGTGGAGTGTCTAAGCTGTGATGATATTATAGTTCATTGAGTACAGAGGTTTCCTTAACAAATAACAATGTGGGTATAGGTATAGTTACAAAACTACACATTCATGCCATCGCGTGAAGTGACAGATGTTCCCTGTAGCAAAGGAACAATGCTTAACTTATGACTATCTCACAATAGGTGGGTCCATTTTACTGAATGAAAATAACACAACATGGAAAAAAGGCAGCATTTTGCTGAAAGAAACTATTTATAACTATAGCATTAGATATAACAATGTACAGGAAGATTAAAGCAAGATAGTAGGAAAAGAAAATCTGTCTGGGCTGAGGCTGTCTGAATATTCAGTTCTCTTTTTTTGTTTGTTTGTTTGTTTTGTTTGGTTTTGTTTTTTCAAGGTAGGGTCTCACTCTAACGCAGGCTGACCTATGACCTATTCACTATGTAGTCTCAGGGTAGCCTTGAACTCATGGAGATCCTCCTACCTCTGCCTCCTGAGTACTGGGGTTAAAAGTGTACACCCCACTTTTAACCACACAAAAGTGTGCCGGCTTGAATATTCAGTTCTTGATTCTCCTTCCTGGTCAGTGAACTGGCCAGCTATCTATTCCACATAGACATGTGAAGAAATGAGAACAAAACCCTACGCAGAAGAGCAAAGGGAAAAGGCAGCAGAAGACAGAAATCATACTTCTAGAAGCAGGAATAGGCTCAACTGCTTAAGATTTTCTGATGCCTTGTTTTATCCCAAAGAGGGCAAGTTTAATAACTTCCACAGGACTACAAACTGCTCTGGGAGTCAACATGACAATCCAAAAATTCTCATTTTACTGGGTGATTTCTGCAGGAACTCCCTCTAAAATGTCTGACACTTCAGTGCCAAGACACGAAAGTCAATCTGGGAAGAACTTGGACCGAAAAGCTTATTGGAAGTTGGGGCATACAGATAGAAGTGTGAATCCCTACAGCTTCCCATCCAAGTCAGGGTCTGCTTATTCAGACCCACACTTTACACTGAGGACATGTGAGGTTGAAACCATCAGGTAGGCTGAAGCCACCTTGAAAAACCCAGCACTAGGCCTTAGAGGGGAACCCTGCAGATCCACAGCCTTGCCCAGCGTTGTGGTCTGAGTAAGTCGCTGGCCTCTCTGAACTTATTTTTGTGAAATGTAAAATAAGCAAGTTTGCTTTCCATTCTTGGAAATGGGGCAGGCTAGTATATTTGGACAACTCTCCCACAGAAAACTAAAAATGATGGATAACATTTTTTTACATCTTCTGTAAAATACTAATGAGCTGACAAGATAGAAAAGAATCATCAGGCCAAAATCAAAGGGAAAACCGGAACCTGGTGCAGAAGCAAAGACATTGTCGTCCTCAGGACATTTGCCAACCCAGAAAATTTTATGGCGTCGAGGGCAAGGAGAACTGTAGTGAAAACTTGAGAGACATCCAAGGCTGATATCTAAGGGGAGATAAAGAGATACCAGTGTGTGCAACCCGAACAAGGTATCCTTACCGTAAATATGATAATTTACACTTGATAAACACTTAAGGAAGTGCCTGGCACAGAATAAATTCTCAACAACCAATCCTGACAGGCAGTGCCTAATTTGTTAATACTCTCCAAATCTTTTCCCAAAAAGAGGGGAAAGTATCTTAAAATCTGAGATGCATGACTTATTAAGGAAATCTGAAACTCACACTTGTAGGATTCCTAGTTCTGCTAAACAGGTCAAAGACTTTCATACACACTCCTGACTCATAAACACAAGACACCGAGATACACAAATCCCACTTTCTCCATGAACCTCTACTATAGTCTGCCTTGATTTCTCAATTTTCAAGTTTTGTTTCTTTCCAAGGAGAAAGAGAGAGAAAGACAGAGCAAGAGAGAGAAAGAGAGAGAGAGAGAGAGAGGGAGAGAATGGGCACTCCAGGGCCTCTTGCCACTTCGAACAAACTCCAGATGTGTGTACCTCTTGTACACGTGGCCTTAGGTAGGTACTGAGGAATCAATGCTGGGTCACAGGCTTTGAAAGAAACCACCTTTCAACTAGTGAGCCATCGCCCGGGTCCATGGTCGCCCTTTCAACCTTACCCTTCATACCTCATGGTTGACTCACCTACCAGTGCTACACAAATGGTGTGATGTCAAAGTCCCTGTATTTGCCAGAGGCCAACGCCAAAAGCAAAAGGCACATTAAGCTAGCTAGAACCATGATCTGAAGTCAACAACGACGGCTACTTGGTTAGATGAGAAGTGGAAATTGGTCTTTTAAAACGCTGAGCCCGGAACATGCTAAACAGTCAGGATTCTGGGGTTCCCTGAAGCCACAGAAGCAACGTGCGTGGCTCCAGCAGCCCTACGTGTGTTCTTGGGGAGATACCTGATTGCCTAGAGGAAACGTCTGCGTATGTTCGGCTCTTTCAGAAATGACAATCGTCCTAAGACACAGCAGTTTTCCCTGTCCTGAGCCTTTCTGCAACGGCAGCCACTTCTGAGCCTCTGCACACCGTGGCAGTGGCTTTGAGGGCCGCTGTGTCTGTGGCTCCAGGAATTTCCCAGCGCAGGAAGAACCCTGGGCCGGCCCTCCATGCAAACCCCATGCATATGCTGCCAGCAGTGCCAGATGAATTCAGAGTTCAAAATATCTCCTCCACAGAGAGCGGGTTTGCATTAGCACGGGGTGAAATAAGGGCTCTAAGTGGAGTAAATCGAAGTCAAATTTGGGTACTGGTGCCGACAAGGAAAGAGGCGAGGACAGACCACGACTGCACAGCCATGATGGCTTCTGATTTCTACCAGAAACAAGACAGGATGCTGCGCCACGAGTGACCCATGCTCTGACGAGACACTCCAGCACTTCCCACGGCTGACTGAGGGAAGAGAGAGAGAGCCATGCTTGCTGTGCTCGGTCCAAAGCAGACCTGGGCTCCCCACGTTCAGATCGCTTCTGTCAGCCCCGGCTTTCTCAGAGCTTCTTGGTTTCCATACGGGAGGCTGGCAAGGAGGGTGCATGCATGTATGCGTGTGTGTGTGTGTGTGTGTGTGTGTGTGTGTGTGTGTGTGCGTGTGCATGTGTGTGCATGTATGGGGGTGTAGATATTTAAGTAAGTTGCAGACATACCACATACCACAAAGAAAGAATTGTATGAAAATTGTTTGGAGTAGAATTAGGAATTATTTCAGTGTTTTCGCTTTTATTAATGTCTGTTAGAATGTCCTTTATACACTATTAAAAAGAATATTAGGCCAGGTTTTCTTTTTTTTTTTTCCCCCTCTGTGCGTTGTTGTTGAGGGGGCAAAGTCTCTGGATATTCTCCCCCACCATGACTCTTACAATCTTTCCGCCCCCTCTTCCACTCAGTTCCCTGAGTCATGGTGGGAGAGTTTTAGGTCTGCTTTATTGTTGAGATCTTAAGTATCTCTGGACCTTTGCCCTGGGTTGTGTTGGGTATTGTTGGTGTCTGTCTCCATTGACCTTTCATGGGTTATCAGACTTGCTGTGGTGGTTGGTCTCCTGTTTGTCTCCTCACTTTTCATAGCCCCCTAACCTATGGACAGATCCAGTATGTGCACCAAGGAATGACCCCAGTGGGTAGGGGTCAGAGAGGAGGGAAATGGGACACTTTCCCGAGAGTTGCTCATACAATGTATATACTTACTACTAATAAAGATATTTTAAAAAAGAATATTAAGGCTGGGAATACGGTTCAGCAGGTAAGAGCTCTTGCTGTATGTCATGGTTTGATCCAGGTGTCCCCCACAAACAAATGAATGTGTTCTGGGTTATCGATCCTCAGTTGATGGCAGTTTGGATTTTACAACCTCAATGGAGCTGTGTTGTTGGGGGTGGGCTTATGGGGTCATAAGCCAGCTTCTCCTTGCCAGTATTTGGCACACCTTCCTGCCGCTGTTTGCAGTGCTGTGGCAGAGGTGATGTCCACCCTCTGCTCATGCCATCGTTTTCCCTGCCAGGATGGAGTCTCCCCTCGAGTCCGTAAGCCAAATAAACCCATTCCTCCACAAGCCGCTTTTGTTTGGGTTCTTTCTGCGCAGCAACTAGAAAGCTGACCGCAACACTGTATAAGCAGGAAGACTTGTTAGGACCCATGTGAAAAGCAGAGTGTGTTTACATGTGCCTATAGCCCCACTTCTAAGTGGGCTGGAAAGGGGAGACTGACCCGCCAGGCTGACCTCAAAATGGCAAGTGCAGGTTCAGTGAAGAGATGCTGTCTAAGGAATTCAGGGGATATAATGGAATAGGATACCTGGTGCTTTCCTCTGGCCTCCATAGTGTGAGCATGGGACTCACTTCTGTACACACACCAATGAATATGCCACTTACATGGGGACACTAAACTTTCACACCAAAGACTAGTATTAAGTTCATAAACTACTTTTCCAAAATGAACATTATGCATGAATCTGAGCTACTTAAAATAGAAATATTTCCTTTGTACATGTTATAAAACAAGGGAAGCATTTTCACAAGATATGAAATCCAGCTAATATTAAAGTAAGAAACGGAAGTATATAACTATTATGTTATAAATGTGTCAGTGGTGTTTCTTATTCTAAAACTCAGAAATCTTTCTGAAAAGTCAAGGTAGACAGTTAAATTATGAAACTAAAACAAGTAACTCTGAAGTCTTTATATCAACCCCTATAATTTGGAGGTGACAGTGATAATCTATGTTGGAGAATGCTCAAATTTGAGTAAGTAATGTGAGGTGGAGAGACAGAAGCCATGGTGGGGAAGATGTAGCAGCCTCTCCTATGTTTGGACTCTCTAATCAGGAACTTTCTTCTGAATCTTGTATTTCTGAGTAAGAGCTCAGAACAAGAGACATGAGTAGCAGAGGCCAAGTTTAATAATGCGAATTATAAGTAGGATCTGTCTAAAAATACTTCATTCATAACCCCATGGAGAATGCCAATAACCCCACTGAGGAGGGTCCTGGGTGGGATGGGGCAACAAAAGAGGGGGTATCAGAGTGCAGCACACTATTTGTTCCTGCAGTAAAGTTAATAATCAATAAAAAAATTTAATCACTCTTCCAAAAATAACGTTCCAGGAAACTAACCGTTTTAATCTGGTAACAGTAACAACTAGTAATCAAGGGTCACACCTGAAGCTTTGAGGACAGAGGCTAACCACCAAACTCCAACACTCACAGATGAACTTCAAAGGACCTAAATTGAAAGTGAGGCTGTCGGGGGAAGGCTTGACCAGGTATGTGTGAGAAATCAAAGGTAAATTCCTTGGAAAAGAAACTATCAAGCAAAGTAAGGTCCTGTGGATGCACAGGCTCCAGTATTTGAATACTTGGTCTCCAGCCGGCGGACATGTAGGAAAGTGGGAGGTGGAGCCTTGCTGGCGGAGGGGTGTCACTGGGGATGAGCCTTGGGATTTTTACAATCCAGACCCCTTTCTTGCTGCTTCTTTCCTGACGCTATGACAAAATGTGATGTCCTGGCCGTCTGCACTGACATGAACCTTCCCCTTGAAACTGAAAACCAAAATAAACCCTTGCATTCCATAAGCTGCTGTGGGTCAGGCGTTTTTCCCAGCAAAGAAAGATAACTGGTACACAGACGAATTCATTCAGAAATATGCCTCATTTCCTAATGCAATACATATCCAATACTTGTACATATAATTTATGCATAGTTTTCAAATCATATATGTAAATCTTATGGTGCAAAACCACTATTATTGTAATGACTTAAGAAACACAAATGGATATTCAAAACACCCATTTGCTTAAGAATTGATTAAACTTTTGCCAGTGTGCAGAGAGAGCCGTGATGGAGTTTTATTTCCCCTCTACTCCTTCACTCCCCAGGGTGCCATTTGTTGGTTCTGAGAAGGAAGGCAGGCTTAATTGAAATGCTTGTAGGCGGTAATTGCTCTCTAGAACCACAATGGTGGTCCACTCTGCCCAATGGCAAGCTTTCTGTTTTGGTTTCCCCTCATCCCTTCTCCTATTTCCTGTATCGTCATCATTCACCCCTTATCTTTAATGCCTGACTAACACTGGTAAAGCTAACAGTCGCAAACATTCAAAAATCCAGTTTTCTTACAATCACTTCAGACTGTTATCCTTTCACCAACATCACTTCGCCGGCCATGTTTGCACCCGCCAACAACAACCAACCAATTGGAATTGCTATCTTCAGGGGTTATGTCTTAGCTTTAGGGTAATTTTCTCTGTATTTAGGCTAAAATGTGCAAACCATACTATATTACTCTGCAAAATATCAATGGGGAAGCTTAATTAAGTAACACTGACAGATAAATCCATTTCTTTCCTAGTAATCAAATCAAAGCAGGTTGACATAACACAGGAACTTAATACAGTTATTCCCTTGTAATTGGAAAAAGGCCCTTTACTTCTCATTAAAGCAATCTTCTGGGTATTGGCATAACAAGGAGGCTCCGGGCTTTAATGCTGCCCTATGAAAGTCTCAGGGCACAGACCCCTTAAGCAAACAAGCCAGATTATCTAATTCCTCCATCACAACAGAACGTGCAGTTCCTACTCTTTTAAAAGACTAATTCTTTTTTTTAAAAAAAACTACTAATTCTTTATCTGTTACAATTAAAAAGAGGTAAATCAGTGTCAAATACACACAGAGGAAATCTGTAAAAATGCATAAACTGTTTACAGTTTTATAAATCTGCTTCTACATGTATTTGAAGAGAGGCAGTCCATTGACTTTAAATACTTCACAACTGTAAAAGTGTTAACGGGCTGGGACCAAGGGAACGATTCTTCATTTGTCAATGGGCTCACTAGGCTGCATCTGCCCACATGACATCCTTTTCTTCAGCAGTGTGAGACAAGCTCAAGTGGGACATTTTAATGCTCCTGTCTTCTTCAGGTTAGCCTACTGCTCTGACTAGGCCAAAACCCAGAAGAATTCAACGTGATCATACCTGGTTGAAATCCCCAAAATAAATCATTCTCAAGCATCCATTTGGATTATGAGGGGGCTCCTACTATTTCTCTATTGGTCTCCGATTAATCCTAAGGAGATCTTAGCAATTCTTTCAGAAAGTAATTCACAATCTGGGAACTATTTAGTAGCTCCCAAAATGTTAGGTGGCAAATATATATATATATATATATATATATATATATATATATATATATATATATATATATATATGTGTGTGTGTGTGTGTGTGTGTGTGTATGTGTGTGTGTATACATATATTCTTATAGATCCTCTGATATATGCTCCAGGAATTTTTTTATAATTCCAAAAGTATAGGTCAATCAATAGAAAATGTGAATGAAATTTCAATTGTATCTGAATTCATTTAAAAATTTCCCAATTGTTCATATATACTCTAGTAAGAAAGCACAATTAGTTTGCCTTTGTGATCTAGACAGAGGTCAGAGGGAAAAGGAAAATAATATGTTCAATATATTTGTTTTGTTAATGGGGAAGGCATTAAGCAAGAATGAAGACAAGTCACTTGCAAATCAATGTAATGCACAAGAGTAGGTGGAACCATGTACTCTGGGCCACACTACCCCAAACAGACTGTTTCCCTGCCCTCTTCTGGGCACTTCCAAATAATATCCCATGGACGGACCAGCACGTTTAAGTCAGAGGGAAAATCTATCAGCACGTTTAAGTCAGAGGGAAAATCTATCACAGCTTTCACAGGCTGGCTTGCTGGTCATCTCTACTATAAACTCGCCTGAATCTAGAATCACCTAAGAGAAATTCTCTGGGCATATCTGTGAAGGAGTTTCTAGATTAGATAAGTTAAAGTGGGAAGACCCAACCTAACTATGGACTACATTATCCCATGGGAGGGGGTTCCTGACTGAATAAAAAGAAAAAAATCCAGCCTAGCATCAGTAGAGGTCACTCTCTGAGCTTCCTGACTATGGCTGCAATATGACAAATGCTGCATGCTCCAGCCACCATGGTGGACTGTGTCCCCTAGAAACGTGAGCCCAAATAAGCCCTTTCTCCCCAGAGTTGCTTCTTGTCAGGTGTTTTGTCATAGGAATGAGACAAGTCACCAATGTACCTGGAAAGAATGAAGTGAGAAGTCTTGAAAGTTGGGCAGGTACTCAAATGAGTTGAGACACTGATGTTTTCAGCAAAGTTTGATAAATAAATAAATTAAATAAATAAATATATGACGAGAAGAACTTTGTCATTTAGCAGATATGACATTCACTGAGCAGTATGAGGTGAGTTAACCTCCTATAATCAATAGAATGTGAAAATGAACCCTTTATCCTTTGGGTAAAACCCTTGTCATTTTATAAATTGAACATTTTATAAATCGAAATTGATGATGGATTTCAACCTTGGCTTACAAAACTTTCCTCACAATTCCATGTCAGCCAAATGCTAGGCAAACACTGAGAGGCTTTTCTTATTTGGGCGCATGTGAATACGTGTGTATGTCTGTGTTTGTGTGTGTGCACATGTGTGAACACACGTACAGTCAGTCTATCCATTGGATAGACGTGTGACTTGTCTTGTGCTTTCTTGCTATTAATGATCATATCTAAAGCAAATGTCATATTCTTGTTTGTCATCACGTTGGCCAGAGAGGCCTAGTGTGTCTCACAGTACTGTAATCCCACCGTGTCTTATTTTTTAGTCTCCTATAAACATTTTCTATGTTTGTTTAAATTAAGAGGATAATCTGGAATTATTTAAAATATGAAATCAGGATCAAAAGAAATTACATAATTAACATAAACTAATCAAAATGATTTTAAAGGATGCATAAAATAAAAGAAAAAAGAATATGGAAGACACCCTACATAAAGGAGGTCATTTGCCATAAGAACTATTTTTATCTTTTCCCATCAGCATGATTTGCCATCTCACTCTAGCAGGTAACAAAACGCTGGAGAGGTTTACCAGCCTACCTGCTGATGAGCCAGGGAGCATTAGAGCGGTGGCCTGTCCCTAGCTGGTGACTTTATAAACCATGTCAGCAATGAGAACACTGCTCATACTCCCTGCTCTGCCCTTAGCACCACACAGCCTCCTCTCACCACAGCAGAAGGAGGTCATCAACGTGCAGACACCCAGGGCTGTGGTGGCAGGAGTGGGATGACAGAAGGACCCATCTCTTCACCCAAATACACGCAGTTACCTGTACCTCCACTTTCAACGGCTGTAATTCATGCCCCTATCTCTAGTAGAGAAAGCACATCATGACCACACTCGTCCAGCTTTGGAATAGGAGCTCAAACAGGCCACAAAGCATCACGGGACACTCTCTGAGGTTAGAACTGTCTTCATGCAAACACTTCCGTGGGTCTGCAGCTCAGACGTGCCCCACCTTGGCTCATCAATCAGGTCACCAATGGCGCACTGGAGAAAGATATGCGATGCCCTGCTCCATGTTCACAAGCCAGCCCGTGAGAGGGGCAAAACACCCTAACTCTTCTCAGAAATGGCAGAAGTGCTGCTCCTTTGAAAGTAGATGGACACAGGAACACAAAGAACGACAATAACCAAGCATCTTGAGAGAAGAGCAGGGAAGGGGCCGGGGAAGTCCAAGCTGTCACCGGAGAATAATGATTTATCTGATGAGATTAGTGAACGTCTGATTAGCAAAGCTGCCTTCCAAGCAGAGCAAAGACTGCAATGTGACTTTCAGATTTTCTTGTGGGGAAGTGCGGTGTCTGCCAACCGTGGCTGCAACAGCACAGGCTAGCCGTGAGTGCAGTGCTGGGAAAATAGCCACTAAGCCAGATTTTATTTGATTTGTACTGATGATTTTTATTAGAATACATGGATCAGTGCTTCAACCTTTCCATGTAAAACCAAATCAAATTCAAAGACTCACACACCAGTCACCTAACCTTATGTCATTCCTTCTGCTTTCCGAAAGTGGAGCCACATTCCGACTGATGTGTCCTCGATAAATTGTGCAGCTACTCAAAACTGTTGGGCCAAATTTTGGAAAGCAAGTGGTACACAAAAGAAGCTGAGAAAGCCGAAATTACAAATAAGAAAGCCGAAGGAAAGCAACAATGCAAGCTTCCTAAGTCGGGGAGGGGGAATCAATGCGCAGGATAAAATGAATTCTCAGCACTGCATCCAATGGATCGTGTTCCCAAGGGGCCCTTCCCGCCCCAGCTTGTCAATCCTGTTTAATTCATGGCACTGAATAAGACTCGGTGAAGATCTGTTACCAAACAAGAGACAGTCCACAAGTATGTGACACAGGGATAAACTGTAATTATCAGTTTAACAAATGAAAGATGTTACAATACTTAAAGTGAAAATTATAAACACTAAATATTACATGTGTAGAAAAATCACTGTATTATTTATCAGAATTGCCTCACTAGGGGGAATGAAGTGAAATCACATGAACTGACACAACGGGTCTCAGGAACAAGTGGTTGTTCTGACATCTGCTTGTGACCAGTCCTTTGCTTTTTCCTTTTTTCACTGGCTCTTTTCAATGTTCAATGCTATGTCCTTCTCAGAGAAGGAAGAAGCCACTTCCCCAGTCACTGGCCGTCAGCAGGTTGCAAACTTAATGTCCCAGAAGCAGAGCACCTGGAAAGCCCAGTGCCTCAGAACAGAAGTGATCCCCGAATGCCCAGGCCTCTTAGAGAACCCTCTGTGGTGAAGCAGTCCACCGTCCCTGTCTACCAGGAAGTCTACATGCCAACCTCTTCCAATTCAGGTGGGAACACCTGGCAAAGATCTAGCCAACAGGGCTTTGCTTTCCCAGGACTGCCCTCTAGACCACCCCTCCTTTCATCAACCTGAGACTCATATCTAGTGAAGACCCCCGGGATGGCAGAACCAAGGTATGGGGTAACCCAGACCTAAACTAAACAGCCCCTGGCAGCAGAGCAGACCCCCCTGGTTTTGTGCCACCAGAGGGAAACAGCCTTTGCAGGATAAAACTACTGAAGTTGGGAGTGATTTGTTCCAGCAATCCGCACACCCTGGCTAATGCAGCCTCCAAAACAGACTTCCCTGAATTCTGGCGCGGTGATTCTATATTGCAAGCAAAGCAAACACACACAGTTAGAGCTGGCACCAGGCAGCACTGGGAAGCGGGGAACCTGGTCTCTGAACTCCCCTTCTTTCCCTTCAGACTTGTTTCTCCTCTTAGCACTCCCCCCTCTGAGCACCAACTGTTCTCAGGCTGCTCAGGCTGTCTCAAGAAAATAAACTCCATGCATCTGATTCCCATCTCCCCACTGCTACCCCTGCGCGCACCGCGTGGCAGTGTGCTACTGGGACAGTGGGAAGGAGTCGGCCCTGGATAGCTCAGGTTGTGTGTAGGAACGATTCCTTCTGCGCTCATCGCAGTAGCTACGTCACTGTGGAATCTGGAACACATTAGGAATTTAAACAAACTCCTACTTTTCTACGGTTATGATTATTTTAGATATCCTATGTCCCAAGTCTCCAGTTCTCACCTAAATATAAAATCCAACAAAGTCGTTAAATATGTGGAGCTCACAACAAGGACTTAGATAATTTCAGAGTCCACCTTAAAGTTCCCTTATTCAATAACCACCTGGGTCCAGGTAGGCACCAAGTTCAAGGACAAAGCAGCTCTTAGGGCAAACAGTGCTCATGAAGCAAACTCTTCCATCCCCGGCCATGTGCTGGCTCCATAACTGTTCATCCAGAGCTGCTTCTCCCCCGAACTCCCAGTTGCAAGATTTCTACATCTGTTTGTTGTCCCGGCCACTTTCAATGACAGAAGGCTCTGAGCTCTGTCCTGATCAAGACCATCACAGAACTAATCAGCAAAGCCTAAGCCAGGGGTCACCAAGCATGGGTTTGCTCAGGCTTAGATAACGCAAATTAATCACTGGAGGGAAACAGGTAGGATTTCTCTGGCAGACTTAGTCCAATCGCAGCTCTCCTGAAGGATGTACTAACCCATAGAAATTACATAGATACAAACTGGGACCGATGGGAATATATATTTGAATGAATCACAACTGGAGATATTGGGATATTTCAATAGAGGCTGTATCACCAAAAAGGTCCTTCTGGTTGAACACACAAACCACACCCCATCACTACCTCCCTCAAGACATCAAGGACTTCTCAGTGGTGTCAGGATATGACAGTACTCTAGATTGTGGATCTCAAGGACAACTTGGTAAAGTACCCAAATGTGCATTGTTTCTTCTCTCTGATCATCTAGAAACATCTCCCTGACCAAGAGTCAAGTACAGCACTGGCCTTCCTGTTGCATACGTCCTTGAACACAGAAGCTCCCCACCTCACGCTGCTCCACTTACCCACCTGCCTCTTTTCTCTTGTGTCCACCCTCAAATCAGCACTTCACTGGGGCAGTTTTCCTTGTCCCTGTGGCTAATAATAAATGGCATTTCTAATCACATGAACTGTCTGTGTTCATTAGCTGTGCCACAGACACAAGTTCACATACGCATGCCCAGGCAGCTACCACTCTCTGCCCCATATTCAGCATGCTGCATGAGGACAAAGGCTCTATCCACATGGCTTTTTCCATGCCTGAAGCGTCCAGCACACTGTGGGGCAGAATTGAGGCACTTGGGGTGGAGTTTCAACCCTCCCATCGAGCTCTGCACACATGCAACACCACAAACATAGACTTGCAAAGTTACAGACATTCCACAGTGTTCCTATAACTTCGAGAACAACAACCCCACAGGATGGAAAGTCATAATGTGGTTTCCCCTGACTGTCCACTATTGACAAAGAAATTAAACCATAAGAAAAACATAAATATTAGTTTCACCCAACACATCTTTCTCTATAGTTTAAATAATTAGTCATTTCAAAAGTTGACAGGTAGAGATTAATATTCAGTAAGAAATATGCAGACCAGTAGCCTGAACACAGGGAAACTCATTCCAGTCACATGACTAAGTGCTGTTAATGTAGGAGCTCAAGCTTAATCACATCAATAATTAAAGCAAACTGTCAAACAGTCAGACGTCCTGGATGTCTTATCCCTTGACAGAAATCACCTCTTCTATGGTCACTGTACAGGGAACTCTTTGTCTCTCTTCATATACACTCCAGGGATTCGACAGAAACTTCATAACCATTGACTGCAGGACAGAAGAGAAAACAACCGCCCCCACCCCCTCTGCGCAGCAGCGGTCCAGGATCAGGGATCTGTAGACAGAGAGTGGGGCAGGCATGCTCCGTCCTCCGCTTCCATAGCAGTCACACTCAGCACTTCTGCAAAGGCCTTTCCAGTGGGCTTCCCCACTGATTAGCAACGCCATCGTTAACACTGAAAGTTCTGATCCAATTCTGATCATCAGAGCCTCATGGTAACAAAGCCTCCAGCTTTCGGTCTCTCGCAGAATGCTTACGGAGAGCGAGCATGCCGTCTCCCTCTATAATCCTATACATCAGAGGAAGTCGGGGCTTGGTCCAAGTCCTAAGGCAAGTCACTGGAAAAGCTGGAGGAGAACCTACTGTTTCTCTTTTCTATCTCTCTCCAAACTACTTTGCACCCGACTTCTTCTGTATCATATAAAGGATCCCAAAATTGGATGAAGCATAGTCTCTCTAGAAGAAGCTATGTCTCTGTAATTAAATCACTGAGAATCCAAATTTCTTCATGATTAGGGCCTTTCCTATTGATTAAATATGCCCCCACAAGAAAACGATGCTGTTCGATTAGTACTAACTCTGAAAAGCATTCTCAATTCATTCTTGTGTGGTGTTTTCTTTCCTATCGATAGAAGCAAAACATTTTTAAATTGAAGGTGCATAAGAGAGAGGCAATGGTAGACATCACTCCATAAGCTAAATACTGAAAATTCTCAAAGAAGAGGGTGTAATATCTAAATCTATCAACAACATCTCCACCCATAAAAAATGCTTTTTGTCAATAAGAGGCAATTCACACAAACTTTATTGATCTTGTCTCGAAACGTTCATCTTTCTCTTTACTGTGAATGCCACCAAAACACAGGAGGTCTATTCTAAAAATTCCCTCTTATGGAATAAGCCATTGATGATGTCCGTGTGATACAGTGGAGAAAGTAACACGGTTAGAAAAATTAGAAAAATACAAACACCATCCCTTCACAACGAGCATCAGTGCAGTGGGTGGGCTAACACCAGGTCCGCTCCTTCCTCCTCACCGGTGCCCGTGACATTTAGTTCACTCAGCTACCCTGGCAGACCAGGAATAGAGAACCTCATCCTCAGTTCAGTATGACAGCCAATCACGGCATTGGCCGGGGGCCATGTGAAAAGTGGGCACTCGGCCACAAAGGCCGGGCTGCACTGGCCCCCCAGGAGAGAGAGGTTTGCCAATCCTCTCTGCACATTATCCTATCGGGATGCTCTCTCAATGATCTTTCTTGTTGCTATAAAAAATACCTGACAAAAGCAACTTAAGGAAGGAAGGGCTGATGTCAGCTTAGAGGTAAAGGTAACAGTCCACCATGGTGGGAAGGCAAGCAGGGGAGGAAGTAGCTAGTCAGTGTCAGTCTGCAGGAGGAGGCAGACTGGGGAGTGCTGATTGGTACTCAGTTTCTTTCACCTTCTGATTCAGCCTGGGACCCCAACTCGTGGAAGATCGATGCCCACAGTTAGGGTGATCTTCCCAATTCAACTAACCTAATCTAGTAATGCCCTCACAATGCCCAGGGATTTGTCTCCTGAGAGAGTCTAGACCCAATCAACTTGACAGTCTGCATAAGTCATCACACATGGGTGCACAGAACCAGAGTGGGGGTCTCCTTACCTGTCCTGAGATATTGCCAGCACTCAGAGGAAGGAGAAGCCAGGGGTTTTGGAGAGGGTTACTTAGGTATTTCCTTACATGTAAGGCAAACTGAGTCAGGGATAACTTTTTGCAGCTGAAAATATCCTAAAACAAACAATAGCTCCCCTTCCCATGGCCCAGAAGCAAGAATATGAACTGTGCTAACAAACACTCTTTAACAAGAAATGCCCACTCTGGACTCCACGTGAGAGGCCGTGGTCATCATCTCCTTGTCACTCACTGTGTGAAAACACTATAGAGACATCACTTTCTGGAAGTTTCTAATGCGCAATGTTGTTTTGCTCTCATCTCTCTTGTAGTCTCTGTGGCTCTCGCAAAATATCCAACAAGCAGCCAACAACTATGGGACACTCAGCTAATAACTACAAAAGATACCTAGAAAGTACTTTCTCTGCGATTTTCGCACATCAGCCCTACCTACAGGCAACACGTGTGGACAAAATTCTACTCATGTAGTTAGCAACAGGCATTTTTCAGGGATAAGAGTCTATGGACTGTGTTGGCTTCCCAAAGTGGTTCCTGAGTCTGCACAGTTTAAGAAGCTCACTCTAGACACCCAGGGCTCAAGCAAGTCGCTGTCGGCATGAGACACACACTCACCATCACTAACAGTGAGAGAGAGCGGGACATGTGGACCAGACCTTCTTAGTTTTTGCTCAAAGCAAACCTTTTAAAGGATATTATTCCAAAGTTTTGCAATATTTAAACACCATAAAAATTATGGACTCTCCTGAGACCTCAAAGGCCATTGAGATCCCACTTCAAAAGAAAGAAAATTAAGTCCTGTTCCTTAAAATATGGAACACGATCTATTTTCTACTTGTGCCTCACCAATTATAAATTCTCAGCTCAAAACTGAGTGAACGAAACAAAACATGCTCTAGAAAAAATAATGGCAAAAGGGTTTTAAGTTCAGATATAAGCAGAGATTAAACATCAGAGTTGTTTAGCAAAATGTGTTTGAGAAAGACATAAAAGTTTCTTTAACACAGGAGAGGTAAGGAGGATTTCAAAGGTCGGAAAGCTCAAAGAAGAGAATGCTAGCCTGGGGTCAGGCAACAGGGGATCCTGGAAGAAGCCAGGGAGCAATAGGGTGGGCTTGACTCCAGGAGAGAGATCCAGTCTTCTCCATCCCTGACCCCTTGACATTTCACCTGTCATTGCTCCACAACTTCCCTTCCTCGCTTCTCTTTTACAGCCTCTTTCTTTAGTAAGCACTTGCAAACTCCCCAACGTGGAACTTGCATCCTTTTCAATCCGTCATGAGCTCCTGACAGTCACAATTTACAAGTCCTTCCCATGGCTCCCCAGCACTTGTAGCACAAAGTGAAAACTCCTCAGGGTGGTACTTAGGCGGCTTCTAATCTGAATATCTCTTCCTTTCTCAGGTCACCCACTACTACCACTCCCCATGGGGCTCCAGGCACATCAAGTTCCTACTACCCAATGTATCTCTAGTTGTCTGGTCTCCTGTCTTCCCTCCACTGGAAATACTGAATACACATAGAGTGAACGTCTAAAGGAATAAATCCTCTGAGGAAAAGACACACATCAGCTAATTGATTTTATATGTTTGCAGATATTTTTAAAATGGATTATAATATATATACATATATACACACAATATGTAAATATTTATGTATGAATGCACGTACAGATATAGCATAGTCATGAAATAGTTCTTCAAAGAGTCAAGGGTAAGGTCGCAAAGTATTTACATATAACTTTTAATATTCCAGCTTAAGGCTTCAGTTATGGAGGTGGTGCATATGACATGTACAATATGCAAATTACTTAATATTAAGTGATGAGCTGTTATCTCCCAGCAACTATGAGCTTCAATTTGGCCCTTGATGGGACATGATTGATCTTTTCACATAACCATATTCTATGGCCACAGAATGAGAAATAAAACTACATGTGAGCATTAGTATATTCTAAGTAACTTCAACTTCTAATATGCATCAAGACCAATACGTTGTAAAACAGTAATTTCTATATGTGGTCTGCCTAAGATGATCAAGTTTAATTTGACAGACTATTTTACAGACGAGGGTTTTAAGACCCTGAACGTTGCGCTGAAAAAAAAATCTGCAAATGTAAAATGAATCATCACCACAAGTCAGATTTTACTATTTCCCTATAAATATCGTCTCCACAGACCCTCCCTTGATCCTCTAGAAGAGGGTCCGAGTTCCAACGTTTGCACACGTGCCCACCAACCCTAGTGCTGCTCCGTGCGTTCACATTTATCACTACTGGAATCATATGCATGTATAAAATACTATATGCATGTACGTATGAACATAAATGCACACGGTTGTGCGAATTATCTACTTGTGGTTGACATCCTTTCATCGCCTCCCCACATCCAGCTAGAGCAACGTTGCAAGAAGAAGGATGAAACTCGAATTTCTGGCGAGAAATGACACCGGGGCCTTGCTTGCTAATAGCTCAAGGAAAATTTGCTGAGTGAATAAACAAATTTATTCTACATAAAAACTCAGTCTTTGTCACAAAATAATAACAAAAAAGGAACCATCGTAGAATTTAACAAATTATCATTAATTAAAAAGCATTTTAAATGCTAATGGAAACAGACTACTGCAAGACACAATATAATAAAAAAGAAAGAAAGCACTTTTCCCAGCAAGGGCTTCATATATTTTTAATTAAGTCATTGTATGATGGATTTCACTAAAACACTGAATGGGGGAGCTATTCAAAAACAGAAAAAGATAGGCTAAAAACTTGGTTTGAAACAAAAAAAGTATCCATGAGATGAAATTTACCAAATTATGACTCCTTTAAAATAAGCAGATTTGAAGAGACATAATTTGACTACCTAATTCACAGTTTACCACTTCCTCTTCCAAAGGACTGCGGAAAAGGCACTCGATTTTCTTCATTAAAAAAAAATAGAACCAGCTGGTAGGTATATACAGTGTCCTTCAAAAGCCCCTGTTAGAATCATAAATAACTGCAAAACTTGTTCAAATCAAATGGAGAATTTCTTTTCTGTGTGATTTGCAAAGCCTTTACAAATAGCTATGCGTGGCTTTGCACCCCATTTGAAAGGATTTGCAGTAAAACTGCACCCACATAAACAAACAAGAGAATTCTCAATATTTATACTCAAAACAAAAAAAAAGAGGGATGATCTTCAACATTCATTTGGGGTTGTGGAAGCCAGCACTCCCTGGATTCCCATTGGCTAGAGTCTAATATACAAAACAAACATGGTTTTCTGTTTAAATGCAACACTCATGTGATGCTCTTTTCCTGTCCACGTATGCAAATGCAAAAATTTACTCATAGGAGAAACGAGTAAAGAAATGACTATAAATCTTTAAAACATATCATGCCCTCTGTAATACAGGATATTTCAACCAACAGGAGCAAAAATGAGTTTTAAAAAATCATTTCTTAAAAACATTTGGATGAAGGACAGATTATGAATTATATGCAAGAAAGGACAAAATGAATATCTGCAAGAAAAAAAAAAAACGCCAAACACAGAACGGAGGTACAGAGAACCGAAGGCGGCTTCTCTCTCCAGCTCGGGCTGCAGCTCGCTGACCCCAACCTCTGAGAGGCTCTGAGCCCACTTGGAGGGAGCAGTGGCCACACAAGCAAGAAGCTGGTCAAGGAGCCGCCTCAGACCTGGACTCCCAGCACGTGGGCATGGACAGACAGGGGAGTTTGTGCTCGCCTCATTTTATTGACTTTTCCTTCCAATTCAGAAGTGCAGCCTCAGTGTAAACACGGGGAGTCAAAGGGAGCAGACTCTTGACAAAACAAGCCTTCCAAACACACCTGTCCCGGTTTTGAGCGTCCTGTACATGGGTGCAGGCATGAGAAGCATGGCTACTGCCCCTGGCCGCCTCCTCTATTGCCTGTCACGCTGGAACCTCTGTGGCAAAAGTTGTCAATGTTTTATAGAAACCTGAACCCCTGGGGACACAGGACAGGTGCTGCTGGACTTAGCCACGGCTCCTGGAAATCCCTAGAAATCCACAGCTGGCAGAAAGTGCAGCATATAAAGGTTCTGAATCAGAATCTTTTAAATGGGTCAAATTTCTGAATTATCACCAAGCCGTTTCCAGTTCCACTGGTTGAGCTCTTCCTACACTTTATGATGGCAGGAAGTAAGCTGTAATCTGTTTCCCATTGTTTGGAAGACTCCTTGACCAAAAGTGCCTAAAAGCCTTAGTCGAAGGGAAATAATAGACTCAGGCCCTGCAATTCCAGGTGAGTTTCAGAGACCATGTTAACCATCATCCCAAGAAGATGTATCTACTGCAAAGCCAGAAAGTCTGGGTTCAATTCCACAGAGTCTGGGTTCCATTCTGCAGCACCTACATAAATCCAGGTGCACACGGTGCTATATGCATCTGGAGTTTGTTTGCAGTGGCAAAAGACCCTGGACACCCATCTCACTCTCTTATAGATCCAATGAGATGATTCATGTATACCTAAGAAGATATTATGCACATGAAAGTGAATTGTGCATGCTAGTTGTATAAGTACTAATCTTAAAAACTTTCATCTTTCTTTGACAAAAATAATTTGGATATAGTTTCATTGGAAGTCAAAAACAAAATAAATGTAAGGATCAAGTAAAGTGTGGCTGAATTTTCTAAGCAATTCTGGGAAGTGGGCCACCTTTTGAAAGGCAGACGACTCTTCCACCCATTTTCCCTATTAGGTCAGGGACAGACACACAAATGACCCACTTCACACTGGTACTTTACAAACTCTTCAATTACAAAGAACCACAGGTGGAACCCTCTAGCCTTTCGTGGCTATCTTCAGTGTGGTACAGAAATGTTGATACAGAAAGGGAATCACTAAGAGCACTATTTAGGTGAGAGAGATTAGAAAGATATACCAACAGTATTAATGGAGAAATTAAGAAAAAGCGGGGAGAAAGTCTTTCAAAAGATGATTTTCCATTAAATTTCTGTTGATTATGAAGGGAAAAAATCCCAGGCCTTTCGTCTTCAGTGTTGGTTAATAGTTCTCCTTATTTTGAGAAAACAATGAAAACTAATGAGTTACATCCAGCAGCTTTAAGAAATGAATTACTGTGCATAATATGTAAGCCCCTCCATCACATGCTTCTATGCAGCCTCCTTTTAGTTTAGGTTTCAAATTAAGGTTATTATTTATGAGAAAAAGTTGGAGAGACATTAAGAGCTATCACAATTCCCCCAGACCATCATCAGTAAGAGGGGGTTGAATGAATGGAAGACAGACTCCAGACCCAATATTTCAACAGGGCTGCAGAGGGTCCACACACAGCAATCGGCACGCACCTGTCGCAGCGAAATCCCCCACGCTCACAACGGACAGGGCATTTCTGTTCACAAATCAAGTGATTATATCTCTAACTATCCATCTGCATGTGCAATTACCCAGTCTGTTGTGCAGAAAAGCAGAGTCCTGCAGGTGTTTCCCAAGCATCTTTCCTTCAAAATCCAGTTGTCCTTTATGTCCCCAAATCTGGGCACATACCAGTCCCCTAATTGAATCTTCGTAGCACCGTGGTGAAGATCAAGTGCTATGTTTTCACAGGTTGAGTTTACGTACTGAAGATTCTGTCATCTAACCAGGCTCTTGCTCTGTGTTAACTCTAACTAAGGGTTTAATGGGTTCTGCTGCCACCTGAGCACCTGAGGATGGGCAAGGGCCACCCTCCTCCTTTGAGGACTCTGCCCCAGGCTTCCAACACACGCCAGTTTTGCCTGTACACCATAAGGTCTCGAAGTAACACATCTTATGTGTCAAGTAAAGTTATTAAATGAATAGAATGACAAAACAGTAGACAGAGAGAGAGAAAATGAGTATATGGGTGGTGGCAAGCAGTGTGTTTAATCAAAGGAAGGTTTGCTGAAATTTAGAATCACAGTTGACGCTGTGAGTTGGTTATCTATACTCAGAACTTGTGAACACTTGTTTCAAATGGGTGTCGACTGTAGTGTGTGGAGAGAGATTATACCTGAGAAATGAGTAACCCCTCAGCCCTGAAAGCCAGCCCCAGGTCTGTGGTAATCTCCAGCAAAGCTTCAGGGCAGCTGAGGAAGTGGCAAAGCCGGTGACTTCTCAGAAACAGAAGCCATGGTTCAAGGAATAGCAGATGCAATGTCCCACACTCATTTTAAAGGACTCTTTTTTTTAATTTAAGAATGTATCTTCACTGTTTGAAGTCAATGTTCATGATCTCTTATGCAACCATTCGTATGTATATTTCTGAGTTTTTAGATGCCCTTCCTTGGATGGATACTGAAGAACTTCTTCAAAATTGTATGAGAGCTTACAGTTCTCGGAAAGAAATTATGAGTTTAAACCTTTTTCTTCTTTATAGAGACTTCTAAAATCTTGTTTTTGGTATTATTTAAAATAGATGTTGTGTATGACCTTTAGAGCTATAGAATACGTATCTTATTGTCTACTAGCTATACATGTACATTAAGCAACAAACAAAACGAAGATGGACGGTAACAGGACAGGCAGCCAAAGGCTGACCAGAATTCTTACAAGGATGCACTTGGGAAGGTACCATATTCCTGGCAGTGGAAGCAGACCTATCCCAGCTGCCCTGAGCTCAACACTCCCTCATTTACATGACTGCCCAGAGCCCAGAGTCAGGTGCACTGTCTAAGCCCTGCCCAATATATAGTAGGTACCAAGGGGACAAAAGATGAGTTTTTTTTTTTTTAATGCCTTCTTAGGAAATGGACAAAAGACAAGATCAAAGCCAAACCACATCTCTCTGACAGAGCCAGAGCCACCAACCTCAGCCAGGACTAGGCTATCATTCATTTAAGATATTTGGGGAGTTGACATCTTTATCTGCAAGCATGCTGCAGGTAGTGTTCCAGGAGAACAAGGCTGCTGGCCGGACTACAATGGTCCTGAACTAAATGAAAGGAAACAAAGAACTAGATAAAACCATCAGCTTGAAAGACCTTTAAAAACCACCTTTAGGCTAAATTAACAAATCTCGGTGTTCCCAGGACCTGGGAATATGGCACAAACAATAGTTTTTGGTCAGAGCAGTTTGAGAGTCATTCCACAGGCTATCATGCTCCTGGGTTCTTTTACAATAGTAAACCCATAGCGGACTCAAAATTTCTGCTAACATGCCTGGAAAGAAGGGTTTTTAAAAATGCTTTTCTATATTACTCTTTTGGAAATCTTAATGGGAAAAAATAAAAATGAAATTATCAATCATTTTGTGAATTACAAAAAATATGATAAAATGAAATATTACAGACTCCACTAGATGAGCATCTGACTTGATGAGTCAACACAGAAAAAGGTAAAATCCATCTGCAAAGCATTTGCACCACTTAATTTACTGTAAACATGCATGTCCAGAGCAAATCCATGGGCCACAATTCCTTTGTCTCTTCCAAGAATGTGACCATGAGCCCCTGCCTGTATTTGCCAAGGCCTTTTAAAGCTAGTTCTTTTTTAAGGTTTAGAAAGACTATTAGATTAAGAGAAGGAAGGAGGAGAAGGTACAAAGAGCTCCTGCCCCTGAGAAGGTAGGAGGGGGTTAGAGGCCTCTAAAGCTAGTTCTCAATCCAATTTCATTTCCCCGGGTTCCTGCACCTGTTTCATCAACCAAAACAGAAATAGGAAAACATATTTCCTTTACATTGAAACTCTGCAAGTGGACAAAATCAAGAAGCTGAGACTATTGAGATTTATTGGGCTTGGTGCCATCTTGTACATGTTTCCCACATTTTATCATGGCCCTGTTCAAATGTTTTTCTTTTTACCATCATTAGTAGCAGTAGTGGTTATTATCATTATAAGTGATGCTGGGCATCACACCCAGGACCTGTTCATCCCAGGCAAGTGCTCGAAGCCCTGAGCCACGCCCCATGAGCTCGACACACCATGTTCTTAAATAACTTCTCTAGCCTCAATCAGCAGCTGCATTTTTAGTTCTTTGACCAAAACTTAGCATTTTATTTAAAAGACTGATGGAAATGTACATGTGTGTACACACACACACACACACAGAGAGAGAGAGAGAGACAGAGAGAGAGAGAGAGAGAGAGAGAAGTGTAATGCTTTAAGCCACTTCAAGCTCTTCTAGACAAACAAAGTAAGCACCAACTACATATGCTTAAAGGGAGGCTCCCTGGATGAAAACCAGGGAAGAGGATGAAAGGTACTTTGCATGCAGAGAAGAAAAATAGCCAGTGAGAATATAGGGACGTCCCCGCTAAATAGAGAGAGTCTTTTGAGATTAGTATTATGATTTAAGTCGACTTCAAAATGGTTTCAGCCTTATTAAAATTACATTAAAACTAGCCCCGATGCATTTCCATTTAAAGGGTTGCCTCTCACTACTTAGCTGGCACTGGATTCAGTCCCTGTGGATTTATAGTATTAGGGCACTACAGTCACAGACATTTTCCAGGACAAAGGACAATAATACTCTGAACAAAAGGGTTTAAGGATGTAAGTCATCAGGAACACAAATAGGAGAACTGCATCTATGTGCACAGGACACATTCACCTGCAGCATGAAAGAAAGCATCCAGAACGAGACAAGGGAGGGATGAGGTCGTGCTTGGTCCCAGCCAGTGGGATGACGCAGGAACACTGCACCTTTGTAAGGATGTACCTAGTGACAAGGAAAGGGACAGGAAATGATTTTCTTCATTGTGAAGTGTTAGGAAGACAGTTCAGAACCCTAACCATTTGGTCCGATACTAAGAGAAAAGAGTGTCTTATTGGAACAACATCTATAAAGAATTGAAATGAGAATGGAGTCATTTTTTTAAAAATGAAAGAAATCTACATTAAACAACACAACTTACAGAAGTGGAAGTCTTGCCTTGTTCTTTAAAAGAAAAGAAAATAATTCTCATGCTTTAATCTTCCACAGGTTAACCACAGGGCTACAGGCCTCATTACTGTAACCAACTCAAACCTGTTTGACTCAGACTGTTGACTCACAGAAGACAAAAGATGAACCCTGTCAGTTGTCTGCGCAGAGTGATTTATCAAAACTCCCCGCCAACATGAGAGAATCTGAAACCCGCACTGACCAACCCAGTAAGGTCACAGCAGACTACACTCTGTCCCCCAAGCGGAATGTTCATTCTAAACACTAGAAGACACTTGAGGATGTCCACAGAAGATGGACTCTTATTTCTACTTCCAACTAGAAAAGAATTTGTTTTTTTTAATCTTTTCTTAAAACAAACATAGCTGACAAAATACTCTGGAAATGAGGGCTAATTCTCTTCTCAGCCTCTGGATTAAATGGAAAATGGGAATGCGAAAATTTCCTGCTGCAAACAAACATTTTTCAAGAACAAATATTTTTAAGAACAACCAAAATCACTTACTAGAGGGCTGGGGAAATGGCTCGGTGGTTAAGCAGTTTACCTACAAATCCTAACGACTGGGGTTCAATTCCCCAGTACCTATTTAAAGCTAGATGCACAGAGGGATGCCTGCACCTGGAGTTCATTTACAGCACCCATTCTCTCTGTCTCTCTCTCTCCTCTCTGTCTCTCTCTGCTTGCAAATAAATAAAGTATTTTGAAAAAAAATCACTTACTGGAGATCTCATAATTCAGTTATTATTATTATTGGTAATAATATCAGCACATAAGCAAAAACAGGCATGACATGAGCAAAAAGGATAACATAGAAAGTTGAATTTCATTGAAACCAGCAAGGCCTACTAGGAAGCAACTTTGATGGCAGAAATGTAAATCCAGCCCTAAGAGAAGAACTTCAAGTTATGAAAGGAAATACGTATTCATTTAAAAAATACTGAAATATCACATCATTATGTTGGTATGTATCATATTTTAAAAGTAAGTTTAATTTAAATATTCAAAAAAGGGGGTGAGGGACATGGCTCAGTGGTTAAAGGTACTTGCTAGCAAAGCCTAGCGACCCAGGTTTAATTCACCAGCACCCACATAAAACCAGTTACACCTAGGTGGTACACGCATCTGGAATTTGTTTTCAGCGGCAATAGACCCTGTCACACCACTACATATACACATATATACACATTTTCAAAGAAAAAAAAATTATAAAATAAAGATTGGTGGATTTCTTAAGGGTTTAAATGACCTGACATGTGTCTTTAATATAAAGGTGCGTGGAGTTCTTTTTCTTTCCCTTATTTTCCCCCTTTCCTAGGCCTGACTGTTCCAAGACGTGTCCTTGTCCTCTCTGCCTGCTTCTGAGCTTCTAACCACACATCTACCCATTATAATGCAAATCTCCCAGAAGTAAAACCCAGAGATTGGCAGGTGAAAGGGGCCAAGCCAGCCACTGCGCATGTGCCTTAATGTGGAGTGCAGGCGGCGATGAAGGTTCAGAGTTTTCATGCAGCTAGCTCTGTGTACAGTTGCCAAGGAAAGAAACTAAATTCAAGTGCTTCTTAATCGTCACAAATTGTGCCAAAGTACACTGTGGAACAATAAATTATGAAGCTTATCTAAATTATAAAAGTAATTAAACTTTCCTCAGATACTCATAATTCTGCCCTCCGCAAACTTTGTGTTCATTGCATATTCAATAGTTATGTGCTCCAGTTAAACAAAAAACAAATGAAAAAGGAAAACTACAAGGAGAAGTAAAGAGAACAGTCTTCTTCCAAAACCAGTCACGAACATATAGGCATATGACATGCCTGAACTCCAGAAATGAATCAACAAGGCTTTCAGGATCTTCAAACCATAGCAAATGTTAACCAAAATATTTACACTGAAAACAATTCTCTTAGAGCTTCTTTTGTCATTCTGTTTTCCTCAAATTATTATAGACATTTGTTTTAACATGAGTTTTTACTTTTCCTCCATCCCAACATTTCCTCCTACTGCATAACACTATAATCTTGGTGAGTACATTACTATACAATCTGCTGCAACAGTAACAAAACAATGAAAGCAAGAGCAACCCAGGGATGGATGTGGTCCTTGCCATTAACAAGAGTCCCCGCTTCTTTACAGACTCTGGAGAGTACAATGTACACAGGACCCACCAACTTCTTTATAGACTCTGGAGAGTACCATGTATACAGGATCCACCAAGTGCTAAAACACAGTTGTCTAGATAGGAATGCAGCTGCCACTGGAGTCACACTGATCATAAGTTGTGAAATTATCAAAAAAGATACAGTTAATAGTCACAGGGAATATATGGATGATGACACCATTTTCAATATTACATTTCAAAAAGAAAGTCTCCAAATGACATCTTGATAGTCATAATGGTGAAAAAAAGATCTCTTTTCCAAGGTTCAACCACATTCCCAGGGGAAGCAAATCAGCAGAGCAGGTAGGATAGTGATGAAGGAAACTCTCATCTATGGTAAATTATCTTCAATAATCAGCAAGTGTGATGAACAAGTGAAGCAAAGGCACATAGGGAAAAGCCCAGCTTGCCAAAAATATTCCAGGATTTCGTTTGATTTTGTTTGGTACCTGGTTTTTCAATCCTAAATCAGGCACTTCTATTTCCATGTCTTTCCAATTTAACGAAAACATTTATTTTATAAACATAAAAAGAAATGAGTCTGAATAAGATATATTTATGCAATTACCATATCTAATAGCCAATTACATGTCCTTACATGAACAGATAAATAATATATGCACATACATTTATCAATCTTGTCTGTGAGGGAAAGAAGAAAAAGAAAAGCAAACTATCACATATACGACACAGTTTTTGTTATTTCACATTTGCGTTAGGGAATTTAAATTTGTTTTCAATGAGCCCTCAAACGATAAACATAGTTTAAGTCTTTTAAAATCAAACTGAAATATGTAAGTCATATAGCAACTCTATCACATGACCTGGAAGTTCTATAACTACATTATTTCTATTGTTTTGTAAGATAAAAGGGAGAATTTTCAAGTCCATATAAAGCTATTAAAACACTCATAATTTTGTCCACTGGTTAAGTCTTTTTAAGATACTATCCATAGCTTCAAGTTTATGTGAGAAAAGGATCAGATGTGGCAAACCTCTGAACTACCCATTAAGCTACATGAAAGTGGAAGAAAGGGGGGAAAAAAACTCTGACATCCACCTGAATACCAAATTAGTTCATTATGATTGGTGCTACTACAATGAGACAAAATTAATTCATCCCTGTGGAACACGCAGAGACTACCCACTTGTTACACCTACTGACGGTGATCCTCACCAGGTGACCTGTGAGGTCGTGATTCTGCTGGCTTTCGTTCTCTGCGAGTCCATACCAGGACGCTGCTGCAAGAAGGTCCTTTATTCACCATATCAACTAAAGCATATAATGTAAAGGCCCACATCCCAAAGGGTTCTCCCCACTGTTTTTGCTTCCTACAGTCCAGAGAGGGCAGGCCGAGCACATGCCAAGGTGTAATATCAAGAGAAGCACTCAGGGTCCTGCAAGCAGGCAGGGACCTTGCATGACTCCATCAAAGTCTAGATTCATGGGAAACCCAGGGCTCTTGCCATACAAGTGTAGACCAGAGAGTCCTGACATCTGTTGATGTCGTGGCCAAGAAGGCTTCCCAGGGAAGTCATCTTCTCCTCGAAGGGAAGGCTCTTGACCAAAATTTCCTTCAGTCTATATACACTCATGACAGGAGATCAACCATCAAAGTTCAGGGTCTACCATGAGATACGAAAGAAGCAAGAAGAGTTAGTGAAACCAATCTCCCTTTGGCCATTTTCTCTGGGAGAGAAATGGGTGCTGGCTTTTCCTCTCACAATCAGATGCAAGGGCCTGGCACCTAAACTCTAGATGACACCCATTTCCGTCATCGCCGGACATGCCACCTTGATGCTCAGTAAGCGAATCACCACACCTGGAAGTTAGAGGGTGCAATGCCTTTCTTCAGGGGGCCTAGCAGGTGGAAAGATCAGCGCAAAAGAGGTAAGAACTCTTTTCCGCCCAGGATGCCTTTCTCCTTGGGAATGTGTAATAGGAAATGATGATGTGTTCTCTTCTATTTGAAAGCTCTCCTTGAAGCCAAGAAAGGCTCACAGATCTGGGCAGCAGGAAAGCACTTCTTGAATATCTGTCTAGGCAATGATTCTTGGGGAATTTTTTCCTCTTTCCCTTGAAACCAGGAAGGTATCTTTGAAGAAGGGTTTCTTCCAGTATAGGCCAAGAAATACAAATGTTAGTCAAGGTCATGGAAGTTTCCAACAACTTCATGTCACAAATTGCTAAAGAAACTGGTTTATTCAGAATGTGTCTTGGTGTATACAGGGACTCAAAAGAGGGAGGGATATTCTTTTCTTTGCTGAAATGCTCCAAGCCTGATTACTTAGCCTTTGTGGGGCACTAATGCTACGTCAACACATCTGCACTTCTCAGATGTGGTTCTTGGGCGGTCGGACATAGCGATCTGTCAACATGAGTACAGAGCCTTGTATTCTGGCCTAAGAACAGGGCACCAATAAGTGCTGGAAGCTCAGGTAGAGGCTTCAGTTAGAGAGACAGAGACAGGCACAAATTACAGGCCTAAGCAAATTGCCTTATAAAAGAAAACCAGAAAGTCCTATTCCAGCTAAGCCTAGTTCCATCAGTACATCAGAGCCACATGAGGAGGCTTTACAACTCTCCAGTTGAACTGGAGATGGGTCAAGCATCCGTATTTTCCCCTAAACTCCCGAAGTGGTTGTAATATGCAGCCAGGATCAGAAGCCACTGAGACAGGGAGCAGATGGCCATCTATAAGTACCCAGAGAGTCGTACCAGTGGGGAACAGAGATCAGTTAACAGTGAGAGCCAGGCTGCCTATCCAAGTCCCATGGGAACCTCTTATTAGAATGCAGACTCCCAGTTCTCAGTCCAGACCTACCAAATTGGAACCCCTGGAAATGCTGCTGAGGATGCCTACGTGTTTGTGAAAGTCTCTAAGTGCATCGAGATTGTCAGCTGGGGTTGAGGACCACTGGCCTGGACACAACTTGGAAGGAAGCTCTTCATTCCTATCGCAGTTGGCTTCCAGCACAAGGCTTTCTGTTGAGATGGGCGATGGTAGCCGGCTAAAGAAAGAGGAATGGCAGGGGAAGAGTGGAGGAAGGGAAGAGTATTTAAGAAAAAAATAAAGAGAAAGGAGATTTAAGTGTCCTCTAAGCGCTCCCAAGTCTGCTTCTTAAAGTGCTGGTAATGAGCAGTGGTGTGCTGAAAAGACCAATGAAACTAAATTTTGTACCAGTTCATTTCAGCACATCCTGTTTATACGACTATTTAATGAGTCATTCAGCCAGGATGATTTTCTGTCTGAATATGTTAATTGCCATTTTTTCATAGCTCCCTATTAAACAGTACAGATAAATAGGCAGTGCGGGTGTTGACGGTCCTATCAGACCCTCACCCTCAAGGGGGTGGGCGGTGGGAGGAAAGAGGGGGGACCTTCTTTTTTCAGTGTTTAACTCTCTTACCATGTTGTGGCATTTGGGACCCCACTTCAATTCAGAAGCATAGGTGAGTGTTGGCATTAAAGTGAAAATGAAATGAGGTATGCTTCTCCCCCACAGGCCACTGGCTCTGTTAGATCACAAAAACATTAGCTCCAAAAACAGGGCAACAATGTAATGCCTCCTGCTGGCAAGTTCCCCACTTTCTGGAGGGCAGTGTAGACATTGGGAGAAAGAAGGGTAACAAAGAAATGGGAATGTTTTCATCCACAGTGGTATTCACTTAGGTGCGGCTCACTTAAATAAGTAGAGATCAATGAGTAATGATGACTGTCATTAATCCAGAAGCCTAGGCGATCCAGGAAACAGATGAAAGGTCTAGTTAGTGTTTGCAGATAATATTTAAGGAGTTATTAAGAGAATTAATGTGCATATTTCATTTACCCCTGAAGGAAGCACAACTTATAAATGTAAAATCAGAGACAACATCAATACTAGAAGTGAAATAACAACCTGTAAAAAAAAAAGAAATTTTATGTACATCATCACTTAATAAATCAAACCACTTTTAATATTCATTTTTGCATTTATGCCATTTCCAGTGCCTTAATTTTAAGCATTTACTTTAAACAAATTACATATCATTACTCTGCTTTCAGAAGGGAAAAAAAGCCACAATAATGCTGAAGGCCATAACAGCATATTTTTCCTTTTAACTGCTTTGTTTACAAATACTAAATGGTCAAATTAATAAAGATCTCAATGGCTTTTTGGCATCAAAATTTTTTCATAAATAAAAATAGAGCAACAAAAAGATGAAACTCCAGTGGCCAGAGTTTATTGGTCTTTGTACCCATTAAAGGGACTTTATAAAGTACGTTTGTTCTTTTGAGTAGCAACTAGCCGTGCTGAAAAGGACAGGTTGGGTTTTAAAAGAGAGCAGATATGACCTGAAGGGAACACATTTGACTGCAATGAAATAAACTGAGGAAACAGTTTGCAGATTAAAAGCCCCTTGAAAGGAAGCATCATCTTTGGAAGAAAAAAAAAAAAAAAAAAAAAAAAAACCTCTTTGCTGAGGAAAACAGCTGGAAACAGGAAGCTTTCAGGCTTTCATCCGGCCTGCTTTGATTCCACCACATCCCCGTATCATGAAAAGCAGACTGATTTCCGCTGAGCTCCTTTCAACAGAGGGGGAGAGGCTTTGTGAATGCTGAGCAAGAACCCCACCCGCCCAATCATACCAGCAGGAACAATGGAGTGAAGAGGAGAAACAGAACAGGTAAGTAGCAACTTAAAAATAGGGTTTTACAAGAAAGTACCTGGCATGACTATTTTCCCTGAGCTCTTCTCATAAATCCAGGAAAAGTGAACGAAGATCCATGAGTCAACTGTAACGGGGTTTCCCTACCCTTCTCATTGCTTTCACCAGGGAAATGGGTGTTCGATGCTGAGATCCCTTACATGGACACCCAGCAATCGAATCATAGCTATCACTGTGCTGAGACTAAGTTGAAGCTTTTAAACTTAATGTGTTGGTCATCTGGCAGACCGTTCCTCACCTACCTTAAAAGTGTTTTTATGAAGTTTATCCTGACACTTAAAGGACAAGCAGTAAGAGAAAACTTGGATTAGAAGTGTGGATCCTGGAGGGAACCCAGGGACAAGTCAGCTCATTGCACAGATAACACAGACCTAACACATTCCTCACAATGTATCCTTTTGTTGCTATTTTGAAAAGTTTTTTTAAGTGAGAATTACAAAGCTAGACATTATAGGTAAAAGTAAGCATAAAACTCTAACTTTAAAAACTGTAACAAATGGTAATGTAAACAGTACAAAGAAAACCTTTCTTATCTTCACAAAGTCTTCATTTAGGGACAAGCCAAGGAAAGGAATTTACACAAAAGTTACAAACAAGTTGAGGAATTAACTTCTTTTTTTTTCCCCAAAAGCTATTCTTAATAGACAGGAAAATCTCCCAGCATAAGAGGTTTCAAGCAGGATATATAAAGTGAATATTAACTTCATCTTACCAGCTAGCTTGAATCTTCAAATATTCAACCTTATTGTGGAATTGTGATTCCATGGTAACAGCTCCATTTCTAAAAGATGTCTACTGTTGACACTTGGTGTGTGCTACCTCCTTACCAATGGATATTAATTACCTGTGACTTCTTATTCATTCTGAGTATCTTTTATTTCCTTGATCAAAGTTGCACCGTATAACTGACAATCCCACATACAACTGCTAATAATCATGACTCTAAGAGTGATCCTTACCAACAGAACAATTTAGTTATGTTGTATCACACTTCAAGTGCTTATTTATTTCCCAGTCCAATATAATGCAAGATATCAAAAATAAAAAAATTGTTGTATATACCTGGAAGTAGCAAGTTAAAAACAAATCCCACATCCAATCTGGATTCTCCTAATTTTTAGCATTCATTTCATCGGTAGCAGCATTATCATCACCAGCCCTCTTAACAAGTGTGAAGAGAATTTGCGCAGATAGTTTCAGGCATTCCCAAAAGAGGATTTCCAGCACAGGACCTTGCCGGACAGCGAAGCTGACCCCACAGAGGGTAAGAGCCCTCAACAAGGTCATAGAGAGCAACACAGACCTCTCACGGAGGTCCCTGTGGCTCTTCACAGAAGGAGCCTAAGCTCCGAACTTAGGGAGATGCTATGCTTCTCTCTCCCAGAGACGAGGTGCACCTTCCTGGAGGGCCAGGCTGAGCAAGGACTGCGGTCCTCCGCGATGCTCCGTGAAGTCTAGGGAACAGAAGCAGCCAGGGGGAGAAACGGGCTGCATCCTTCCAGCATCCTCGGGAGGAACCATGAGCTCTGCCCAAGGCCAGGCCGCAGGGATTTCTCGACCACGTCACCCAGCCATCCCCAGAAGAACGAGAGTGTCAAGGCTCCCAGAGAATTTCACAAGGTGAGGTACACGCATCAGAAAGGCTAGTTCTCACAGGAAGCACCTACGGAAACCCGAGGAAAAAGAAGGCCACATCACCCATACTGAAGTCCATTCTATGCTCATAAGTATGGTGACCTTCTGCAAGGCTTTAGAGAAAAGCTGCATTATGAAATAATTTAATCTTTTTATATAACTGATCCATCAAGGCTTTGATTTTAAGACTGGAAGAAGGAAGTCACTGCATAGGCAAACACTGGCACAGATGCCAAAACTGGACGGAAGGCTCGTGAGCTCTTAAGTTCACGCTCATGGGTGCTCCTCGACCCACGTTGCGTGCCCTGCACACACCAGGCCCACGGTGCCCAGATCTGCTCAGTCCATTGGCAAACGGGCCGCGGTACTAACTTTAAAAACCAATCAAGTTATTAAAAGTTGGCAGGAAAACCCGAATCCCAATGTTCCAAACCTCCCTCTAGAATAAGCAATTATAAAGGTGCAGAAAGGCAAGGGCTTTAAAACAACACTTTAATCCTAATATTAGTACCTTGGAAAAGGAAAACTGCCAAGACGCTGGAAGAGCGCCCACTTATCCGTCTTACCTACAGCAATAAAACTGTCCTATAAATGTGAACAAGACAGTTAGGATCCATTTTGCAGTGAGGTTATTGGCATTTTTTTCCCACCTCGCCTTTTCCTAGAGAACAAGCCTGACCTATGGAAGCTAAACACAGCAGATGGTGGCCCAGCCCGCTACCAAGAGCCCTTAGTCAATCCAAATAATTCACACAAAAATGAAGCAAGATGTTCAGTGATTTATGGCCTCGATTTCACTAGATAATTAAGAAACCTTACTCTTCCACAGGGCCACCTTTCATTGTCAGATGCTGGGTAGCTAAAATGTGTCCAAACGATGTATATTTTATGACTATTAACAATAAAATAATAATTACTTCATACTTATTAATAACATAATTGTTATTATTATAGCAAACACATAACCAGACACGCTTCTATGTCATTCATAATATATGATTTATTTAGTCCTTATGAGAATTCAATGAAAAACAGGAAACAGAAGAGCCAAATGTGACCTAGAGAATAGACCTTCAAACCCAGGAAGGCCAGAGCTGCTGTGTACCCAGTTCACCCAGCCCCCCAGGAAGTCCAGAGCTGCTCCGTGTACCCAGTGTACCCCTACCACAATCTTATGCGAATAGGTTTATACCAATTCTTATTGAAACAATGTTGTTGTAAAGAACAGAAGAGACATTTGCACAAGACCTCCAGAGCTAGATTCCTCAGACCTGAATTCTAGAACCTGTTGTTCCCCTTCTAGGCTCCATGGAGACACCTCTCTGACCGCTGTGTCTTCATGGATGAAGGATGGTGGAACCTGGAAAGTCTGCTCTTCCAGATAAATGCTGAGAATCTCAGCTTTACTTGCAGACCCCATCACTGACTATCGTTCTGACGGGTCTAGGAGGAAATCTAGGGGAGGTGTTTTCTCAGTGTCCTTGATCACAGGATTGCTCTAAAACCATGCCCTCTCGCTGCATTAAATAAATAAAGATTAGGCTGCTTTCTCACAAGTGCAACTGCAAACAACCCCAGGAGCTGAGACTGTTGCCTCTCAGTTCTCAGGTAGAATCATGATTTTTTAGTTGTATGTGTGAGAGAGAGATGGGGAGCATGCGTGTGGAGGTCAGACAATCGCAGGGGGTCTTCCACTCTTTCCCTCTTTGTGTTTTGCTACTGTGCATGCATCCCTCTCGCTGACCCACGCTGAGCTTCTGATTCTCCTGGGTCAGCCTGCCATTGCTATGGGCACCCTGGGATCACAGACACATGCGCTACTTTTGTCAGGCTTCACAGAGCTGATGGGAATTAAACTCAGGCCTGCAGGCTGGCAGACAAACAACTGTTACCACTGAGCTATCTCTCCAGGCCCAAAAGCCATGCCTTTGAAACAAGAAAATGAAAATACTTAGGAACTTCCTGATCATACAGCTTCCTGATTCTAAAATTCTATTTCCGTTCTAAAAGACAAAGTCAAATGAACAGTAGAAAATGGCTATGAAAAGGTACATATCAAAATGCCTATGTTCAGAGCCCACGCATATACCTAAAAGATACTTCCATAGGCAAGCATACATTCATTTCTATACAATTATCTTAATTATCATATCATTCTCTTACGGAGAATTCCATGCTTCTGTGCAGTAGAGCTGCAATCAACAGGCAATGCCCACATGCGCAGGGAAAGCGGGACCCACCTGTGCACATCTTTGCAGACGCCCATGTAGCAGCTGCAAAGGGAGCCAACATGGGCAGACATCATGCTTCGTGAGTGAGATCTGAGGGTGCACTGCCCATGCTGCCGGAGTCCTCTATGAAGTAATAACTGTTGTGCTGAAGTGGGAGTGTTGGTTTCAGGGGTGCAAGCAGAGGGGGCCCCAGGCCAGAGGGCCAGTGGTAGTGTAAAGAGATGGCTTAGGAACGATACTTCCCAACAAACATGATGCACCTGAAACCTTCCCCCCAAATGTCTACTAAAATGTCGCATCTTATTATCTGATCCGTACAACTGCAAAATCCTTCTATGCAAATGAAGTTGAAAACACTTTTAGATTTTTGCTTTCAAAAAATCTGCAACACGGGTGAGGTCCAAGCAGTTCTTTTTTACCCAGAGTGCCATTCCCGAGCCTTCTTGTCATGCTGTCTCCTCTGCCACCACTTCTGAGAATGACATTTGAACACCGCGATTTTGTTGAATGTCAAATGCCATCATTATTTCTCATGATGACTGAGAGCGGTCCTGCCGTAGCTTTCTTCTCTCACTCACTGAGCGGTTCCTATGAGCTGTTCTCGATGCGCTGGATGTATTAACGCATTTCATTCTCAGTGCCAGAAGAAGCGGGCACTTGGCATACATCAGTTGATAAAGAAATCAAGTCACTGTGTTGTCACAAGTTACAGGTAGAAGTGATAAGGCTGAGATTGAAAGCCAGCGTCTACAGTGGAAAGCCCACCGTCCCCAGTTCACACTTGATCTCTAATTAGAAAAGTCTAGAAATCTATACAATAAACACAGTGAGTATGTTTGCCATTTTATTTGTGGGAACACTTAACACCAAACTGGAAATAACAAAACCATAGGACATACTAGGTGCTGAAAGTAGTCTTAATTTCCCAGTTCCTTAGAAGAAATTTGCTTACTGTTAGAAATAATATGCTGACTTTAAAAGAAAACAAACAGAACTTAAATTTCATTTTGATTAACTGCTTAACAGATTATCAGAAGTAATCAAAAGCATAAAGCTCTCAAAAATCATAGGATGACTCTATTATGTGGCTTTAACTGACTGTATTTTAGACACAAAGCATACTCCATTTTTGTTGGGTTTGGTAAAGTATTTGGCCTTTGGTTAATTCACAGCAAAACTCAGATTAAGTGCCGGGCATGGTGGCGCACGTCTTTAATCCCAGCCAGCACTCAGGAGGCAGAGGTAGGAGGATCGCCATGAGTTCAAGGCCACCCTGAGACTACAGAGTGAATTCCAGGTCAGCCTGGGCTAGAGTGAGACCCTACCTCAAAAAACAAAAAAACAAACAAACAAAAAAAGAAACCTCAGATTAAAAGAAAATAAGCATCTATGTATGTTTAATTTTCATCAACATCCATTGAACATTACTGTCAATGATTATCAAATATTATGAATGTACTTAAGCAATGGAAGATACAAGAAAAGTTTCTGAATGAAATGCTGGTCATTTCTGATATTTTCTTCTCTGCTAAAACTGTACATTTCGAAAAACAAACAAAAGTCATGGTAAAATGCATGCATATACCACCACCAACAACTGCCAGTACTTGATACATATTTTCAGATTTATTCCACCCAGTTCAATTTCCTCTGTGTGTGTGTGTGTGTGCCATGCAGAAAAGCCTCCAGAATTGGAAACCAAAATGAGTTTTTTTGAAAGCTGGATGACAGAGGGCCTGGTTTCCCTTTAACATATGGTTTCACAGCAATCAAGGGTGGCCCGGAGCCCCTGCTGCTTTAGGACAACTGAGAGTGCCTCAAAGACAACAGCCTTCCTCAAAATGTTGAATTGCAAGTTCCTTTCGACACTTAAATATTCCCCAAACCTGTCTCCCTTAAGAATGCTACCATCCCAGATATTCCTGGAGGTCAAACGCCCCTCCCCCAAAATGAAAGGAAGCAGGGATGGCCCAGGAACTTCAACTGCCAGGACTCCAGGCAGGGAAATTCCTTGCTAATCAGTCCCTATCTTCACCCAGAAGCAAAGGTTGGAAGAGTTGAAATAGTAACTTTCTTTGAAATTCTTCACACATGAAAATGGCTGGAAAACATTATCTACTGCAATAATCCCAGGGAAGAGCTGAGGGAATGAAGGAAAAGCAAGGATTGGTAACCAGAGCTTGTCCTTGACTTTCTCCGTTTTCCTTTGTTGTGTGGGTCTCCTTCTCCTAAACCCAAGCCAAGTTCCCCCAAGTTCTAGGCAGCACCACCCAATGAAAACGGCACCATCTTGCCCCAAACCCCAGCCAACCCTCAGACTGTGGCCTAAGGAGGGCCCATGTGGTGGCCATTCTATCTGTAGAGTTATAAAGCCATTTTGATAGATTCCGGGTGTGGATGGGGGAGGGGTGGGAGAACTTAAAGAAGCAGAAATGTTCAGTATTTTTTACTCACTTCTCACATATACGGATACAACTTGATAGAAAAAAGAAAATTTATTAGGGTGTGGTAGCTCACCCAGTTAATCCCAGCAGTAGGGAGGCTAAGGTTGGAGGATCACTGTGAGTTTGAGGTCAGCTTTGGGATAACAAGTGAGTTCCAGGCCAGCTTGGGCTTGAGTAGGAGCCTACCTCAAAACAAAACAAACAAACAAAGTTGTTTTCTTTGTAGCTCTAAGAATCAAACCAACACGTTCATGTGCAAACACTAAGCTATTGCTCCTTTCCAAAAATATTTTTTAAAAATATATGGAAGTATTCCTTGGATCCAAACCTCAAACCAAAGCCTGAATGACATTCAGTGACCCAGTGTCTGAGATCTTAGACGCTGGCAGATCAAACTTTTTAATAGACTAGGCTTTTTAGATACAAGTTACATATCTACCTTTGCTCTCCTCATCCATAGGAATAGGAAGCGATAATTTCCCTCAACATATGTGATGGCTAAAACTCCAAACTCCTCCTTCATGAACCCTCAGTTTGCAAACTAAGATTGCCCTTTAAAGGGCCTTTCTTCTGAGGAGGCTTCCTTTGTGCTCTCATGAGCCAGCCTCCTGGAAATCAAATCCCCACTAATGATGATGACGGGAGATTTTCATTTGTTTGTACACATCAGTCAGTCAAAGGGAAAAAGTGATACTGGAAGTGTGTTTATGAGATGCGCTAGGAATCTGAACAATAGCAGACCTTTACTGAAACAAAAATAAAATATGAGTCAACAAGCTCCTTGCCAAACAGAGGTCTCAGGACAGCAGTTGCTCAGCCTTCTGGGAATCCCACTCCAATAAGCACAATAAAAGCAGGACGTGCCTCACTTCCTTCAGCCGCTCCTGTGCCTCTCTTGGAGATGTTTGTAAATTTCCTTCCTCTACCATCAAGTTGGCAAACTGTCGTCATTTCTTTGGGGTAATAATATCCTGTTGATGTCTGGGTAGGTCTGTTTAGAGTCTTTCATCACAAAACACATATATTTTTCGCATTACTTTTGACGGTGGTGCAGGAACTTATTACTCAACATATTTGAATCCAGTTCAGTAATGTTAAGATTAGAGGTAACAAAGGCAGGACATTTTAATGAAATGCTGGGTCTATTTTTGGATTTACAACCTAGATGTAGGTAATAAACCAACTTCAATAAGAAAATGCATTCTTTGCTTTTTGAGAAGCTGAACATAAATATCTATAGCACGAGAATAATGTTAATGTTTTCATTTAGTTCCTAATGCTGGCGTTTGGAAATTTCATACTGTAAAAAGTATCTTCTTTTAACATTAAAATACTGACTAGTGAACAGAGTTTTAAATTCATTCTAGAAATGGTTAACTATAACATAAATTTAGTCGGATATAGTGAGTAAGAATATTTTATCTAAATAAATAACCTCTTTTTCAAAACATATTTGGACTTGAGAGTTTACCTCTTAAAGAAATCATTTTAATTCAAATCACAATTTTTGATAACACTAGGCAGTGCATATAAAACCACACAGAAAGACAATTCTGAAAACTTTAAAGTCATGACCAAACCCTCAAATGAGGCATCTTGTCCTTGGGCAGTTATTTGGGGTCTCACGTACAAGCACATTTATGGAAATACTAAAAGTAGCTGATCATTGCTGGAAAACACTGAGAGTTGCTGACATCAAAAATGTTCACTAACAATCCAGAAAATACCAAGTCACACTATCCATAATCTCCTACCCTGTGGACTGATCCAGTTTGCCCATGGAAGATGATACCCAGCTGATTGGGACACTGAACAGGGGAATTGGGGAACTAGGGATACCATCTCATTATTTGTTCACTCAACGTATCTAATTATGGATAATAAAGGAGAAAAAAATACCAAGTCACAATCTGATATTATTTTGGATGACCAATAAGATAATAATACAAATTGGTTCAGCCTTTCTTCAGAGCAATTTGGCAGGTGCCAGGAACAAATTCCAGGTAAACTACCCAAAGGCTATCCTTGCATATGCTAGCAAGTTGTTATATACAAGGACGTTGAAGATAATGGCTAATATGGAACTGTGTAAATAAATTATGAAGGATTCATTTGAAGGAATACTACACAAACTTTAAAGATGGTCTTCAAAAACAATAGGCTATTTGAAACTGCTCATGGTATATTACGTGTACATTTCATAATAAAATTTTTTAAGGCAATAGTCTGCAAATTATCAAAATGGTAGCATTAGCTATGGCACTGTTTTACATATGTGTACATATAAACAAATGTATATAACCTTGTGACTTTAGGGTGCTCATAATCTATTAACAAAAATTAATTAAAATCAAAAGGATTGGGGAGTGGAGTGGATAAATACCTCAGAACAAAATGGAAGCCGACTGTCAAGCCTGCTTGAGTGTTTTCAGGGCTGCAGTCCTAAGGAGCTCCAAGCGACAGGAGGGCTTGAGAGATGGCTCAGCAGTTATGGCACTTGCCTGCAAAACCTAATGACCTGGGTTCAATTCCCCAGTGCTCACATAAAGCCAGATGCACAAAGTGGCACTTGTATCTGGAGTTTGCTTACAGTGCGTCTGGAGGCCCTGGTGCACCCATTTCCCATTCTCATTCTCTTTCTCTCTCTCCTTGCACATAACTAAACAAAAAGAATTTTTTAAAAGCCCCAGGAAAGCATAGTGTCCTTCGGGCTTAGACTAAAGAACACTTTACAAGTTGAAAGATGAGAACGGTAGGAAGAAGCCCTGAGTAGTGGTTGAGATTTCAACCAGCAGGGCAGTGCCGCTGGGTAGCAGGGAGTGGCTGACCTGTGCACCACTGGGGAGCATCAGACAGTAACACAGCAAGCTCGCGGAAGCTCACTCTAGCTACTAGCACTAGATAACATCCCCTGAGAGATGCTAAGAGGGCATCACCTTGTGGGGTTCATTTAGGCAGCAATTCCCACAAGTGAGCATTCCCGTGTGTCAGTCATCACCTGGAATGAACAGAAGCAGATAGCATTGTTGATTACTACAGATCTGTGGCTCCACTTTGTTCACTCAAGTAAAACTAGGTTCGCTGTCCCCCTGGACCAAACCCCTCTGAGAAGAGTGGACAGCAAAAATAACGTGGTACTCATTCCTGAAGCCAGCCCATCTCCATATAAATATCTCATCTTCAGCACTGTGGGCTCCACAGCAACGGTGTGAGTCAGAGTATGCAGGACCAAATAGAGAAAGAGTCTAGTTTTCCTAATACCTATTAAACGCATTGCTTCTCATAATATTTCCATAAATATCTAACTACTCTCAAAGGCACCATTGAGACTGTAAGCATAACCTTCAGTTCGTTAAGGAAAATCACCATGACTTCCAACTCTAAATTTAGAAAATGCAATTGCCTTTAATGGCTACAAGATATGATATTACCTACTAATTCTAAAAGAAAAAAAACTTACCCCTAAGGTAATATTTCAGAACACAAATAAGAATGTTTCCAAAATTTAAACAAAATCACATTTGACAATTGTCCATCTTTTCTCCCTCTGCGAAAAACCTTCTCCTCTTTGAAAATGAACATGCAGGAAAGTTTGGGGCTAGGCACAGCATTGCTGATAGCTCCTGTTAATGCTAACTGAGTTAGCATAAACACATGAATCCCCTGAGTAGAAGCCTGGCTTTCCCTCTATCCAAGACGAAACCATAATCTACAAAGATAAGTAAGATCTATGTTTCAGATTTGCCTTGAATGTAAATTCTTTCCCTTAGATAAGCTCTTGATATGTATTCCTCTTGACAGAGATCAAAGATCATTCTTCAAACACCAGGTTTCTTTGCTGTCTTTCATCTCTCCTCGGCTTTCTCCTGTATCTTTTCTCCTTTGCTAATGTTCTCCAAATAGTGCCAACTTAATGATCATGACATTCTTCAAAACTATTGTGATGGCATCCCAAGGTGACAAGGCAACCATAGGATGATTGTGGCACCAAGCCACGTGGTCTGTAAGTTTTCATCAGAACAGATTAGTGACCTGGCATGTTTGGGAATATTGAGCCTGTATGCGCGAGCACCCGTACACATACACCACACCATGGTGCCTGTATGCATGAACACCCATGTAGCCTGTATGTATGAACACCCATGCGCATACACCACACCATGGTGCCTGTATGCATGAACACCCATGTAGCCTGTATGTATGAACACCCGTGCGCATACACCACACCATGGTGCCTGTGTGCATGAACACCCATGTAGCCTGTATGTATGAACACCCGTGCACATACACCACACCATGGTGCCTGTATGCATGAACACCCATGTAGCCTGTATGTATGAACACCCGTGCGCATACACCACACCATGGTGCCTGTGTGCATGAACACCCATGTAGCCTGTATGTATGAACACCCGTGCACATACACCACACCATGGTGCCTGTGTGCATGAACACCCATGTAGCCTGTATGTATGAACACCCATGCGCATACACCACACCATGGTGCCTGTGTGCATGAACACCTGTTCACATACACCCACACCACGTTCATCAACTACCATGCTGGTCAGGAACCATGGAAAAGGAGATGACGTGAAAATTAATCCTGTAAAATGAAAAGGTGATGACAATTAATCCAAATAAATCATTCAGGATAAAATTTTAAATAATACAGAATTGCTAATACTTGAACTCATTTCTGGTTTTTAAAGATCCACTGGAATTAGACTCTTCCATGGTGAACTCTCCCTTAGAGAACCTTGGACCTAATAGTTGTCAAAGCTTTTTATAAGTTAAGAGGAATAAATGAAGAGAGGAACAAAAGCTGGATTTTGGAAAAGTAAAACTACATTGATGCAGGAAGCAATCAAAAGTGGCTCATTTACTTCTAGTTGTAATAACTACTGGTTGGTACAATGCTATATAGTTCCTGCATTAATGTGGATACTGCATAGCAATGGTGGTTTATTATTATATTGCCATATTTGGTAATTGAATATTAATGTTAAGCATAATTGTAACCTGTTCATAAGCCTCATTTGATCCTGCCCCACCCAATAACAGACTAAATATTTCTCTTGAGGAACAAAAACAACACAAAGAAGATAAAGAAAACGTCCAAGTTGAGGCAAACTCAAGAAAGGTTTTGGTAACTGCAAAGGCAGTTGTCTCTTGTCTGACCCCATATCACGTGATGTAAAAACTCCATGGCAGGGACAGGATGTGAGCAGTCATGAACACCCAAGAAAGGGCAGCAAGCAGGGGAGGGACAAGGAGTCCAGGTGGGGGAGAGCTGGGAACACAAAGGTCCTGGGAAGAAAAGGACTCAACGAAGAGCGAGCGTCAGATTCATCCATGGAGAGCGTGTACATGCTGGAGACACTGAGCTGAAAAGAGCAGATGACAGGGGCAGAAGCTCTGAAGACATGACTGCGGTCACTCACACGGTCACTCACACACACACACTGTGGCCACTAACCTCTCCATGGGCCAAGAGGATAAGGAGAACGGAGAATGGGCCAATTAGTCTTCCCAACTAAGCAAAATGTCCCAGAGGAGGTAGACCCGTGGGTGAGTTTTCAAAGCCGTGAGGACAGTGAGCACCGTCTCACACATCACAAAGGGAGAATGTGGCAAAGACAACACCAACTCCACGTGTGAAGGGATTAGAGAGAAGCTGGCCACAGAGGATGACTCAGCGTATCGTGAGCGAGCTGGGCTGGGCAACGGAGGAAAGTTCATCTCGGAGTTTGGAACGTGTGCGGACGGTACTGACCTATATCTGAAAATCCACGTTCAATCTCCCGCACGTGCGTGTGTGGAGGGCGATGCCTGCGTGAGTGGTGTGTGCGGATGTGCAGGTCCTGTGAGTGTATTGGAGGCCAGGTTTCCTGCTCTGCCACTCACGCACGTACTTCCTTGAGATGGAGTCTCTTTCTAAGCTCAGAGCTACAGCTCTTTGTGGGTCACAGTGACCTCATCTCTGCTCCCCACAGGCACACGTGGTCATGCCAACTGGTTTTTAGGAGTCTGGCGGGTGGAATTCAGAGGGTTTCAGGCCATCTCAGGTCCTCATGTTTTCGTGGAAAGCACTGTTAACTACTGAGCCACCCCCATATAAATGCTCACGAGCCAAGAGAGAAGTAGGTGGTTTGAGAGGCAGAAGGAGAAAGACCGAGGCCACACGCCTCGGAGGTTAAGAGATGAGGAGAAAAGAGACCGAGGCAAGTTCGCTTCAAGAGTTTTCTACCGGGTGGCAGCGGTGGCGGGTGGATATGATGGAAGATAAATTGGAAAAGTAGGTGCAACAGTTAGAAGTCAGTGACGGACTGTGGAGAAAGGCCGCAGACGAGAAATCCACTGGACAGGAGGTCAGGAATCTGCTTTCTCTATTTCTCAGTTATGCTATCTTGAACGACTCCCAAGGTCTCAACTTCAGGACCCTGGTTCCTAAGTGAAGCTAGAAAGGACCAGGGACCAGCTCTGTAAAATATCACATCTGAAAGCACAGCAGCCGGTTCCTGGGAATGGGACAATAACGTTTTGCAATTTTTCTTGAAAGGTTTATAATCAAAAATGAAGGAAAGATCAGTGTCCCAATAGATGAACACATCCAAGAGCTGAGAGACTGTTGCCTTGATCATGTGACCAGGAAAGGATGGCCTCTAGGAGCACAAGGAGGAGGTGTGGCCCAGGGATGGGTCGGGGGAAAGCCTGGTAAAAGGATGTGGTTATAGGGAAGACCATGCTCACAGAACAGCTGAGAACGAACTTGAGAGAGACAGAAGGCCCACCATGGAGAACCTGAGCAGAGGGTGTTCCCGGAAAGAAGACTGGCAATGCAGAGATTGAGCTGGGAGCTTGCGGGCTCTGTCACAGGGAGGGAGAGGCGAGGCTGGCCAGTTCCTCCCAGAGGCACCAGAGGAGTCACAGGACCATTTCAGGTCTCTGGCTTTGCGTGAATACAGCGGGCCATCACTCAGTGTTTTGAGTTGAGGAAGGGTCCAACCTGACTTATGTTTCTCTTATGAAAACAGACCTGTAAGGATCAAGGGCTAAAGCAGGCAGCTCAGTCATGAGACTATTTCTAGAATGCTACAGAGGGGGAGGTTGACAAGTGGTCAAACTTGGCAACAGACTCTCAAGAGACCTCCTAATCAATCACATGTCCCTTCAGGCGTGCTTCAGTGGAGACGTTGGCCACCCTGACACTGAACTAGGCCAATGGAACATCAACAGATGTAAGAAGAGGCTTAAAACGCACTCGCAGGGCTGGAGAGACGGCCCGGAGAGTACAGTGCACATTGCCTGAGCATGTGAGCACCTGAATTCAGATCCTTAGCAGGGTGTGGTGGCACATGCCTGTGATCCCAGTGCTGGAGAGGGAGAGCCAGGAGGATCCCTGGGACTTGTTGGCTGGTCTAGTATGATCAGTGAGTCTCAGGTGCCAGAGAGACCATATCTCAAAAAAACTCAGGTGGAGGAGAAGGGAAAATGAGGAAGGCATCAGACACTGATCTCTGACGCCTCGTGCAAACGAGCACACATGCACCCACACACATATGGTCATGCACACACTCCACACATGTCAATTTCTTTCATTGAATTTGTTCACTGCTCACTGACTACTGCTGCTGATCCATCCCTGATGTGAAGAAACCCGATGCAGGGGCTGCCCCTGAACTAACCAGCCCCTCCAGAGCACAGTCATTTGCTGTGCTTGCAGAAGTGAGTGACTGTTGGAACCCATCTCTCTAAGATCAGTCCAAATCCTTGAGTTACAGCCAGGTTTCTAAGCAAATGAAACAAAGGGTTATTGCTCTAAGACACAAATTTTAGGAGGTAAAGCGCTTGCAAAGCGGAGGAGTGACAAGTAGTTGATATAACCTAACAAAACTCGTGACAACATGGATCCATACAGAAGGAAAATGTAATTACATAGTAATTACGAGGGTTTGGCTCTGAGAAATCTTCAGAAAGATGAGATGTCTTTTCTTGAGATGAGAAAGACAGGGGTCAATGAATTAGGAATGACGACTAAAGGATTTAATTCATTTTAATAATCTAACAGAACTATTCAATAGTCAAAGAAATACGATGTGAATAACACAGAAAAAATATTTTGTGAACATATATGTAGGGAAATGTATAGCAAAGTTTGATCTGCTAATAAAACTGTGTTTTATAGCCATTTGACTTTTTGCTGTAACTCTAGGAGTATGAAATAAAGTAATGTAGCAGGGGCCTTAACTCACGTATTTATTCTGTACATCCTCACAATTATAAAGTACCCCATGGCATTCTGAAAATGAAGTTACTCCCTCTATCTCGGTACATTTACACATATTCCAGCAAGCCACAAAAAATAAACGCTTGACCTAACCTTGCCAAATTATTATTTGAATAACAGCAGTTGTCAGAACTCTTTAATAAATTTTAGAGCAAGGGGGAAGAGAGCAGGGACAAAACTGGACAGTGTGGAAGTAAAGGACGCGAGCCGCCTGGCAGCCAGCGGCCATCCCTCCAGGACCTTCAGTCTGAAAGAAGGAACATGTGCTCAGATGCTGAGAAGCAGCACCAACTGTCTTATCAGCTTGGCGTTCAGATAAATCACACGAGACTCTCTCTGGGGCACTTGGGCAAATTTGAGAAAGACAATAAAAAATTATTAATTCACAGCTTAAAATACTCTTACAGGTGGCCACCGTGGAAGACTGACAAGCCAGTGTATAGGACATTTGCTTCTGTGTGTCCTCCGCCGATGAGTGAAAGACACTCTAGGGCAATGCATCCCTCTCAAACTGCCCTGCTGATATCTCCTCCTCTCCAGCCAGTCTGACCAGTGTCCATCAAAGTCCTAAACAACCTGGGAAGCCACGGCTGAGTGTGATTTCACAGCCACAAGGACAATCTGCTGAGATGCTCCCTCGGAAAAATCAAAGTTCCAGCTGCAAGTACCGAATGCTTCTTAAAAGAAATTAAGAGACTTCGTTTCTTCCTCTACACTCCATTAGGAAATTCAAAAATGAGTTTATGGTACAGTGTTTTTCTTTGATATTTCCAACTTCCCAGTCCCTGGAGACGTCCCTCCAACGTAAATACAGATATGCACACAAATAAAAGCAATGTCATAAATACTGCAGATCTATTCAGCTACCTAAAGTGAGCTCTTACTTCTATCGCAGAAGGACAATTTTCCCAGAAATTCTCTGTTCGATCCAAGGACAAAGATGTCCTAGTCATGTCTCCAGGGATCATACGTCCCCAACACTCCGACCTTCTGAACTCCAGACCAAAAGCCACGTCTAGTCATCGCTGCATTGATACCGTGCCGTAAGGCTTCCCCATGAACACACTGACTCAAATAAAAGGCAATATGTTTCACTTCTTCAGCTACATAAATATAGATATGTATATATAAAAACAAGCATCATCCCACAGCCACATATATATGGCATGTGCACATGGGAGGATCGATGATGTTTATAGATGTCTATATGTATTTATATAGAGATATACATAGGCTCCCAAGCAAAATGTTCGTTGTTTTGAAATCCTCTGATTTTTGTTGGTAACAGTTATTTCTTGTTAACCACATAGTAAATATGAGACTATCACATTATGTAAACCAAGCAAAGCTGATCACATTACACTTCCTTCCATGAAAAACATTCTGGGGATTTATGGATGGAGATGCACTTTTGAACAAGCACAGGCAGCTTTGTTTACAAGCAAAGACCAGGTTAAAGAGAACTGGATCACACAGAAAGCACTGGGGAGCCGGGGAGCTGGCTCCGCAGATAAAGTGCTCACTGCTCAAGCCAGAGTATCCAAGTTCGATTCCCCTGACCCCACAGAAAAAGCCAGAAGCAGAGGTAAGATCACTTCTGGAATCCAGAGTCCAGAGACCCTGCCTCACATGAAGTGGAAAGGCAAGGACCAACCCACAAGATGTCCTCTGACCTCATAGGCATGCCGTGGCTCGTGTGTGCCCACACTTGCACACACACACACACACACACACACACACACACACACACACATTTTCAAAAACTCAGTAGCTAAAAGAAAAAGGAAGGAGCGCTGGGCAGGGGAAGGGGGACACCAGTAAAAACCTGCACGTATTAGTCAAAAACTGTAACCTCGTTTTCTGACATCGGGCCAGAGTTCATTCTTAATACTAGTCGCCCATGAAATTTGAGCAAATGATCTCTCTGCAGTCACTACACTCTTTCAGCCACTACCGGTTTGTGGCACTTCTTCTTTCAGCCTCTTCCTCACACGTCAGCATCTGATTCCCAGTGTATGAAGTATCTGGGCCTTGGAGCCTTTCCCTCTTCTCCAATCCCTGCTTTAGCTCCTGCACTAGGCCTCAGGACAGGGCAGAGGGGTTAAGAAGCTGGGGTCAACCTTCAGTGAGCAGTTCTCAAGACAATTCTGCAAGCAAGTGGGTTTGAGAGAGTCAAGCAGCTGGTTAACAATTTCCCTCACCAAACAAAAATACGTGGAATTATCATTTCCTAACAATAGATTATGACAAATCAGGTCCAAGTAAGAGAGGGAGTATTTTTAGTATGGAAATAACCTTCTTGAAGCAGTTACAGTAATGAAGAAAATAATGAACTTAACTCATTACCTTAAAAGCACGTTATGTAAATGCTACCTTCCAGCACCCAGTAAAGAAAAACACTTTGATTCAGAGTTCGCAGATTTCATGCTCTGCAATGACCTTAACCACCGATGTCAATAAGACCCTTTAATGCTTTGAGGCACCAAAAACCAACTGTACACATTAAGTCAAACCCTCCTCCATGTGCCCCCTCCCTGCCTTATCCTCCCAAGAAAGCTGGGCAGAAAGAACTGTTGGCTCCCCATGATCTCCACCTGCAGCTTCCCTGCTGCTCGCTGGTGGGTGAAGGTCAGCCTCCAGCCTCCCAGAAAGATGCAGGTTATCCGGACAACACTTTCCTCCTGGATAAAGTATGCTCAGCATTTACAAGACACAATTCGGTTTGTGGTAGTAAACGTCAAGACATTTTTTAAGACCTTAGTTGTTAAGACATTTTCATCTTCTGTCTCAAATATTGTCTGTAAAAGAAGTTTCTAGAAGATATCTACTGGAAGATTGCTGCCCTCCTGAGATCAGTATGGTTGGACATGTGACCTATGCAACAAATATCCTTGGTATTTTGCCTTTAGCCTTTAGAAAAGAAAAAAAATCCGTGCGCAGGCAAAGGGGAACAGGTACCATCCCCAGGGGGGAAATAAGGGTAGGAGATGGGGTTGAGGTCCTAGAACTCAGAGGAAGCGCAAAGAGGAAGAGATGGTGGAGGCGGCGCTAAGAAAGCTGATTTCATGAACACAGGGGAAAGAAAGCTGAGAGCAACCGATGAGAGCCAAGAGCCCATCGCAGCCTCCGGCTTCATTCTGCGCTAACCTCCTCTAGCGCCTCCTACTGGCGAAGGCTGGCAGGGGCGAGCCGGGCAAGATGAAGGTCACACCACACAGCCAGCCCCCTGGGCGCCCTGCCTGGGACACCACAGGAAACACAGAACAAAGCGACTTGTTGAAAACAGTTACGATTTTTAAAATTTACACAGCAGAATGTAGAAATGAGCACTCACACTTCAGAGGAAAATTGGACTCTGAAAACCATTTATGCCCCACAAAAATAAAATTAAAAAATAAAATAAAAGCAGAGTCTAGAAAACATCACATTTGACAGAGATGCAGAAGACATGTATAGAACTGATGCCAACCCAAAAGATTTAGGAGAGATGTAAAGGCAGATGGGTGCAGTAAGACATATAAGAAAACTAAAAATGCTCTCCAAATTCAAATATTCTTATTGTAGAAAAGTTGTCAGCGATATGAAAGTTCCTTTAAATACAAAAAGAGCAGGATAATAATGAAAAAGGAGAGCTGAAGACCAAAAATGAAAATAGGATCTACCATGACTACAGACACCATGGTGAGCATGAAAAACGACAAGTCTTATTTTGTAGAAATATTGTATACAACTTTCTATGCTTAAAAGTGACATGGTTAAGTGAAAATTTAAGAAACTACAAAAAAATTAAAATGTAGGCTACAAAGAGTCATTTTCAAATGTTACAAATATGAGAATGTTATTTCAAATATTTCTGAAAATTCTCAAAATATTCTTTATTTACATATAAAGAGTAGGGAAAGTTTTAAGGCTCAGAAACAACTATTTCTTTACTGCCTACACTGAAAGAAAAGTAGCACTATAAATATTTTTATAAGGTAAAGGTAAATCAGAAATTTAAATGGACATTCATGCTGGTTATTTTTATCAAGAAGGAAACTACTTAAAAGGAACCATCCAGAGAAAAGACTATAACAAAATGTACATAGGGCTTGATGAGAGGTCTCACTGGATAAAGTGCTCTCGCCAGGCATTCCTCTGGAAAGTTGGGAGGTCGATGTGAGAGTCCCTGGGGCTGGGGGCAGCTGGCCTGACACACACTGTGGTAAACAGAAGAACCCCTGCCTCAAATAAGGTGGAAGGTGAGAAGTATTACCTAAGAGTGTCCTCTGACCTCCACAAGCATGCCCTGGAATCCTGGCACACACACGCCTGTGTGATGCGCACACACACCGATGTTTTTAAAAACATGGGAACCAGTCACCTTGACAGACTGACACAAACTGTAATCTTGAAAATAAAATAAATAATAATTTAAATCAATTCAGAGATTGACTTCTATCGATCAGAGTCAAGAAAAACATCGTAGTAATATTTTTAATTAAGTTAAAAAGCAAATCTTAAATAGACATTTGACAGATCTAATTTTAAGTAAAAATATAAAGCATAATTACACAACAGTATATACAATTCACTTAAGAAACCTACACTTGCATACATATTTTGAATTGTGTGTGTATTTGAATATGTATAAGGACTATCATGCAACATAAACAATTCATACTATGGTTCACTATTAAGCAAGTGAGACTTTTATTTCACTGGTTTATTTTCAGTATTTGAAAAATGTCTATAATATACATGCATTTCTTTCTAAAATAACCTTATTTTTGAATAACAGCCCAAGAGAATATCATTCTTCTATGCTATTCATGCCAAGAAAATGGCAAAATTGTGGTTCATGGACATCTAACATGACAAATAGCATCAGTATTCCAACTAGGACCAAACTGATGGTCAGTTGTTTTCATGAAGCCCGCTGAAAATGTACAGGTAAACGTCTGCTGAGATTCGAAAGACATTTAAATCAGTCATTCTAGCTTCAGATTTGATTATTTTTGATGTTTACATAAAAAGGCAGACACATTACTTTGACGTCTCTAGAATGCCAAGAGGTTCCACGTCAGGTTGAGTATGTAGACAAAGAATTTAGCTTTTTTTTAAAACAGACGGCACGGAGACCTCTTCAACTGGGTTGATTGGTCAAGTGTGTTTTTCTGCAAGAGCCACACCCAGACAACAATAACATGCTCTTTATTAGTAACTGCCTTACTCATAAAGTCTTGCATTTGTGCTTGGCTTGAAATAGTTTCACATATATTAACTAATTCAAATTTTTAAAAAACCTATTCATTAAGCAGAGCAGAGCAGAAGCATATTGTCCTCAAACATTAAGACCGCAGTGTGTTTCCTGGGAAGATGACAGAGTATGCTAAGCATTTGTAGACATTTTCTTCAGGCAAGCTGCCTGTGGTCAAGAAGATTTGCTCTTGATTAGCATCCATCTACTAAATCTTTATCAAAACAAAAGCAGCCCCCTCACAATGACAAAGTGAAAAAATCAATGGCCGTAGCAAGATCACCAGAGGTAGTGTGGGCTCACCGGCCCTCGGGCCAGATCTGGTCTGATTTCAGAGCCCAGGCCGATGGACCTGGTCATTTGGCAACTACACACCAGAGAATAATTTCCCATCTGCTCTGCTGCTCTGCGGTCCCATTCAAGAGCTAGTCTCTAAAAGTTTAGGAATAAAAAGTAGCCAAAGAACTGTGAACAATGGTCAATTATCTAATTAGCATTTCAAAAGACAGTGATAAAAGGAATAATACTCGGAGGCCCACAACTCAAATGAACAGCTGTGTGTGACAAGATCAGTTAATTAAGCTCTGGAACTTTTCAAACCCATCTCTTTCAGCTCCCTCACTCCCTTCTTTCTCTTTCTCTGCTGGGTCTTCTCCCGGCCTCCCTTTCTACACTTCAGTGTGTGTAGTGTGCGTGCTCTGGTCCTCTTACTAGACACCTACAACCCCTCCTGTACCCTCGTCTCTGTCTCCCCGTAACCTTTCCCTGTAGTGTGCTCTAAGGCTAGCTTTCTTGCACTATAAAATCAGATACAGAGTTAAAATGTCCGTTGTGTTTTCAAGATAATGTTGCACATGCTCTGAACAAGCTTTACATTTTAAGTCTCAATTTAAAAACATGTGACGTTGCTTTTTGCTTCTAAGTTATCTGAGATTTTTAAATTTTTTAATTTTCTATTTATCTGCAAATAGAAATGGACGTGCCAGGGCCACCTGCCACTACAACACACTCTCCAAATGTGTGTGCTACCTTGTGCATCTGGTTTTACATAGGTACTGGGGATTTGAACCCAGGCCATTAGGTTATATAAGTAAGGTTGGGGAGATGGCTCAGCAGTTAAAGATGCTCACTTAGAAAGCCTGATCGCCCAAGTTTGATTCCCCAGTACTGTTATAAATCCAGATACACAAAGAGGCACATGCATCTGGAGATCCTGTATGCAGTGGCTGGAGGTCCTGGCGTACTCATTCTCTCTCTCTCTCTCTCTCTCTCTCTCTCTCTCTCTCTCTCTCTCTCTCTCTCTCTCTCTCTCTCTCTCCCTATCTCCTCTCAAAGTAAATAAAGCAGGCTGAACTAGTTTTATTGACAAGGACCCAAGTTCTATACCATTGGCCCAAAGCTCATCCGAACAGTAAATGACGGGACAAGAACAATCCATTCCAATTCTGCCTGAGCTAGGACCAGGGCTGGAAGTCTGGGTGTGTTTCTGTGTTCATCAAAACCTGCTATGGTTTCATGGAGGAAAAAAGAGAAACGAAGAAATAGAATATGAGCCGACCCACCTCCCAGAGACCAGGCCCTAATTACCCCACGGTTACCACCACTAACGCTACTGAGGAGGGCCCTCAGGGAAATGGGGACCAGGGGAGAGGGGACAGAAGACTATAACCTATGTACAAATAAAAGTAATTATAAAAGAAAGCATTGGTTTAAAAAAGAAATATGAGCTAAAGGCATGATCATTTACAGCGATGATCTGAAAACACACTTCCACACAGGTCCAGTGAAACAGCTCCTCGGATGCTGGAGACCTGCGGCTCTGAGCGCTCACACCTGCGTCAACAACAACTCTGCCAACATCGGTGTCTAGCGACCATAACTGTGCAGCATCAGAAGCTTTGCTCTGTGGCTGGAGCTCCACTGACTTCACCGGGGCCTGCAGAGCCTTGGGGGAGAGGAATGCACTTCACTGTAACAAATATGCAGCAAGCGCCCACCTTGCCTGGGATGGGGCTGGAGGCGCCCCTGGCTTTCTCATGATTGCTTCTGCCCCTACTCTGTGTAGAGATTGGTCTCAGCCAAGCCTTTACCTAGGAAGGCCGCAGATTAATCCCAGGAGATACTCTGTCCCACAGAGAGAGAGAGAGAGAGAGAGAGAGAGAGAGAGAGAGAGAGAGAGAGCTTGCGGTATTCAATCAAAGTCCTTGGGGCAGCTCTGGGAAAGGCCCTGGCTGCTGGTGCTCTGTCCCTGCTCTCTGTTGCTGTCAGACTTGCAGCCCGCAGCCAGCTCTAACCCTAAACTAGATCCCAGTCACGTCTCTCACCCCTTTTCTGGTCACAGGGTCCCTTGCAGGTGACACATGACCAAGACATACAGGTGTGCATACATCTACAGAGAGGGCCCTACCTTCCTGAGTCCCTCTTCTCCAACTCGGTCCAGCATGGTGCCAGAACCAAACTATTTCAGGGAATCTTAACAAATTTATTTCCATCTGGAAGCACAGAAAAGGCAAAATTACAAGCCTTTCAGAAGGAAAAAAAAATCCCCCAAAGAAGGAAGTTAGGTAAGTGAAAAGGCTGAGACTAGACACCTGTCCCCTCCTGGGCCAGTGGGGGTCCCTCCCTCTGTACTCATCCCATAAGAAGAAACATGCCCCTCGGAAACAGCAATGGGCCACTGGCCCCTGTCCTGGGGGTCAGTGAGGCACGCAGCTAAGACAGGCACCTAGGGTCTTGTAAAGATGACAGAGCCTGGGTCTTGTCATTCAGTGAAGATTGTTGCTTTCTCCTCAGAAAGAAAGAAACACAGAGCTGTTTCCATGACCACTAATGTGTCCCTTCCAAGAACGGGATCCCTGAGCTGTCAGAGAGCAAGTCGCCTCCTGGCCTCGTCCACAGCCTCTAAACACAATGGGTCAGGTAACTTCACCATTCTGCAGAGGCTGGTGCAAACCCAAACCGGTGGTTCACTGCACATAAAAGCTTATGAGGTATTTTTCTTCCTTTCATATTCTGGGTACCAGCAATTAAAAAGTATATTACCATGTGTATGATAAGCCCTCAATAAATATAGGCTAAGTGAATGAAATATAAAAGTTATTGAAGAGAAGTTCTTTTTAGAAAGCAGATGTGTATTCAACTTTAAAATCTAAGGATTTTTTTTTAGACTGGCCTCTCCCAAGCTTCCCAATTGCCTAGATAAAATTAAAACTGGTAACTAAAAAGAAAAGGCTATGAAAAGCAGACAAAATTGTACTTACTATTATAAAAAATGTTAAGTATAGACACACCCTCAGTATAAACCAACTGCAATGAGCCTGAACTAATTGGACTCCCACAGACCACAGCCAATTTGGGAGACAAGAAGAAGAAGCAGGAGCTAACATACCTGCTTGAAGCTAACCTTGAAACGATTTTGCTGAATCTTGAGAAATTTATTTATACAAAGCCAACAAAAGTATCTGAACACATGACTCTAATTAGCAGAGAGCAAGAGGGTGGAAGTTGAAAAACTGTCACAAAGAACCATCCCTTTTCCTGTCTATGAGCTCAGGAGCAGGGAATGCTTCCTCTTTGGTCCGTGGGTCGCATGTTTAAATAAAGTGTGCCACTACAATGGATCTCGTGTCTGCAGGTAATCTAGTGTGGGGGAGAAAATTAATTTCCTCTAATAAAAATAGAGAATTTCAGGGCTGTCGAGATGGCTCAGCAGGTAAGGCGCTTGCCTGCAATGCTTAAGGACCCAGGTTTGAGTCCCCAGCACCCACAGAATGCCAGATGCATAAAGTGATGCCGGCAGGCCGTTTGCAGTGGCTGAAAGCTCTGACACTCCCATTCTCTCTGCCTCTCTTCTATGTCTCTCGGCTTGTAAATAAATAAATATTTTTCAAAAATAGAGAATTGCGCCCTTCTCCAAACATCACCATAACCCAATGTCTTCCTAACCGCTGCATAGGCCAGAGTCATGTCTAACAGACCATGTGCATATGCAGCCATCAAAACCTAGAAACGCACACCCTTAATCCCAGTACTCGGGAGGCCGAGGTAGGATCGCCATGAGTTCGAGGCCAGCCTGAGACTACATGATGAATTCCAGGTCAGCCTGGCTAGAGCCAGACCCTACCTTGAAACACCAAACCCAACCAAACAAATAAACAAAAAAACCTAGAAATGCTTAGTTATTGACACTCTACTCATAGCCAACAACTGTCATCTCATTATCGGTGATTTTTAAAAACCTTCTTAAGATGCTCCACAGGAAGATTTCTATGGAGCTAAAAGTACACGTGCATTTGAGCCCCAAGTGTCCATCGTGCCCGTCTGCTTTTTAGTATCCACACCAGTTCAACAAGCGCAGACCCTTACACAGAACTAGCTTTAGGACCAGTGTCATGAAAGGAAACTTCCCTTCACCCTCGGCTCAATTTCTCCAGAAACTTGAACCTCCTCATGACTAACTGAATTCCAAAGCAACGGGAAGCAGCGATCGGTGTGCGCTGTTTCCAGGGTCAATTCGACCCACATTTCCCGTTTTGACCCTGGTGTCACTTTCGCAGTACAACCTCACCCTTCAACACAATCCGGAACAAAAACCCAAAAGACAATTACCAAAATCTCTTTTCTAGAAAGTTTAAGGCATGGACAATGAAATCCCTTATCTTTAGAGAACTTTAATTTTCATGATGTTAAAATATCCAGAAGCAGAGTTTAGGTTTTCATTCTGACATCTCTGGAGTAAAGAGCTTCCCTTCCATTTTCCCCATAACACTTCACCGTGAGAAAGTGAGGATCTGAGGGGGGGGGGCAGTCACAGCTGTAGGCCAACGTCTTTGTTCTGTGCCCTCAGTAGTTGTACCACATAATCAAGTTAGTTAGTCCTCTTATTTTATCTTTAAGACAAAAAGAACACAGCATTATTGTTCTGGATGGTCTTTCAAGGCAATTTCACCTGGACTTACTTCCTGCTGAGCTGTATGCCATGTCCACAGGGACCTGGAGTAAAATTATTACTGAAATTGAGAAGAAAAATCACTAACAACTTTCCAATGGCTCCAGTGACGGAAGGAAAGTAAAGCCAACGTTTACTCTGGGACAGAAGGGAAAATGGCACTGACGTGCAACATCTTCAATGTCTGGAACGGACCACAGCCCTGCACAGCGCCCTTTCTGTGGGTGACTCTGACACCCCTTTGAAGCACATACCCTGAAACTCACAAAAGAACCCATTCACGGGGCCTCGAGTTGCCAAGCACCCAGGCAAAGAGGCTGCTGTTGCCGAGATATTACATTAATTTCTGAAGAACAAAGGTTCGAATCTGATGACGTGGAGAATAGCAACCAGCAGGCTACAGAGGACTGAGAAGCCAGTCAGGGGAAACCGGTCTGCCAGTAAGACCAGCTCTGCAGTGATGGAAAGTCTCCAATCCTCTTCAGCAGTGCGGTTCGAGGAGTGAGCGCCACTGTGGAAACCTGCACATTAAAGGTAAGGGAGGGAAACAGGTGACAGGAAGGAGAACGTCTATTCCGATCAGAGCTGGGCATCTCGGCTCAACACACTTCAGGTTTATTTGCACACTCGTTTTAGAACAAGTGGGGGCTGGGGCACCAAAGCGGATGAAAGAGTTATTTCTGAACAGACGGGACACCAGGATGGGGTGGTAAGAAAGCTCTGGAGGAGTGTCTGGACTTGTGGATAAAGGAGGAAGCAGACATATGGGGAAATCTATATAGAAGAAACAGAAAGAGTGAAGAAGAGGCTAAAACAGGCAGATGGCTGGATGGTAAAGGAATAGCATTATGCGTGGGCTCCAAAGAAGGGGGGTGGCCCGGGAGGGGCGCACAGAGAAGGGGAGGAAGGGTCAGGGGGTGAGTTCTTAGAAAGTTTTTTAGAAGTTGCAAAAATTAGAAAGTGATAAAAATATATTTAAATATATTTAAAAGCCAGGAGGAAAATATAAAAGAAGTGAGTACTTAAAAAAATTACTCACACTGAAAGCAGTGCTCCAAATTAACGGCAAGATTTTTTTTGACAGAAGTGTGAAGAAGTTATAACTAATAGCAACTAAGGATAATGAAGGGTCCTCTAGAAACGGGCCTCCTATGAAATCTTCACTAGATTGCAAGTGACATTTCCTGGGAAGCTTTCTAAACTGGATACACTCTGGGCTTCCCTAGGGCTTCTTCATGTACCCCTTGGTGGACAGCCTTGCTTCCAGCCCTGAGGGTGAGGTCTGTGCCTTGTTAATTTTTATGCCCACAGTACTTACCACTAAGCTTGGCACAGCCAAAAGACTCAACCAATAATTCACAAGGGAGGAAGGAGAACCCTAAAAAGTTACTGTATGAATTCCAGCAAAGATACCAGGAGACTATAAAGCTATCCAAGTCACAGTTTTGACATGTATGTATAGAGAGATGAAAATGTGTATATAAATGTGTTCACATAAATCATTAAAGAAAATATTAGTGTAATTATTCTTCTGTGATGGCCACTGTACAGTGCTCATATCAGTGCTAATATTCCTCACTTGGATTATGACAAATAATCAATGAATTAATAAAAGATAACTGCACTCTCCCCTCTATCATCCAATCGATACTATAATCAAACACACGGACTATCGTGTGCATATTGCTGAAAAGAAATTTTCATCTCTGCTCCCTCACTAAATACAAACCTTGCTTCAGATATAAATGTTCCAAATTTTTCTTTTATTGGATAGTTAGGACTTACCACCAGTGATAATGCCAAAATTGGATTTAGTCTCATTAGTGAATTCAAACAAATAAGAAAGCAATTAGGAGTAAGCTCAAAGTCCTTTTGGGCCACTTAAGGTCAGGCACACAATAATCTTTCAAAAAAGGAATCACCTTCCCTGCACTTCATGGTGGGAATTGTCAATCAACAATCACTTCTGGTGAAGTGGCTCAAGATAAATTAATGGGGAAGGATGGAATCAATCGACATTACATCATCCCATCATCAACATGCCAACCTCCAATCCAAAGCCACCGTTGCCACCTGCAAAGCCACACCACTTCTCAGGGGCTGCCCTTACAAATCAGGCATAGACAGGGATCTCTGTTGGTGTTGTTTGGGAGGGTTGATGGCAGAAGAATGCTACAAATAGGCCCAAGAAGATGGAAAACTAGAGGGCAAACACCTCCAAACAGTGTTGTTGGACCTAAGCAATTAACTCTTTGCTTTTCACACATTTAGACTCTGAAAACCGGAACTATCCAGATCGTGTTGCTCCCACAAAGGTGCAACCCATGGAAGTCTCTTCCAATCCCAAGACTCTCCGTGCTACTTCTAACTCTGAGATCCAGTCAGAATAGGCAACCACTGCAGCCTGAAAGTCTGCCTAAGTCACAGTGTTCACATACCATGGAAAGAGCTCAGAATCCCTGTGTGTGTGTGCGTGTGTGTGTGTGTGTGTGTGTGTGCGCGCGCGCGTGCATGATCCTGTGTGTGTGTGTGTGTGTGCGCGCGCGCGCGCGCGCGCGTGCATGATCCTGTGTGTGTGTGTGTGTGTGTGTGTGTGCGCGCGTGCATGGTCCTGTGTGTGCATGGTCCTGTGTGTGTGCATGGTCCTGTGTGTATATGCATAGTCCTGTGTGTGTGTGCATGGTCTTGTGTGTGTTTGCATGGTCCTGTGTGTGTGCATGGTCCTGTATATGTGCATGGTCCTGTGTGTGTGCATGATCCTTTGTATGTTCATGGTCTTGCTTGTGCACGTTTGGGTGTGTGCACATGTGCACATGGAAACCAGAAGAAAACTTCAGCTGTTTCTATCTCAGGCAGAGCCTCTCCCACTGACCTGAAATTTACCAAGGAAATTAGACTCTGCACTAGGTTGCAGGTGCTTGGTATGTTTAAGTGGACTTGGGTCCTCATTTACTCTGAAGCCATCTCACTAGCTCCAAAAGCACAGAATTCTAAGGCAGTTTCCAACCATAGCAACCAATGACCTTGCTTCCAAAATCCTTCCTCAACCATCTGTTATAGGGGACAGAAGACCTGCCTTCCTGATGGGATGTAGGTGAAGACAAAACAGGAAATCCTGACAAATGACAAGCGCCATGCAATGGTGTAAGTTTGCCCACCGTGTCCCCTGTATGTCCCCATCTCCTTCCCTTTCTACCAAGTAACAAGAAGGAACGATGCAGCCACGAAGCCGACTCAAGAGCAGCAGGGCTACATGTCTCCTGCCCTTAGTGCACTCTGTGCTCCAAATCAAACAAGCACCCTGATGAAAGCCTGCCAGTCAGCAACCCCAAGAAAAGCTGCATGCAAACCAGCTTCCCAGGGCGAGTTCTGCTACAGGGCACGCGACCCCTCCCCCCAGTCATTATTAAACGCAGGCTCAGGTAAAGCTCTCTGGCTTCTATCAAAGGGGACATCAAAGAGCAAATATGTACCCTCACATGTTTAGAATTGCTATAAAACCTGAAAAGGCAAGATCAATGCAACAGACCATGGGGACCCATAAAGTCCCCAGGAGCGCAGGCAGTGCGGTGTGGTGTCTACCTGGTTAATGTGGATAGGAGAGGGTGCATTTATAGGCATACAGCTGGACCCCATTAGGGCCTCCCAACTCTCACAAGGGTGCCCGGCAGCCTCAATCCCAAAGAGCTCCAAGTCTGAGCTTCAGGAGAAAGTATCTCCAAAGATAAGTTCTCCAGACCTTCTGCCCCTCTTATTTTTCACAAGGAAACATTTAGCAAACATGGCACCAGGAATTTCCATGTAAAGATGTCTAGACACCTTTCAACAGGAAAGGCAGTCCAGCAGACGGTTTTTAATGGCCATTAGTAAAATCCCTTGGGGACTGCCGTTTTCTGATCGTCCCAGTGAGGTGTAAAATGACTCTCTTCATCGTCAGGTCTCTATGTTTTCCCTCCAACACCCCTCCCCTCTTCCCAACGTCTCCCTTCTCTTTCCTTTGAACTTGCAAGTATGTGCCATGTGGCCAGCACAGCTCCTGTGCTGGCAGAAAGGACACAGGGACGCTGACCGTGGGCTCTCGTGGGAGAGAAGGGAGGAGAGTGACCCTCCCATTCAACAGATAAATACAAAACTTGGTCAGGTAGACAACAAATAAACATACCATGGGTGCTCTGCTGGGGATGGGGACATAACCGCAGTGACAGGCCGGGGTGATGTGCCCAGTCACCCTCCGGCCACCTCTCCACATGAGGAAGACTGATCAGGTTTCTGACCATGGCTGTCCACCCAGGGCTCTCCACTGTGTGCAGAGGCTCAGCAGAGAAAGTTCAAAGCTACCATGGCCCTCCCGCAAGCCCCAAGCCATCGTGGGGTCACTGAACAAAATTCCCATTTCAGTTTGAAAAGCCCACATTCCAACTGTGAAATGGTACTGACATCCCCACCACCATAATGCAATGGTGATGAAGGAAACCAAACCAAGAGGGAGCCCCTCCCGCACCTCCTCGCACCCAAGAGCAGTGCGAGAGGGGTTTATCTTCACCTCACAGACACAAGCACCCACTCCTGCTGCTCCCGCCCAGTGCCCCGCGGAGCTGCCCCCCCGGGAATCAGGAAGAGTGGTCTCTCTGGGTGCACGCCTTCGAGGCTGGTGGGCTTGACCACCCTGTCATCTCCACGGGTGTCACTTAAGTTATGTCTTGACAAACGTTTCCGGGTGGCAGCACGTTAAGACAGGAGATTCTGCACAAGCTGTCACCGCAGGGACCATCTCGGCTTCTGTGCTGAATTCAAATCCTGAACCAACATGAGAAAAAAAACTGGAGAAGCCAATCATTCCTATTTTGGTTTGGTAAAATCAGTGAGAAAGGGAAACTATGAAAACATGATTTGAGAACAGCCATATTAGAAACCAATACAGTAAAAATTCATTTTCTGTTTATTATTTAAAAAAAAAAAAACAGTACAACACTACCAAGCCTTAAAAATTATCTTTCTTAGGAGCTGGGAGGATGGCTCAGAAATTAAAAGTGCTTGCTTGAAAAGCCTGCCCAGCCCAGGGTTCAAACCCCCAGACCCAAGTAAAGCCTGAAGGACAAGTACATTTGCAGTGGCAAGAGACCCTGGTGTGCCCACACACATTCTCTCGCTTCTCTCTTCTCAAAAGTAAATATTTTTTAAACATAGTTTTCTTATTCTTTTCCTTGTCTGTGAACCATGCTTCATTGATTGAGAAAGTGGACAATCCCCCCACCTTAGAGGCAAACCTTAAACCGGAGTAAAACCATCTTCTCTTTGCCAAAGGCGAGCACTAATTAAAAGAGAAATAAAATAGGAATGGAAGAGATAGAAATACAAAGTTGTGTCCTGGTCCAATTAGTAGGCAGAGAGTTAAATGAATTATCAGTTCAAGGCACTCTGTGAGTTTCAGCATTAGAAATCCGAAGTCAAATAGTTTTAAAGCAATATGCACCTGGCCTTGATAGTAGATTCAACAGCAGTTTCGGGAAAGTAATATTTTCCATCTGGAAACAGTCCAATGACAAATGAGAACAAACCAGTAAATCCAGAAAAGGATCATATATGGTTTTTATTTTTTAAATGTGTTTCCACTTTCTCAATCTAAGATATATATTTTACATAAAACTGTACCTCATACATTTAGCAGCCTAATCTGGCTCCAATATAAAATAATTAAAATATGAAATTGCTGCTCATTATTCGTGTTTCAAGCCCTAGACTTCAAAGGTGTTCAGCTCTCATTTGCAAATAAACAGAAATAATATCCACAGTAATATTTTGTTGTTTTATTTTGTGGTCTTCAAGGACCTTAGAGAACATCTAAACTATAAGTCAATTTCTTTCTATGTAAAGTACAGGAAAAAAAAACACTCTTGAAATTTCTAGATCTCTTGTTCTACCATTCAAATAAGTGTTTACACCTAACAACTGTAGAGGGAGGGAGAGGAACAGTGAGCTCTTGACCTTTTTTTTTAGCATTGGGCCATTAAAGCATAGCTTCATAGGAACAAATCTACAAATGTCCAGAATTGTAGTTAATATAATTACAGTAACCTATTGCCTTCCTACACCCATAAGTCTTTCAAAAGCTAATGACTTTATAAACTCATAATGACAATTAACACAAAGTATTAAGAAGATAAGAAAATACAAAATTCATTGTTAATAAAATGCTACCCCAAAGAGTAAGACAGTATGACAATGCTATCCTCAAACCCTGTTGTCAGAAACACCACAGATTTCTTAAGTCTGGTGACATTGATAATCAATCCATCAATATTTTAATACTTCTGAGGAATCAACACTGAGTTTTCTTGCTCGTACAAAGCAATAAGTTTGGACAAAGAACATTCCTGGTGTCTTCCATCAGACATTATGGTACTTCCTGCCTCAAACAAATACTAATTATGATGGTACCAATATTTGCAAAACATGTGCATTCTATCATTCAAGGCACACTAGCTTCCTTTCTCAATGGTCTCCTTCCCTTTGCCCAGCTTTCTGAAGCATTCATCTTCAATATTAAAAAGATTCCCATTCCCATAGAAATAGAATGGAGTTTGTATTCGTATGCGTGTTTATGTGTTGAGGAAGGGGGTCGGTCGGTATGCTAGTGTCAATGGTTAATTATCTTACTACAAAAAAAACAACATCAATCAGAAGTCAGGGAAGGGCTAGTGAGTATTTGTGTAAGTCACAGGACAGGCTACTGACGTCTAGCCCCCCTATAGAAGAGACCACTTGGCCTCTGGAGCTGCTAAGGCTTACACAGCCAGGAGTGAAGCCCCCAAGATTACAGGAGCGCTCGAAGGTAAGAAGTCTGTCCTGGTAGCTGGCACTCATTTGCAAGTCTGGATTCAGATTGCCTACACATGTCTTTAGTTCAAATCAGGAGAGAAAAGGGCAAAGGTGTGAGGAGTGGTTTTGTTGCCACTGGCTCATTCGATTTGCATTACTGGTAAATGAGTAAGCTATCATTTGCCTCTCCTTTGCCTCGCAGATGTCTGCAATAAAATCAATGTGAAATAGATACTCCAGGGTCCTTCAGCCCTATCACAGCAACACAGAATGTAGGTCTCAAAGTATAATTCAGCAGCCACCCCCCTTAAAAATAGACTAAATAAAATGAGTCCTGACCATGCTCCCAGACTTTCTCGGTATTTGGAAGCATTTGGTCCTACCCACTGCATTATGCTTCACTTAAAGTCTTCTCTCTAAACAGACTAACATTTATCTTTACTGTTTGAATATATTTAAAATATATTCTAACAAAGAAGTCTGACCACATGACCACAGATGAGCTTGAGCCAACAGGCTACATGGCAGGAGGGTTTTCCAAGGAGTTTTTCCACTTTTTGGAAAGGAACCAAAGGTTAACATAACCAACTCTCCAGGTCCACCCGAGACTGAGAGTTCGTCCAGAATGCAGAACTTTTAGCGGTGGCCACCCTGTGAACACACCAGTGTCAACCCCAAATGTGACCACTGGAGTGGTGATACGCATAGCTTCCACGGAACCCTTCAGCAAAGACCAGCTGCAGAGATGGACCACAGCTCAATGTTCTGCACCCTCTCTAGATGGTTATTTCTTATACGAGGATTTCATGTACTAAAATGAAAGAATAAAGAGTTAGCATTTCTGAAAGAAACTGCAGATTGAGAAACTCACTGCATAGTGCATTCAGAAAACAAAGCAAACAGATGCCTACTTTCAACAATATGGTAGTCCAAAATAATACTCCTCCAAACACACACACACACACATACATATCCTGGAATTTAAATATATAATGAGGAAAAAGTCAAATATATAACCCAAATTCAAAAGAAATTAAATTCCAGAGCCAGAGAAGAAAATACAAGATGTTAACATTAGCAGGGGCCCTAAAAGATAAGGGCTGTAGTTCTCATGTCCATAGATAAGTCCTAAGACTTACAGAAGCCAGAGATTTGGAAAAGGTGTGAACTCCATATCACTAATTCACTAAAGGAGCCAGGAAACACATTCTAGTGACTTCTCTGGTGGGAAGAAAAAGAAGGAGGAGGAGGAGGAAGAGGAGGAAAAAAGCTGCCTATGAGTAATCAAACCTCTGAAACTTTTCCATATGTCCTTGCAAAATCTAAATTTATACTATTTACATAGTTTGGGAACCCCAAGCCATAAAATTAATGCACCAACTAATGCCAGACCAATAAAATTCCCAGTAAGCTGGCAGAAACTGCCATAAAACTACTTTGTCAGAACGATCCCATAACCCAGAGCACATGGAACTACACAGAAAACAAATATGTCAGATGGAGATGAGCTCATAATCAAGAATTAAAAACATGTTGCAAAGAGATCAAGGGAAGACGAGTCAGTACAGACGGGAAGGAAGAGAAGCGCCCCGGATCTTGAGAGAGTAATCTAGAAGTATGACGACTGAAAATGTCACTATGGGGCTGGAGAGATGGTCCAGTGGTTAAGGATGCTTGCTTGCAAAGCCTGACTCTCCAGGTTTGATTAACCACACAAAGCCAGATGCACCGTGCAGACACACGCATCTGCAGTCCAGTTGCACTGGCAAGATGCCTGCCCTGTTATACTCTCTCTCTCTCTCTCTTTCTCTCTCATCCTCCCTCCATCCCTCTCTCCCTCTCCTTCTACCTCTCCCTCCCTTCTTGCAAATGAATAAATAAAATAGATTAAAAACAAATTATTAGTAGAGACAAAAGAACAGACCCCACAGTGAACAGACAAACTTGAATCAGAACCAGAGGGAACACTGATGCCTAGCCACGAAAATCAGAGTTTGTTTGGCTTTAACAGATTCAACACACTGCAAACAAGTGAAAATGGCACAGAAGAAATGATGGAGAAATGCAGCAAAACAAACACTAGTGTCAGGAACAGGACCTGCACCAAGCTACTGTAAGTAGGTGCCTGAAAACAGGTGGGTAAGAAAGAGCGTGTGGCTAGAATCTCAGCACTTAGGAGGCTGAGGCAGGCAAATCACACGTTCAAGGCCAGCCTGAACCACAGACTGAGTTCCGTAAACTCCATGACACACGATTTGAAGGTCCTGGATTCAAAAATACCAGATGCATAATAATAATTCAAAACTACCCCTCCTCTCCATAACTATGACAAAGTTCCCAGTAAATTCTTCCCTCAGTTTCATTCTGCACTTTATTATCGTTAACATCGGTTAACCTTCAAATGGCATTTCACAAGGCAAATCGAATTTCTAACGTTATAATCACAATTTTAGAAGAATTCCTTTTTACACATTTTTTACACATGTTATCCTACTTCAGGTAATTTGATCAAAATCAATATAAAGTAGGACAGCATGATCATTTTGATTTGCCAGCCTCAAAATACGAAGACCACAGATACTCACAAAGTCTGCCTCATTGGTTAACAAGGTTTTGTTCCTCTACAACCACCATTATATTTTCAAATAAAAACGGTTTTAATGAGGCCACATTAGATTCTGGCACATTATTAAAGCTGTGCTTCAGATGGCTGCCTACTTCTCAGATAACAAACCAGCTACAAATTATATTGTTTCAGAGTCCGCAGTTATATGATCCGTAATTAAAAATTAGCCCTAAAATATCATAAAAGAGAAAGCCTTTGTTAAAGACTATAGTATCCTCATTTACAAAGTAATACAATTGAGAAATACTCATCTGCTTAGAGGGTCAAAATGAATCCTACCACATTCACCCTGACTGTGAAGCTCCACCCATGCCCTCTGTACGGATCATGGCTCCAGTTAATTCAATATGTCAAAGGAAGTGAGGCTTTTAATATAGTGAGGAAGAACAGTAAGGATTCTCATACACTTTTCCAAGTTGGAAAAACTGAGGCCACTGTTAATCTAGACTTTTATTTACTACCACAGTGGTAAATCTGAGGAGAAAAACAAACCCAACTCTTACTATATAACTCAATGAATGTGTCGATAATTAACATGAAATTATGTAAGGCTTTGTTTTGAATGAGGAACAAGTTTAGTCCAAGAATACAGCATAACTTTAAATGTGAATGTGTGAAAATTCGGTTTAACAAGGTCAAAGTAAGAATATATGATTTCATAGTACTCCTTATTTTAAAAGACAGTTAAGAAAGAAATATAAAGTAGCAAAGAAGTCTTCCTTAGTGTCAAGAGTTCTCGTGTGTACAGTTTCCAGAAATACCCTCTATTGAAATCATATAACCACAAGGAGTCTTAAAAGCTAACATATTTGATCCTTATTAAAAACACATTTCTTCAACACAGTGGAAAGAAGTGTTGTAATAGAATCTCTGTGTTTTACATTCTTTTAATTAGACTTTCCTATATTTTGTTTGCACATTTAAGGAAAAGAATCTACATATTAATGACCAAACTAGTGCCTATACTGTTAAAGAGTTGTAAGGAATTACAGTAGTCCACCAAGAAAGTTTATTTCAAATTTACTACATGGATTAAAAATTTACAATTTTTTAGAGGCTCAACATAATCTAAGATCAGATGACCTGCCTCTGATTTAAGTCTTTTCACTTCACCCTCCCTCAGATACAGCAATGATACACACACACACACACACACACACACTTGTATGAACACCTACTCCCACAACACACTGCGGTCAAACCCACAGTCAAGATGAAACGTCCATACATTCATGGAAGCATATCCAAGGAAAACTCCCAGAACTTTGTAGAAACCCCCTCAATATCAAGAGAACTCACATCTCTAGTCACCTGTCGCCATTTCAATCGGTAAAGTAGCAGAAAGAAACTCAACGGACATCATTTTGAAGGAACAGGAACCATTTAAAACTTCGTGATGAAGCACAACGCTAAACTCCTAAGCTATTACTTAGAAAACACACCATTTAATACTTTTCATATCAAAATCTCCCAACCAGCCCTCATCTGCGATGTGCCAGGCACTGGACAAACAGGTCCCCGGACCGTCCGCTTGTGCGCGTACAGAAAAGGAGAGCTTGTGAATTCTCTTAAAAATTAGGCTTGTCTCCTTGCCCCAACTTCACTTCAGAGGGTCAGAAACGAATTATTTCCCTTCTTATGCATATATACTTCAAAACAAGGGTGAAACTCTTTAAGAATAAAATGACTCTTTGCACCTTCCAGAGGCGCAGCCTATGGGACACTCCTTCTGGAACCTTCCAGAGGCGCAGCCCATGGGACACTCCGTCTCGATGAGGTGATCATGCTGACCATTGCAGTTGAGCACCACTGAGGGGAAGAGTGTGGGCTCCAAGCCACAGCCTGCTGGGCTATCCGTCCCTTCTCCGAAGCTGCCAGTACCTGAAGCAAGCCATTGAAATTCTCTGTGCCTCACTTGTCTTAGACGGAAAATGGGGATAAGCGTATCTAGAAGGCAGGGAAGGGTAAAGGAGACTGAGATAAGGCCCTGCTTTGGCTAATGCTAGGACATGGCAAATACTCAAGAGCGATAAGCTTCTCCTTATCTTGCCCAACAAAAATTCCTTTTGACAATATAGTACGAAAGTAAAAAGCACTCCTTTCCATTAGAAGGGGCAGAAATCAGCCACAGTCTGCATTCATCAAACTTGTCAGGCTGTTCGACGTCCATTATTCTTTTTTTATTATATTTAAGGCACTTAAAATAATCTCCCCATGATTTATTCTCCTTTTAACTAGATGCAGTAATTAGAATATCTTTTATGATCCGGCAGAGTTTTCATTTCAGTCAAGGTGTGGCTGTTTTACAAAGCCACCGTTCACGGGAGATATTACAACCCAGAAACTAACTGCTTTTATTCTCATCTTGAATAGAAGCCCAAACACAGAAAGGAGGATACATGGTGGATTTCTATAGCTGAAAGAGGAAAACACTCAAGCGAGCGTGAGCCAATAATTCCCAAAATACCTTTCATGAACTAAAAAGCAGATATGTATGTTGCCATGGCATTCAGCAAAATTAATACATTTGAAATTTGGAATATGTATGAAAGAAATGTCTGGTAAGTTGTTTCTCCGTCCTATCATGCTGGCGTCCAACCATTTTCTTAAAAATCACCCAGTATAGAGTCCTCAGAATTAAGAAAAGAATGATGGAAACAAAAAGATCAGCATGTCTTTGGGATCCCAACGGAAAGCAGAGACTACGCATTAAGGACACGTTGTCAAGCGGAGCCTTGCTCTGCACGGGGCCCCGCGAATATGTACAGTAACGTGTGCACACGTGTCAGGACCGTGTGCCTGGCTGTGTCGTGAGCTGGCTGGGTTAACTGGAGTAAGTCCTTTCTCAGAGATTCAATTTCCTCCGCTGGGAAGTGATCACTTCAGCAGGAGGACTTGTCGTGCACTTCCTGCGTGTGAGAACTGTTTCAAGAACGTCTACTCCCTCCATTAACCCCCAGAGCATGCTGAGGAGGGGCGCTCCATTATCACCCCACTTCTGAGGAAAGCTGCAGAGGTCACAGAGAGGAGAGATAAGCACTCCAGAGCTGTGCACCCTGATCCTAAGCATTGCACCAACCTTTGGTTTCTTTCTTTTTTTTTAACCTCCTTTTCCAATATTTAAATCAGACTGTTTCCAACATTCCTCAAAGAAGCAAAATTCCAAGAGTCCATACTTTTCCTTTCCAGGACCTGTCTTCATGCTTCCAAAAATTATGCTTGTCTCCTTGACCCAACTTCATTTCTTAGGGTCAGAAATGAAGTATTTACCTTCTTATGCATATATATTTCAAAACAAGGGTGAAACTCTTTAAGAATAAAAGCAGCAGCCACAAGCTTTTAAAGGTACAGGCTGAGTCCTTAGAAAATCCAAAGCTCACCACTTCTTGCCCTAGGGTTCAAATGTGACACTGGAGAAACCAGTATACACACCCCTGAGTCAACTGGAAAGACTGGCCAAAGAGGGTCTGATAAGATTTGAACCCCAGGAATCTCTAGTGTATTCCCCAGCAGGGAAGTCAAATGTCTCCCAGTAGGTGTAACTCAGGCGACTCCAGAGATGACACCCAGTACTCGGGAGCTGTGAGCCCAACAGACCCAGTGCCCAGTTCGATGGAAGGGAGCCAGCCTATGTGCGCCTCAGTTTCCCAAGGACAAGGCAGGCAGGAGCTTCCTCAAGAAACAGTTGTAAAGATGAGGGCCATTGTTGCGAAGGGTGCCTAGGCCTGAGCCAGAACCCCGTCCCCTAAATGTTATCACTGGGTATAAACTATTGCTAACACTGTGCATGTACCAAGTATTCTCTACATCTGATCAAACAGACCTTTTTGGTCAGTTAAGACAAAACAATTTTGTCTTTGAACCAAGCAACAGGTACCGAAGAAATGAATCTTGGTTCCTCAATACTCAGAGCTGCCCAAGTATGTCCTCACCTACGTACTGAATCACAATAACCTCTCTGTGCAAGACGCAAATGCCAGGGAAAGGGATACAGTAATGACTAGTGGAGACATAGTGTCCTTGTCCCCATAAAGCCTGTGCTGTAGCCGGGCGTGGTGGCACACGCCTTTAATCCCAGCACTTGGGAGGCAGAGGTGGGAGGGTCACAAGTTCGAGGCCAGCCTGAGACTACAGAGTGAATTCCAGGTCAGCCTGGGCTACAGCGAGACCCTACCTCGAAAAACCAAAAAAAAAAAAAAACCACCTGTGCTGTGATGTGCAAATTACCTTTAAAATAATCTCACTCAGGAGTTCCTTTGTTCTGTTTCAAGCTTACTGAGCTCTATAGGCTGCCCATTGTTAACTATATGATTTCTATTGGCTCTTACACGCCACCTGACCTCGTGTACAAAAGGACACGGAAAGTTCATATATACAGATGTTTAAACGGTCTATGTATCATATATACAGATGTTTAAATGGTCTATGTATATAAGTCGTTCCAATAGATAGAGTATCTTTATTGGCAAAACTGCTTTTAAATATGTCTTTTCCTAAGTATCTACATTGTAAGCACTGACAACAGCAAACACTGAAATGAGGTGGGGTACCATAGCAGCAGCCAGGTGGGAAGAGTGGACCACTTTAAATATTTTCTTCCCAATTTTAGGAGGGAGACTGGAGGAGACAGAAAAGAAAGACAAAGTTTAACTTTTGCGAATCTACAGAGAAGTCCCCAAAGTTAACCAGATGCACAGTATGTTCCCGTGATCCAGTATCAGCAACCAAAAGTAGGTGAGAAAAATAATAAATTTTCAGCTTTGAAGGCTGTAATAATATCACCATTATAATTCCTCTGAATCTATCAACACAGGCTTTACATTAACAGCCTTACTTTCAAAAATAGACACAGCACCACCATAACATTTCATACTTGCAGTGTTTGGGAAGAATGTCAGGGAACGCTCCCAGCACGTGTTTCTATCAATCAGAGGAAGAGAAAGGAGGGAAGGGGGGGGCAAGGAAAGAGAATCACAGATCCTGAACTGTGTGGGCTGAGTGAGGGTTGGGGTCCTAGGTCCTAGCAATGTTCTCCAAAGAGCCCTGCCATTTCCAGACAGACTCGGACAGCTGTTGAGTCACCAGGGTTAGAACAGACAGGGCTTCACTTCTAAGCCATTTCTGCAGCTTTTGAACTTCAGACACCTGATTTGCTGAAATAAAGCAGATGTCCCCTCCCCTCTAAAACTCTACTTCAGTTTAATTGAATGGTGCCTATTCAATGTTATGACTGAGCCTCTTTAAAATGTGGTAGCATAAAATAATATCCTATGACCAATTTCTAAGACTGTGGCTGGATGTCGTTTTATATCATATTATGAATTATTCTGTGAATAAAGTATCTATCCAACAAACTTCTATGCTTGTATTTCCAATAAAACAGTCTAGTGAGTTAGGACTTCGCCGGTCACTTTCTTGATAAAATTTATTCAAACTGGCATTCTGCATATCAAGCTATGTAAGCTGTCCACTGAAAGCTCTTAGTACCAGGGGACTGGGAGGGGAGGAAAGATCCTTACACACAAACAGGTGCAAGTGTCCCTAACAGAATCTTGTCTGTACTTGAACTCCCTGAGGCATCCATATCTCCTAAGGCACCTTTTTGATGCAATCTTTGAAGGTGTGGTGAGAAAACTTTGGCCCGGGGGAATTCAAAGAGGCTGACAAGCAACACCATAAAATCCACTCTGGTCCCAGAATTCTTCAGAAAACAAATAGCCATTTGTGCAAGGACTCCACGGGAGGTAAAAACAAAGGTGGAAACTGTTTCATGAGGCTCCCACTCCCACTCTCTGCCATGCTCTCAGGGAGCTGAAAGAGGTTCTGCCCTCATCTCCCTGAACCCTTAGTTCAAGACGTAATGCTAGTCTCTGGACGTTCAGTAATCCGAGCAAGCCTGAGTGATTTCTAAAAATGCAAGCATGTACAATTTAGGTTAAGGCCTGAATATCCCAACTTCCTGAAATAGAAAAATGCACGAAGTGACTGGCGGGCGGGCGGGCACATCACAAGTGGTGGTTTTCAGGGTTGGCAGGAGGACTTTGGCTTCGCCTCCTTAGGACTCTGAAAGGGAATCCCACAGAGGAACCCCACTCCACCTAGGTAGAAATCTCCCTTAGGAGGTGATCTCATAGCTGTCGTCAGCCACGAAAAAGATTTGCAGAATAATTAGATTCTGTACCCACACAGATCTTGCCAGGAATGAGACAGACGGGATGGTTTCTCCTTTCTGCTTCCTAGTGGCTTGCTACCATATGCTGAGGAAATTTTGACCCTAAATGCTTTTTCCGTCCTGATTGTGACTCCTTGGATTAATCTCAAGCATATCGATCTAAAATCATGGAGCCAATCGTGAACCGACCTTCTGCAGCTTACGATAAGGATTGGGTCAGACCCAGTCCAGATGACACCTTTGAAAACCAAGAGCTCTAATTAGACAATAATCAAGTCCATACATTTTTCTAATATGTCAATATAATACTAAAATAATATAGTACATATCCTGGATTCCATAAGTAAATATTATTGAGAGGCACTAATGTCAGAACTCTTAACTTGCAGTACTTTAGCAATCTATAAATTCATTGGGTATCTAATTTCTCTAGAACTTTTACCCTATCTTAGACACATCTAAAAGGAATCATATGTATGCGGTGTGTATGCATGTGTGTTCACCCGTGTGTGGGCACACACATATGTGTTCAGGAGTGAATGGATGTGAGCATGTGGAGGGCAGAGGACAAACCTGGATGTTACCCTCGGGAATTCATCCACCTGTTTTTGAGACATGGTCTCTCATTGGTGTGGAGCTCACCAATTGGGCTTAAATCAGCTCACCAGTAGAGCTCTAGGGATCCTCCTGTCTCCACCTCCCAAGCACTGGAATTACAGACACACCTGCTGAAGGGTCATTCTTTTCTAATCTGTGTTCCTAGAAGCAGACAGAATAAATTGTATTTCAACAGTCCAAGATAAAAACTATTTTAATAATCATTTGAGTATAACAACACCCCAAATGGAAATATTTACAAGCAGGTTCTCTGGGATTCCTCAAAGACACTCACCTCCCTTTGGTATCACAGGGAGTCTTTGCTACGTAGGCACCATTTTCTAGTTCCTGACCACCTTCACATCCGGCAGTGCTGTCCTCCACTCTCTCTGGTATGTGGCCCCATGGGCGTGTGCTATTAAGCTGCAGCTCGTTCAGTAGGTGTGAATGTTTCAGTTGCAGCCTCTTCTTCAGTGAAATTACACAGGCCAGAAATTTGGTCCTGTGTATGTGCAGTAAAGCTCTACGTACACTGACTGTGTTACATAAATAATGAAAATTAAATTACAGGATTTTAGGGACACATTCCAAACAATCCATTTCTCTGCCAACTACACTGGGCGCATGACCAGCTGTGGAGAAAAGACTGTCCCCTCCTCTTAAATCTTTATGGATCCCTTTTAATTCATTCAGATGAAAGGAGATAGACTCAAGTACCTGTGATACTCAACCTTCTAAAACAACTGCATTAGGATCATTACGCTTATCCCAAAAAACCTGCTTAATGATTAGCAATGAAATGTCCATTCTCTTTAATGTTCCCCAAATGCCCCTGCCAAAAACAACACCTTATTTACGTGGCCTTCACCTTCCAATTCCTTGGAAGTTGTTCTCCTAGGACACAGTGGGACTTATACAATCAACTACACCTATATTTTTATGGACGTGCATGGTCACATATGCGGTGCACCTGCGTGCACACATGCATGTGGAGGCCAGAGAACAACCCCGGCATAATTCCTCAGGTACATCATTTAACTCCTTTGAGACAGGGTCTATCATTAGCCTGGAGCTCACCGATTCAGCTAATTGGCTAGCCAGCAAGCTTAGGAATCATCCTGTCTTTGCCTTACCCAACACTTGGATCACAGACACAAGCCATCATTTTTCTGGGAGTACTGGGGAGCAGACTCAGGTTGTCACACTTGCAAGAGAAGTATTTTACTAACTGAAGCATCTCCTTGGCCACAAATTGTAGCCAAGATTGTGAGCCCTTTCTACATCCACCATTGCAGTCTGTACTGTATGTATATGGGTGGCTTTATTTACTCCTCACCAAGCCCACAAGTATTTACTCCTCACCAACCCCATTAGCCCTGCCATCTTACAACTGAGCCAACAGACCCAAAGAGGTAGGTTAACATGTCTGCGACACACACAGACAGCTGACTACAACAAGCCTCTCAGACCCCAGCCAGATCTATCAAGAAAAGTCAGTCTTCGTATTTCCACCTCCACGAGAAACTTTCAAAGTTCCTTTTGACTCCTCAGGGCTCCCTACCTGTGAGATGCTTGCGGCTCACTCTCCTGCATACGGATGGACCCTAGGCCTGACACTTGCCAGGTTATTTTCTTTAATTTATTTAAAATATGTTTCTGATTATGAAATCATCCCCAAAGCCTAAAGAAAAATAAAATGGCAAAGAGCAGATGTAAAAGGAAGAGCACAGTGAAAAGCAAAGCCCAAAAGAGCCAAACACCTTTTCTAGTGAAGCAGGAAAAGAAGACAGGGGAAGGAGACCTGAACAAATCCTAGGCTACTATTGTCATCAAATGGCAAATGTCCTTTTCTGTCAACTCTCAGAAATCCAAGGTGCTAAATTCTGAAAGGCAAAGATAATTATCTCACTTTGACAACCATACACGAAAGGTTCTCCAAGTGCAAAGCAATCTCCCTCCATCCAGCATCTTTATTTGGACCCATGTCTCAACCACACCACAAACGTCATGAGGGCAGACTGTCCTGGCTCCATCTTTCTGTCCCTTTCCTTTCAGAAGCTAGCAGAGTGTTTTACTCTGAAGTCCACTCTCAGAAATGAGGCCCAATGGAACTAACTTGAATTTCTATTACAGTTCATGTAGCTCATGAATAAAATTAACATCTCAGATCTATAATAAATAATGGATGCTTAACCCTAACCTTAAGGACAGGAAAGACTTTACACCTTTGTCAGAAATTTGGTTACTACATTGGCATGTCTGCCTCAAGATTAATTTACTTTAAATAAGCCAATGACGGGCTTGGGACTGATTATTCCCGGTCTGTGCTCCTGCTCTACCACAGAGCGCCACACCCAGCCCAGCCCATTATTTCAGCCCCCAGAAGGTATCTGAAGTTCAACATCTGTGCCTTACTTCTTTAAGGCAATGAGGTCGGGGCAGGTTCTCTCTGTCTGCTTTAAATCTCTGAGACAGAAAAAAAGATGGACACTGGTGCCAGACCCAAGCATGAACTTGGTTTTTATATGTCACTTAATGGGCAAAAGGCCACTGGGTGGATGACTGCAGCGCGACAGGCATTCTCCATGCTCACGAACAGCCGTGGAACCCCGGGAACTCAACTTACCCTCCCCTTGAAGATCGCTTCACCTGTTGTTACTCAAAATGTGATCTAGGGGGCTGCTTCCAGGGTGTCATGGGAAGTTGAAACGTTGCTTGATGAGAGAGCCATCATTAGAGACTGAAATGAAAACTGAATGGCAGAACAAGGAGAGCCATCATAGTGCACTTAAAGTAGAACACAGGACCTCCAGGGTAAGAGCTGGGAGACGGCTCAGAGGTTAAAGGCTCTGGCTCGCAAAGCCTGCCAGCCCAGGTTCAACTCCCCAGTACCCAGGTAAAGCCAGATGCACAAAATGGTGCATACATCTGGAAGAGGCCATCTTGTAGCCTCTCTCCCTCTCTCTCTCTCTCTCTCTCTCTCTCTCTCTCTCTCTCTCTCTCTCTCTCTCTCTGCCTCTCTTTACATTGGTTACCTCCCTCTTTCTCTCTTTGCAAATCAACAGAAGAACTTCCAGGATATTCTCCACACACTGGCTCCTTGTACTTTTGCATATCATATTAAGAACACAAATGATAGAGGAAGAAAAAAGCACTGTAACCGTCAAATCCTGCTTCCAGTAGACACTTTCACAAGCTAGTAGCTCAAAGGAAGCCTGTCGTAGGAAAAGCATGGTTCATTTTTCGTAACAGTGAGACAACAGCAAAGTCCTGTGCTTGCCATCAACCGGTACATTTAGATAATTTTGGAGAAAATAACATCACACATCATGTCCTCCAGCTTTGCTTGCTAACTTCATCAGGGAACAGTGCTTGCTTCCAATCGACCCCTCAGATCAAGGTTCTCGAAGGCGAGGCAACATGGAGTGAGGATGGCTCTGCTGCCCATCAAACAGCACTGCTCACACACCGCCTTCCCTCCAAGGCTCCAGGAGGAATGGCCTGAATGAGTGGTGATTGATACACACCAAGCCTCAACGTCATGGGTGTTTCCTGTCTCAGCAGGCACACACGTTGTAAGGTCTGGGTGGCAACTTTAGCCAAGTGCCCAAGCTGCTATGTATATATTTACATCCAGTCTGCAGTCTGAGTGGGAAGGTGTATGTATCTCTGCAGTCTGTTGTGACAGAGCAGATGAGTTAGTTTCAGAGATGAGCAAGGTTACACAGCACAAGAGTCGAGGTGTGTGGCACTTGGAGCCGCTCTGAGCACATTTAGCCTACCAAGGAATTAGTAAACTATTAAATATGCAAGTTTTAGGTAAGCCTTGTGGTACCTTAAAATGTATATTTCCAGATAACAGTAAGTCCACCCAGTGGAATCTGTTTATCTTCTATTAATCTTCAGGGAGATGAAAGGGGTGGCAGGATGGAGAAAAGATAAAAGCATGTGTTCTGATCACACCCATATGAAAGTCATATTCAATACTAAACAAATTTTTGAAACTTCTTTAAGAAAACTTATAATTAGCTGGGAAATAAAAAATAACTAAATAAAAAGAAATATGAAAAGTGACAGTTTAAAAAAAAGATTTAGGCAAGAGCTTTCATGAGGAAAGAATACCCTAAGTTATCAGTACATGAGAGAGACAGAACCCTACTTCCACTTGATGGGACTATAAATATTGTTCACCAGGTTCTATGGGTAATTCCAGTCCGTTCTACACGTACCTACCTAAGTGATATGTAGAAATGTATTTCCTGTCTCAAGTTCATGTAGAGTAAGATTGAGGGAAGAATGCAGGGCATCAATTTGGGGGAGCAGAAATTAGTAAGGGATATAAAACCAGTTTTATCAATAAAAGATACACATGGAATTCTAGCCTTCCTATAAATTTTCCCCTGGTGACAGTATATGAAAGTGGTAGTCTCTCTGTAATCCTAAGGCATTTGAAATTTTTGACATAGTTTGTTAAACTCTACCTTACATTAGTGTGCATATATTCTGCCTCTAATTAGGCATGTCATTTATTTTTTTAAATATTTTATTTATTTATTCATTTTCAAGCAAAGATACAGAGAGAGAGAGAGAGAGAGAGAGAGAGAGAGAGAGAGAGAGTGCACCAGGGCCACCACCTTGTGGGTCTGGCTTATGTGGGTCCTGGGGAATTGAACCCAGGGCCTTAGGCACTGGAGGCAAGTGCCTTAACCACTGAGCCATCTCTCCAGCCCCCAAGGCATGTCATTTATAAGACCTCTCTGAGCATGATTTCTCCTATGTAAAATTCAAATAAGCAAACTGCTTTTCAGGGTTAAAAGTATTAAAAACATACCTATAAACGCACCCTGAAAATTCAACAGCAACAAAAACCATGGAAATGACCATATTCTCCTAAGAAGAAAGCAGGTAGGAGCCCAGCATGCAATGCACAAGCACAACTCCAGGGGGTGCAATGCTCGGGGCCTGGCACCACCTGCAGTTTCAATCTTTCCCACACACTAGAACAGATCTGCACACGCATTTATGTCTTTAAAGAGATTTGTGAAACCAAAGTGAATTCTGTAATTTCACAGTTATTTTTTTAAAAAGAAAAGAAAACACTATTTAAAAGGTTAATACAAAACCAGTTAGCCAACAAATAGCTGAGGCTGCCTATTAAAGCAGAAAGCTGATTCAAGGCACGGAGCCACCGCGGGGGTTTCCTTCCCGTTGGTTTGCTATCTTAACTACAGGTCATTCCTTTTTTTCTGATGGGTACTCGTACTCCAATTATGTTTAAATATTTCACAAGGAAAAGATCTTCTCGAGAGCTGCACTCTCCTCTGCTTTTCCTTCCAAAAATGTTGTCTTTTTTGCCTTGAACTTGAGAGGCAAGGGATGGACTAAATCAATCAATGTATGGTGAGTTACCAACCAGTTGTGAAACTTAGACACTAATCTAATGAACACACCCTGCAAAAACATGAAAATCTCATTTATAAATTCAAAGATGAACCCAGGAAAGAAAGCCATCCGTGTGCCTGAGCTGATCTGGCTCCCCAACAGACTAGAAGGTTTCAAATGAACCCGATCACTCGAATATCCATGTAGCCAGTGCAGAAAGCACAGTGACTCGGCTGGTAACATTTTCAGAAATTTGACTTGATCTAGGAGCAAACTGCTTGGAGAGGAGAACCGATGGGATAGGACTGACTACTCTTGGAGACCTGCAAAAATTACAAAGCTAATAAACCACCAGACTAGTCAACAACCAGACTAGATATTTATGTATTTTGCTTATGTTCTCATAGCCAACCTACAACTGCCAGAATTAAAGCTATAAATCTCTCCAGAACACGAAGGTAGAGAAAAGTCCCTGATCCTTCCTTCTCAATATGTTTTATCAAATGTCTTTTAGTAACTGCATTAGAAAGCAATTATAGCTTAATAGCTGTCTAAATCCATTATCAGTGTACATTTAACCTTTCAATATTTAAAGATAATATTTAATTTGAGCAAATTAATGGACTGCGTGTGAGAACAAATACATCTATTTAGTCTTTCTGGTTTTCCATCAACAATATTTCTCTTTGGAGACTGGGTCGTGTGACAAGAAGTCTGGTAAAAACGAAGTTCTATTTGTAGTTTAAACAGATATTAATAAATGAGAGGCCCATCTAACCCCAAATGAGAAGTAATGTCCTTATTAACTGCAAGTGTCTTTTACCATTAAAAAAGCTGCTTTTAATTCTCTACAAATTAATTTGTATCATTAATAATTAAATAAGTTTATATACCTTTATCTTGCAAAGTGATTTCTTTCTCAAATTTCAAATTGTTTAATCTTTTTGATTTAAAAAGAGCTGACTGGGCTGGAGAGATGGCTCAGAGGTTAAGGCACGTGCCTCCAGTGCCTAAGGCCCCGGGTTCAATTCCCCAGGACCCACATAAGCCAGACCCACAAGGTGGTGGCCCTGGTGTGCTCTCTCTCTCTCTCTCTCTCTCTCTCTCTCTCTCTCTCTCTCTCTCTCTCTCTGCTTGCAAATGAATAAATAAAATATTTTTTTAAAAAACTTTAAAAAAAAAAAGGGCTGACTGGTTTTTCTAGAATAGCATTTCTCCCGCAATTCCACTTTTCACATCCTTTATTCAAGGTAAGAACGTTTAAGAATTCTGATAATGGCTGAAAGATCGTGATTATATTTGGAGAGAGCCAATCAATAAGAAAAAAAGGCTCACTGTAAAACATTTACTATTATATTAATGAATGAAAATAATAGAACAATAGTATCCAATTAGATCAATAAGCAAACAGAAACTCTCCAACTTAATAGCCTCATGAGTCAAGGCCCACTGCATCGGTAATTTAAAAGGGAACTTTTCCCACAGCATAATAAATACATTATGTCATAATGTTTCTTAAAATGAATCATATTGCTCAGTAAAATAAAATGAATGAATTATGTTGTCTCATTCTTGTTACTCAACTCATTCCAAGTGTATTAGTATCTGCAAACTTTGAAAACTTGGGAGAATTCTGTGGATGTCTTTTTCACACTGGCAGGTTAATATAATTCCGGTGTGAGAAAAGTAATTTAAGACAAAAACTAAAACTGAGCTTCTTCCTGTCAATCACTTCTCCCATTCCCACTCTTATGGAAGTTCTAGATCCCAGATCTCAGGAACAGCTTCCCTCCTTCACTAGCATCCAAAAGCACTCCTGCCTTTTTCATTGCCAAATGTCTAGCGTACACCTATCCCTGCAAAAGAGGACTGGTCAACAGAGTCACATGCAGATGATCTGGAAACCTCCTAGCAATTTTCTTCCCTGTGGTTTGTCATTAGACTGATTTTTATTATTCTCCCCTTATCCGAATTTATGTTTTAAAATGACACATGTATTATTATTGTCCCAAAAAGCAACGCTGGAAGGCAGCTATGCTCACCACTATACCACCAACGCAGGCCCAAAAAGCAACGCTAAAAAATATGGCCACACTAAATGACGCACTTATCCCCACCCAATATCAAAGTTATTCTCAAAGAAAGTTAATACTACTACAGTTACATATCCTAAGACGAGAAAACCATGGGGGTAAGCTTAAAGGATTGCCATTATTTTCAATAAATTATTTTAGCTCAACCAAACCAAAACTACTAACTCACTAATGGCGGATTCTGGATATGACTGTCATGGTGTTTGGTAGGGCATTTGAAACTTTATGATATATTTATTTATTTAGATCACAAGCAAGTTACCCAAGAAAACTGACTTAAATGCATTCTAGTATTCAAATGGTAGAAAGAGAAACACTAAGGAAAATGTGTATGTTTTCAGAAAGACATGTTATAAAATTATTAAACAGAGGATCCTGAATAAGACACATATAGATTGCAGATGCTTCTCCCCCTTAAAAAATTAGTCTGACCAAAGCAATCACCAATGCATGCCAACCACCAACCATCAGCTATGAAAGTGTCAACATCAAAGCCAAATCGAATGAGTTCCCCAAAGCGAAAGAAAAGTAATTGTTGGACTTCGCTTGTGGACATCAGAAATGTGACCTTAAGTTAGCCTTAATGACCTATAATCACTTTCAGCACAGGCTGGAAGACTGCTATCATTCGGCTTGATCTATGCATACAGCAGAGCAGAAGAGAATTGTGGGTGTCCTTCCTGCAAAGTAAGTTCCTGCAAAGGTGGGATATGGGCTACATTGCTAATGTATAGAGGACTGAATAACGTAATTAGGTAAAATGAAGTGCACTCACAAACACAGATACTTAAACTGAATCATGACAGTGTTGTGTACAGGAATATATTCTTTTAAAAATGTCTAATGACCAAACAGTAGAACAAAATGTACATATAGATACAAAGGATTCAAACCAATAAAATTAACACTGATGAACACTGACTAATGAGTATAAACTGATCAAACACAACTTCTATTTCTCACTGCCAAAAACAGCAAAAATGATCATAGATTTCTTTTTTTCCTTTTGGAAAAGGTTATTTTGGTAGGAATTAAACATAAATATGGCCTTGTGCCTTCAGGTGGGCTCGAAAGTCTTATTTTATATACATTACTGCTATGTTTGTAATCATAGGATTTGCACTTTGGAGGCAGGAAGGATGGAAGCTAAAATCTCGACATTAAGCCTAAGATAATTTTATACTAAGGAGAATTTTGCAAAAAGGAGATAAATAAAAATTCCTTTTTGTGTGTTTTGCCATTGCATACATGTAAATACGCATGCATACAGTTCCACTGAAGCACCTCTCTGTCTGCACCAGGAGAAACATGGATGTTAGCAGTCACCCACAAAGGCTGCTCCCTGGAGCAGAGAGAGCAGCAGCCAAGCACAGCAGGGGAGAGAGTGTCAAGTGCACATGTGAGGCCTTGATTCAAAACACAGCTGCTGGGTCTAATTTGAAGCCAACTGGCCTTGTCAGTGTCTCTTAACAAGGAAAATTTCCCCACTGAATATTAGAAGCTGTTTTTAAAAAGTATATAATAATATTCATTAGTTAACATTTACGCCATTGCAGAAAATATGCCCTGCAAGCAATCACAGAGAACGCACCAAGTGCTTGGGGAGGGTACTTTTGTTAGGAAGGAAGATAAAAACACCCCAAGAAGATCCAGAAATGAGTCCAATATGCATGCATGCATCAACTCTGCAGGGATAGTCATTCTAATAACGGAATTCACAAGGTCATGAGCACAGATGAACACTGTGAAGGCAGCTCTTTACAACTCTGGTTAGTATCTTAGCTGCTGGTATCTCTTGAACTCTCACTGTGTGCTCAGGTTTGATGAGAATGTAAGCTGCACCAGGTTGGCCACAAGGATATTACTTCACTAGCTGCACCAGCATCGGGGCGTAAGAGATGCACCAATGTGTTCCGATGAGAAGACTTCTTTAAGCCTGTTTAACCACGGTAGCCAAAAACTTTCAACCTGTCTGTACACATCCTCACAAGCCCTTCAGTAAATGAAATAATGGACATTATTTAAGCTTATCGAGAGCATGTGTTACCACCCTCAAGCAGGGTAACAGTATTTGTCCACACATGTATGTGTTCACTTCTTTTGCCCAGAGAAGCAAATAGAAAGTTTGTAATGTTCACAAAGTGACCATGATACCCTCCTTCCCAAAGATACATGCAAAATGCTGAGTCTTTATGCTGGAAGATGTTTATGTAAAGAAATGCAACGTATCTTTCATCACAGTCCCAGAAATACACAAATTGCATGACTTTCATTCCTAGCCCCAAACTCTTAATATTTCCCCCACTTGCTCCTGTTACTCCAATTCTAGGCACAGAGAAGAACCTATGATTTCAAATGTTCCCAAAACATAGAACTTTTCCCTGAGCTCCAAATGTTTGCTAATCTTCCTGTGCCCACAGACCTCCTACTCGGCCTCCAAGGTCCAACCACGTGCTCTCTGTTAAAGTCTCTCGAACTTCAGCCCAGGTGGTTCTATTTCCTGGCAGTGCCCCGCAGACACTGAGAACTTGTCAAACAGTGGATAATAGTCTACGGAGGTGTCCCACTTGCTCTATGCACAATGCTGTCATTTCCCTCCCCTCTCTTCTCATGAGCATTCGACAGTCCAGCACCTCTCCTGAAGGCCAAATGAATTAGTTAATTTAATTGATGATATATAAGCAAGTGTTATAAGACAATCTGTTAACATTCTAATCGAGCATCTATGACACAAAATTCCTAAAATGATCTTTTTCCATAGTGATCCTTGTAGCTAGTATTTATTAATGTTCACTACCCAGCTGCAGACTGAGGTCCATTCCTTATGGAATTCTCTTACATGTGTAACCTTTTCTGTTTCTTTTAGTTTTGTTCCCTTAAGTTTTCAAATAGCTTCCTGTTTACAAGCAATACACTTTCACTCATACTCAAAAACATGAAACAATATAAAGAAAACATAAATTGCCCACAGAAGAGAACATCCCACTTGTCAAATGAATAAACCCAGTCTCTAAGACTTGAAGCGAATTTTCCAATATGACAAAGTCAACAACAAGGAAAGCTGGGAGGCTCATGTCCTGATGCAGAGAGTCTCGGGCTATGACAGCTTGGGCAAAACCCAGCTGCTGTCTCTTACTGCAAATAAAGTTTTATTAGAACATAAGAATGTTCATTGGTTTATGTATTATCTACAGCTGCTTTGATTCTATTGCGCAACAATTAGTCACTACAGCAGAGACCATACAGCCTGCACTGTGGAATGCAAAATACCCCAATAGGCACATGGTTTCAACACTTGGTCCCCAGCTGCTCTTTGGAAAGGTTGTGGGATGTTGGGAAGTGGACCTTGATGGAGGAAGTGAGTCGCTGGGGGCTGGCCTTGAGGTTTTATAGCCCAGACGCCCTTCCTCTTCACTCTCTGATTTCCAACTGTGGGTGCAATGTGATCGGCCAGTCCTCTGTCCTGCCACCATGCCTCCCCTACAATGATGGAATGTACCCCTGAAGTGTAAAAAGTCTTAATAAACCCTTTCTCTCCTGAAGCAGGGATTTCATCACAGCAACAAGCAGGGTCACTAATACAGCCTGAAGAGCCAAGAGCATTGACTATGTAGTACCTTTCTAGACCATCTAGTATGAGAAACACGCCCATTCTCTAGTCTTCTGGGAAGGCAGGGTGATTTTCTTAAGAAAAATGTCCTCTACAGATGTCTAGACCAGTAAAAGGTGAGTTGCTCTATTACTGAAGAGATTGAGCATTTATATGAGCTCGCAAAAAATAGCCTTGTAATTCGAAACATGGAAACATCCATTTGAACCAGGAGCTGTGTGTGGCCCAGGGGAAGAACGGGACTGAGGAGCTAGTTCACGGTGATGTCCAGCCCTTCCCATGGCCCTGGTCATGTGCCCACCTGCCTGCTCTGGTCTAGTCAAGGACACCCTAACCTGGCACACAGAAACCAACTCACTCGGTCATATTCCCAGATTTGTTTCACTTCCTTGACTTTTAGCATGCCTAGGTACTAGTGATGGTTAGTTTAGCTGGCAATCGTTACAAAGAACAAAGTCAGAAAGAAAAACTGCCTTCGGCTAAGAAAAGCATCTATAAAACCCAAGTTCATTGTGCTGGTCAAAGTATTTTTCTGAAATACACTCAGTCATCAATAGATAAATCGATTGTTGGACAGCAAACACAATGACTAACCTTTGTTAAATCTGTGTTTTCTGCTTCTCCAGCTAATACAAACACCTATCAACAACTCGCTGTGCATCACGCTGCTACACAGAGAACTCAATTCCTTGTTCATTGTTTAATTTTTCCAATCTGCTAAGTCAAGGAGAACTGAGAGGGATGCTCCCAGCAATAAGGAGAAGTGAGTGAAAATCCAGAGCTCTAAGAAAATATCAAAAATGTCCTACCCTACAGAACCTGAGATGCCCGTGACAGGGGTTGTGAACGGCGGTCACTCCTCAATATAGTTGGACAAAAAGAAAACAGAAAATATGGGAAGAGGATTCCTCCTAATTGAGATCAAACTTCAGTTCTGCCCCTCCTGACTTTGCGATCGTTGACAAGGCAGAGGGTTCTGTTCAGTGAAAGGTCCAGAGACAGAGGAGGCTGCCAGGGTATCGAATGTGTCAGTTCTCCCACCCTTATTGGTGTTGATATTTTATCTGAAGATGTACAAAGCACATGTGAAAATGTAAGAATTATAGATCAGAATTTTTTAAGATCTTGAAAATCCATTAAATGAACCAAGGGAATGAAGTTTGGTGGTTTTCGGTGGTGACACAATGATTCTAAACTGGAAGAGCAGCGTCAGGACCTTCACTCCTGCTCACCTGCTGATTCAGTTTCAAATTCGTATCTATATGCATTGATTCCTTTAGTAAATATGCTCAGCATTCATTAAACCAAAAGAAGTTTTAATTTAATCGGATTAAAGACTGTCTCGGGGAAAATATCACAGCAACTGAACTTGACCGCGTTGCAACGCTCAGATGTAACAAGAGATGCTGCACAGCATGTGCAAAGGCCCTGGATCCAGGAAAGCTTGAAAAAGCCCAAGGCCCAAAAAGCCGTCCATGTTAGGACATAGTGACAAGAAGAGGGAAGCAAGTGAGGATCCAGAGGCATCGCCAGTCCAGTTATGCTAATAGCTATTCTAATGGCAGTAAGAGACAACATGCTATGTCCTATCTTTTTTATCACTCTGCTTCCCCTGAAAGGTGGTTTCAACAGAAGTGGAAGTATGCACAGAAGCCAGAAGAAAGTGAGGAAGGGGGGAACCCCATGTTCCTAAGACTGGAGACAGACAGACAGAGCCTGGTGTCTACAAGGTGGATCAGTGCACACCAGCCCCTGCAGGCAGAAAGCCTACAAAACATGTGTGTAAGAGGAGCAGAGATCACGGTAGAAAGCCTGGCTCAAAACCAACACCCTGAGATAAAGGAAGGTGCTAGAGCACTTGTATTTTAGCAGTTACCTTGGAAACAGCAGGAAGAAGGTGTACCTGAGAGTGGGAGTAGACATGTGGAGTGTGGCATGGATTGAAAAGGGCTCCCTGCAAACATTGTATCTTACGGAATTCTATGTGTGAAGCCAGGTCACATGACTCAGCCAGATACCAACACAATCTAACTCCAGATTGAGAGACTCAAGCACTGCACCACCCTGCCTCTCAACAGAAGAAGAAAAGAAGGTCCAGGGAATATCCCTGAGTCTCCAGTTCTTTACAGTTTGGGCAGAATAGGGACAGTCAGCAAAGAGAAAAAAAAACACTAGGGGTGTGTGATATGAAAAAATCATACACATAGAGATAGAGAGATGGATGATAGATGGGTAGATAGATAATAGATGATAGTTAAATGGCAGATGAGGATAGACAGGCAGATGATAGGTGGTAGACAGAGATAGACAGGCAGAGAGACAGAGAATATTGATGGTACCATGCTGAGGTCAAATGCTAATATGACCACTATGAAAAGATAGGGTCATGTGGCAAAGCAGATAAGAGACTCAACGACTAGGGAAAAGAGACCTTGAAGCAAAAAGCAAATCTCTACAAATATTATTTTTTTTTTTAAATATTTTCTTTGTTCATTTTCAAGCAGAGAGAGAGAGAGAGAGACAGACAACACACCAGGGCCACCACCCTGTGGGTCTGGCTTATGTGGGTCCTGGGGAATTGAACCCAGGGCCCTAGGCACTGGAGGCAAGTGCCTTAACCCCTGAGCCATCTCTCCAGCCCGAAATCTCTACAAATATTAGATGCCCACATTTTCATAGGTTCCATGTCTACTACATGGGAATTCGTGGACATCGCCCACAAGGAAAATAAAGAAACACAAGTGAAGGTCACAGAAAAACAAGACTCCCTCCAGCCATGGAATCAACTATTTTATTAAGACATTGGAAATACTAAAAATAAATAAATAAATACAGTAAGGTTTTGTGGTTGTGTTTGATGTTTAGAAAGGACATACCCACAAAAAAAAAATAAAGAATAAGAAATGAAAAATGAACAGATAATTTAAAAGGGAACCAAATGGAATTTCTCCAAATGAAAAATTATGCACCGGAATTTCTAAAAATACATTATAAGATACAGACAAAGCTGAAGGGAAAATAAGTGAACTGGAGGATGAAACTAAAGAAAGTACTGTAATAGCGCAGATACAAGGAGATGGAAATTTATGGGAGAAGTTAAGAGAAAGGAAGGACAAGCATGAAATTTGGCACATCTCTTGAGTCCTCAAGGCAAAACAAATCATTTTCCTGGTTGTAGGACGACACAAAGCCATAGACACAAGAAGAGCAATAGACAACTGAGTAAAATTAAAAAGAAATCAGATATAGATCCATTATGGTAAAATTGCCAAGTACCGAAATGAAATATGAAGAAAACGTACATCTTTTTAAAAGGATGTGACTTAGACAGAAAGGAGGAGGGATAATTCTATCGACGTGGAACAAAATCAACTTGAAGACAAAGGAACGGAAAGAGAGTAACTGGTAACAAATAAACGTAACTGAAGACTGAATTAACCAGAAGACACGGCTATGCTGAGCAGTGGTGGATTCAGTGCTTATAAAGCTGATCAGAGAATATCACAAATTCACCATCATGGCTACTTCAACACACTTCTCTCACTACATGTGTGTCAAATTTTAAAATACGGAGAATGACGGGATGAACAAGGGACCCACAGCCACAGCCATTCAATCAACACAGGATAAGCCAGTGAGACAGAAACAAAACGATTTTCAACACAAAGACCCCTAAACTCACAACCTTAAAGCAGCCTTAATACTCATCCACCACGACTCAGGGAACTGAGCAGAAGAGGGGTCGGAAAGATTGTGAGAGCCATGGTGGGGGAGACTATCAGAGGCATGGCACCCCTCAGTAACAACACACTTGGGCCAGGAAGACCTGGCTGAGTACTAGGCTATCCAGGATCCCCTGCCACAAGGACTAATACAGACAGCCCATGGAGGAGGATATCCAGCTGATCGGGGATGGGGAGGGGGGGAATTGGGGATAACAACTCATTGTTGGCTCACTAAACAATGTAACTCATTATGGACAATAAAAAAAAAGAAACTTCTCAATAAAAATAGTAATTTATGCTAATTGAAAACAATTTAAATACCGAAGGTAGAGGAGATTTGAAGGAATAACTAACAAACTTGAGTTTCTGGACACATACAGATCAACACATACAGTGATAAGGGAACATACGTTCTTCCCAAGCACAGGAAGGAATAGAGCAGAACTTAGCAGAGCTAATCCTCACAAGTACAAAGGACGATGAACACACGGAAATTCTCTGACAGGAAATTACAACAGACATCAATAACTGGAAGATGAATAACACACTCAATTGTTAACTTTCCAAGGCAGCAATAAATATTGTGAGGGTCAAAGAAAAAGCCAAAATGGAAACCTTATCATTTATAAATCCAAAATAATGAAAATATTCTTATACAAAGAATGATAACTAACTATAGTAAGGGGTAAAATTATTTTTAAAAATACAGAATTAGCCAAAGTACATAGAAAGCAGGGAATAATAATTAATGAAGTAGAAAATAAACACATGAGAAAATACTCTACAAAGCCAAAAATTGTCTCAAAAATGACATGGAAAAAAATCTTAGCTAGCATGATCAAAAAGAAAAATAGATAAATAGAAAAATGAAAAATAAACCTTAATTTTATAAAGTCAGCAGAGATTAAAATGTTAATAAGAGAATAGCATGAACAACTTTATGACAATAAACTTTGAAGTCTGGACCAACTAGAAGACGTCTGACACATTTATATAAAAACATTACTATCATCAAAGGTTCAAAATCTTTTCCCACCAGGCCAGAGAGCTGCACAGATAAACTGTGCCGAATACTTGTCTTTCTTGGTATTTCTTGACACATGACACTGAGCTGGCCTTGAATTCACTATGTCACCCAAGCTGTCCTTAACATGAAGTAATCCTCCTGCCTCAGCTTCACAAGTGCTGGGGTTATGAGCATATATCATGATGCCCAGAATTTTGCCTAATTTTGAGTAAAAGACTGTTTCAACCTTCTATTGAGCTATGAAAAATATGAGTCCCCTGTTGGTTCCACAGGTCAAATGACAGACTAGGATGAGGAGAAGGGAAACATTTACCAATCTTACCAACACAAAAAGATTACTAAAGAAAATGTATAAAACTGAATCAGAGATATTATTTTTCAAAGAATATTAAAATGCATCATTCCTTTTATCCCCAAAATAAAAGGTGTTCTGCCTTAAGGAAATGAACCAATGAATGTCAGATAAAACTAAGACACCAAGTAGATCAATCATGATTTATCTAAATGCAGACAAATCATTTGATAACAATTACTGCTTTCCATGATAAAATTCTTAGCAAAGAAGGAACTTTTTATTCAAGTATTTGGCAGCATCATTACTAACAGAGGAAATCAGAAATGAGGCCAGAATTCCATTAACTGCCATTTCTACTCAATAGTACTTGAGAAACCAGACAGAGGAGCAAATCAAGAAAAAAAAAAAAAAAACAGCTAGGAGAAGCGGTTTAAAAGGAGAAACAGTAGACATATCTTGAGTTATCATTACAACAATTTATAGGGAAAACTCTAAAGAAAACACAAAGATATTTTAAGCATAAAAGAACTTAGTAACATGAACATGAAGAGGAAGATCAACTGAATGTCCATGTCAGCAACAATCTGAATATTTCATTTGAAAGCAAGTACCATTATTAATCATCGAAACAGAAAAATGAGAAAACTAAACTATCGAAAGAAATGTACACCCTCAGGGAGAAAAATGATAAACCATAATTATAAAAACTATTAAATAATAAAATCTCTTGGTATCAAAGACGAAAATGAAAGTACATAAGAAAATATAATACTGGCTCCCTGTAACCACAATAAAAAATGCCCAACAGATTTATTAAGGGTCTTGATAATCCAACTTTTAAAATAATATTGAAGGGCTGGAGAGATGGCTCAGCAGTTAAGGCACTTGCCTCCAATGCCTAAGGCCCCGGGTTCAATTCCACAGGACCCACATAAGCCAGACCCACAAGGTGGTGGCCCTGGTGTGTGTTCTCTCTCTCTCTCTCTCTCTCTCTCTCTCTCTCTCTCTCTCTCTCTCTCTCTCTCTCTCTCTCTCTGCTTGAAAATGAATAAATAAAATATTTAAAATAATATTGAAGAACACAGGTCTAAAAATATCCAAATGTAAAATATGCTCAAAGGGGCCAGGAGACATGGGAGAAAGGACTTTGGGTGCCAAGCATGAAGATATAATATTAAACTTCAAGTATATGGAGGCCAGGACAAATAGCCAACAGGCTCCTGCTCACATATGGACACATGAGAAGTAGGACTGTGGATTACTAGGGAAAGGAGAGACCGTTACAGAAGTGATTCCACAGTAAGTGACTACCCAGGTTTCAGAGAAAAGTAAAACAGGACCTTGGTGTGGAGAATGACTTTCTACCCATAGCACCAAACATGAGTAGGTAAAAGAAACAAAAAATACAATTACATTACAGACTCAGCTCACAAGAAATACTTAAAAGGGTGAATAGGCATGTCATAAAATAAAGCATTTGCAACATATATGACTGAGAATTATCCAAAAGTGTATCAAATGCTCACATGTCAATGAAAAAAATAAAATTATGACCAGAGAGATTTCATGGAAGCAAAAACATAAATGACAATAAATATATACAGAGTTTTAGCCTCATTACCAAGAAAATGTAAATTAAGACCACATCAAAATACATTTTTTTACCTACTAAAATGACCCAAATTAAGAAATATGATTAACATCAAGGGTAGGCAAAGACATGTACCAATAGTAATGTTTTACAATACAGGTAGGCAAAAAAAAATCTTGGGAAAACTCCTGACGAGTTAAACTTTCATATAAAGTTACAACCTACCACTTCTCTTGAGCGTAAGTCCATGGTGCCTACACAGAGAAGTTCCAGAAAGAAACAGAGAAGCTAGTCATCCAACCAGCCATCTTCCAGCAGCGACAATTGTCTACAAGAACGGCTGAGGGAACAGAGGTGGGTGACCGTCGGCTGTCATGTATCTAACTCCCTAAAACAAGCGAGCCAAGCAACGGAGATGGCATACTGCTACCAAAAATAAGAAAACAGAAAAAAATAAACAACAGGTCATGTAAATGGGGAAGGAAGCTGTAGGAATGGCCAACGACGGGGGCTCCAGCTGCTCTAGCTGGTTCCTGGGGAGGGTTCAGGCATTCCTTCACTTACTAAGCTTCAGGGCTTCCAAGAGGCTCCATATATTAATCTGTAGCTGACAGAATTGCATGATAAAGTATGTCCTATAACACAGGTTGAGTTCCTTATCTGAAATGCTTAGGGTCAGACAGATGTGTTTTGAATTTCACATTTCATTATTTTGGAATATTTTTATACAATACACACACATATATTCACATTCCCAAGACATATATTTATGGATATATGTCTAAACACCAAATTTATTTAGGTTTCATAAGCACCATGCACATAGCCTGCAGGTCATTTGCTGCAATATTTCTGGTGCATCTGCACTGTGACCATGCCCAGCCACCAGGACCTATGTGGGATTTTTCCACGTGTAGCATCAGATTGATGCTGAAAAGGTTTAGTATTTGGGAGCATTTTAGGATTTCAGATGACGTGTGCTCAACCTACATGTGACTCGGGTTCAATTGAAACTAAGAAGCCCATGACGGAGAGGCACACAGAAAGCAGCCCTGTCAGAAACAAGGCTAGGAAAGAGGGAAGGAAGAGATCTGTGGCCAGAAGAAATGGTCATTTAAAAAAGGAGTTTTTGCTTTGTTCTATGTTTGTTTGCTTTGGTTCTGTGAGACAGAGTCTCACTCTGTAGCCCAGGCTGGCCTCAAACTCACAAATGATCCAGTCTCCTATCTCGTTCTTTCAAGAACTGGGTTGCATGTTTTGGTCACCACTGCCTGGCATATTCTGTTTGACTTTATTTTGTGAAATTAATTGTGAAATAATTCAAGGATTTGAAAATGAGTGTTAGGACCAATAGCTGTTGACCCACTCACTTTCATCAACCTCACCTTTATACTCACCTTTGTTTAAAAATGAGTCACTGGGGAGATGGCTGGGCAGGCTTGAGACCAGCCTGCTAAATTTCATCCCCAGAACCCATGTGAACAGCTGGGAGTGGCCTCTCGGGCATGTCCTGTGGGGAGCACAGACCAGAGAGTTGCTGGGACTCCCAAAAACCTAGAGCTCCTCATCCATAGAGAGATGGATGCGAGAGAAGAGAGCACTGGACACAGCCTCCAAATGCACACAGGTGCACATATAGGCACAGGCACACATTCATTCGTGCACCACACACTCCACATGCAAATTAAAGAGCCGGGCATAATGGCCCTCATTGTAATCACAGCATTCAGGAGGCTGAGACGGGAGGATCTCTGAGTTTAGGCCAGCCTAAGGCCAGGTCTCAGAAATAAAAGTTGTACATAGTACTGAAGGTGTGTGTGTGTGTGTGTGTGTGTGTGTGTGTGTGTGTGTGTGTGTGTGTGCGCGTGTGTGTGTGTGTGAGCATGTGTGTGTGTGAGCATGTGTGTGTGCTCTCCAAAGGAAAGGCGTTTGAACTCTACGTTGCTGCTCCCCAGGCCTCAGGGGCAGAAGAGCTCAGTGCCAGAAGTCCCCTGAGAGGGGACGAATCCTTCAAGGAGAGCTTCTCTTGCTGCCCAGGGTCCTGGCTTCTCTCCTTTCAGCACCCCAGTGATGGTGATGAAGACCACAGAGCTCTCCCCACAGGAGCCAAGGGTCACTCAATGACCAGCATCAGGATCCGGGCTCCCCACGGCCCAACCAAGGGGGAAATAAGCACTTTCTTCTTCACTTTGAAGGTAACTGAACTGACAGGTGAGTGGCCAATTCCTCCTCATGACACGGGCTGCCCAGCCCGCTAGTGTGAGAGCCACCTCCCAAAAGTGACACGTATGTGAGGACAAAGTCACCTGGAAAGATGATGGGCAGAGAACAGAACCAGCCAGGCAGCTGCTGGAATCTGGAAAAGTGAGGAAACTTCATTTCCTACCCGATTAAGAACTGACAGGTCATTTCCCGCCACCCTGGGCTGCCGCAAGAAATAAGAACAGTCAAGTAATAATGACTCACCAGGGAGACTGTCACATAAACCGAACCACCTTCCTCAAGCTCACCAGCACACACACTCAGTCACATCTTGTGGCTGTGCTACCTGACACCCAGCCATGGAGAGAATGAGTGTGACTCAAGGGGTCTAGCGCCATGGTGCTGCTCACTGAAACCAACAAGCCCACATGCTTCATAATTGCCAGAGGCCATTAAATCAGACCCAATTCTACTTCAGCACCTCACAGAGCAGAACTGCAAACCCAAGCTAACACTTTTCTCGGGAGGAAAAACAAAACTGCACTCTTATAGTGCCTGCTGGCCAAAAGGATAGACAGCACAGGGTAGCCGAATAGTACCTTGGATAGTAGAGCGTTATACCAAGTTTCCCACACAGAAAAGCAAAGGCCTACTGCTGAATGTTCTGAGGAGCGCAAGGAGCAGAATGCAAACCAAGGTCTCCAGTCAATCCAACCTCTTCATTCGTCTCCAACACTGTGGAACTAGCAACCCAAGTCTCCCCTGGACATCTGTAAGAAAGAACCTCACACCTGGTGGGAGCCATTTGCACCAAGCACCCCATGGGTCTGGGCTCCAGGGTATGGTAGAGTGTGGCCAGGCACAACCCTAACCAACATCACAGGGCAATGCTCCCTGTGGCTCAGCCTGGCAGGACCTGGACCCTGGCCACATCTGAGCATTATTTCCTGCACAATAACCACACACACCCCCTCTGCAAGGAACCACAGTCTCAGCCCACTTCTACCACTTAACTCACCAACATATCAGGCTCAGATGCGCCCACCTCCAAATTATTTTCTCAAGAGCTAAGTTCAGTCACATGAAGAACTTGCTATCTTTTCGGTCAATTATTTGATGATTCTGCCTCCTCCATTTGGGTAACTCAAGAACTTGCCCGAGTACCAAGTATATGACTCAGTCCATGAGAGATAATCAAGGATCAATTATTCAATTTTTAAACGAAAAGAATAATTTTAAATCCCAGCATTCAGGAAAGTGAGGTAGAAAGATCATGTGCTGTATAGTGAGACCTTGTCTTAAAAAAAAAAAAAGCAGTCAGGGAAATTTAGAAAAATAAAAATTATTTAACTGTATAAATTTATAAAGAAATATTAAAGAAATTTATATGTGGAAATTAAAATAAGATGACTATCTTAGAGTACTAGAAGTAAATCAACACTATATAAATTCAAATTTTTCATTTCTCCTCAAAAAAAGACAAATGTAATATAATCAGCATTGTTTTCCCTAGAGACTCTGGCACTAACTCTGCCAGTCCATTCATTGTGGCGTAACTCAAGGTCCAATGTCAATCATCATTCTACAACAAGCTGGTTCTTTAGACAGGTCCACATGCACTTGCAGGCAGCTTCTGGGATAAAGGTTTCAGTTGGAAATGTGTAGCCTGTACTTTATACTTGGAAATGATCTTCTGAAGAAGTCCACTTATGTACTTCCAGATGACTTAAACACACTTCACTACTGAATCATGCTAGCACTCTTATCCATCAGCAACACATTCTCCAGGGCAGAATACAAGCCGACTTTTGCAAAGAAGAGGCAGAGACAAGAAGATCCCAAGTTCAAGGCCAGCCTGGATCATATCATGGGACTTAGTCAATAGATATATAGATGAGGATATATAGATAGAGACTAGATAGATAGATAGATAGATAGATAGATAGATAGATAGATAGATAGATAGATAGATAGATAGAT
>PVHP010000041.1:0-180237 GCA_004024765.1 Zapus hudsonius
TAAATAGAGTTTTATTGAAATGTGCTAAGTAAAGTGGTAAATTTCATCACAGGGTGCTATGGAAACATAGCCTACAGACAGGAATCCTAGCCCAAGTATTCAAAGGAACCAGATTTCTGAGCTGACTTTGGAAGGATGGGTAACTACTTAAGCAGTCGAAGGTGGGGAAGGGGTTGGGATATCCCCATACTAAAGAACTATAAAAGCTTTGATCTGTGAGTTACAGGATATGGATGGAGACCCAAGGCAAGTCATTGCTCTAAAGCATAAAGTGTGAGGAAGGAAACAGACAGCCAGTGAGGCAGGAATGCTGCATCTCAGTCAGAGCTGGATCCAATGTTCTCTGGATATGCCTTCCAGGTCTAGCTCCCTGACACTTTGATCCCACTTCCAAGTAGATTTATGGTACCTTGGACTTCTGGGAAATATTTATACAGCAGTGTATCCTTTGTTGGCTTGGTGAGGTATTATTAATTTCCTTTCATAATGTGGCCTTGAACGCAGATGGTTAAAATGGCCAGGAAAAAAGACAGTCATTGTGAATTCCAGAACAGCTGCACTGCTGTCTATCAGGTGACACCCTCATTATGCATCTGCCTGGGCCCTCAACTTTACCATGTTCAGCCAAATCATGAAGAATTATATATTTCAAGTGAATGCCTGGATTTATGTCCAGAAGGCATCCTTTATGCACAGCACTCCTTATATATAAAATAGAGCTAATGTCTGCTGTACTGGAACTCCCAGAATTCCCTAGTGTTCCATGTGGCCTTGAACTTCATGTAAACAGATGTTTTGACCATCTGGGTTTAGCCTAGAAAAGACATGAGTATCTATTTATTAAGAACTAAGTCAAGTTACTCTCAATCTGTAATATTCAATAAAAATATTATCCAAAGGAATTGAGTGTCATAACCGTGGCTCGTTTTGTCTCTGCAGATGGAGTTCAATGAGAAAGAATTGCGAAGAGAAATAAGCTACGCCATCAAAAACATACATGGCATCAGGCAAGTGATTCCCATTTTCCCTGATTCCAAGCTCCAAAAAAAGGGAACATTTGTATATGGCTGGGAATGTTGTCTTTCCATTGTCTGAACAGAAGAAAAAGTGGAAAGGTGGAAGTTAGTTTTTTCAAATTAAGAATAAACCCCACAATCTGCCACCCAATCATTTCTGCAGTCATGGCCTGACCTCTGCCGAGCAGAGGTCGAGTCTTCTACTCATCTTTGAGTGCGTCCGCAAGACCTTGCTTTCCAAAGCCTCACATTGTAGTGAGGAAGGCCCAGCAGACTTGTAAGCAACCATTTACGTAGAGATTAATCACTCATGCATTTGTGGAGGAAGCTTGGGAAAGATTAATAAGGTGTTTACTTTTCAGTTGAATCTTTCCTGTTTCCAGGATTATTTCTACAAGCCACCGTGTGTGGCCTGCCCACACGTACATGTGTATGTGTGTGTGTGTGCGTGTGTGTTTGTGTGTGTGTGTGTGCATGTGTGTAAGGGGTGTCGTAAATTGTGAGAGGCTCAAAAGATGGACGAAGTTCATAGAGGCTGAAGGATTGTTCGGGGTGCCATAGAACTGGGGGGCCTGAGGGGGTAGGTATCAGAGGGGGGATGGGAACCAACAAAAACAAATTGTATTTGAACAGGCTAGAATGAATGATATTTTAATGTCTCTATGCCAACTGAAAATCTCTGAATGTCAGATATCTATACATGGCTTCCAGCTGAAAGAAACAGTATGACCTAAGACACAGGGCCCAGCGGTGGGAAGGTGCAGCAGGTCTGGATGTAGCTGGGAGTGAATGACAGATATGAGGAATGTAGGTAGGAGAACAGAAGGTAGCTGTGGTGAATGTCTTCTAGTTATTAATGCAGTTTATTTTATTTCAAACTTTGTCGGCAACTATAATAAATTACCATATACTGTGTAGCTTATAAAGCAAGTATAATTTATCTCTGACTATTCTGGAGGCTAGAAACCCACTATCAGGGTTCCTTCCTGGCTGGGTTCTGGGAAGAGAGTCCTCTTTGAATTCATAGACTCCCCAAGTTCACTGTGTCTTCATGTGGCAGAAAGAGAACTACTTCTATGATCTCCTCTTATTAAACAGATGAATACCATTCATGAGAACTCCACCCTCATGACTTAAATTTCTCCAAAGTTCCCACCTCTTAATACCATCATGCCAAGTGGGAAGAGTTTCAGCATAAAAAATTTTAGGGGCAAACATACATTCAGCCCATTGAACATTCCTTAAAAGACCACGATACAAATTCTTTTAAAACAGATTTCTTGGGTTCATGTACAGAAAGCTAAACATAATGTAATGAGCACATGTTAAATAGAAGTGTTCTAAGTTCAAGCTAATACAAAAGGTTGTCTGGATCATGGATGACCTCACATAGAGGAGATGTCCCCTGTTTGTGGCCAGTTTTAGCTCAGCTTCTGTCATGGGACCAAAATGAGCCTATGTTGGGAACAGACGCTGAGAGGGCAAAGGGTGTTTTTAAAATGTAAGCAGGCCCTACCTTTAATTCCAGCACTTGGGAGGCAGAGGTAGTAGGATCACTGTGAGTTTGAGGTCATCCTGAGACTACATAGTGAATTCCAGGTCAGCCTGGGCTAGAGTGAGACCCTATCTCAAAAACAAAACAAAACAACAACAACAACAAAAATTAGGCAATTTATTTTACAAGTCTCATGTAGTATAAATTCAAATTTACACATTGAAAAGAGAAAATGTATAGTCAGATCAAGTATTTTTTTTAACCATCTACAAGATTTCTAAGCTCCCTAGTCTGTTTCCTCTCCATCAGTTTAACAGAATGCCCTTGGTATAAAAGCTATCTTTATCTAAGCAGACCTAGTATTTGAATATATTTATCTAACAAATACAGTGTAATAAAATCATTTCTTAAGTCATAAAACATTTTAATTCAACCAAATATAACACTTTTACTTGACTTGTAAAACTCCTTACAAATATTTTGTTGGAGATAACTACAAAAGCCTAATGATGCAGAATTGTAATTTCTGATTTATATGTTCTCCAGCATAAGAGATTCGTTGTTGTTATGATGGAGTTAATTTACTGTAGATGATAGGAAAGGTGCATTACTTAAATATGGAACATGACTCCATCAGTTAGGTGGTTAAAGTGCCTGTCTTATAAATGTGCAATATACTAATGAGGTAAGTAAGCCCTTAAATATACTTAGCTTAAACTGTTTTTTGTTTGAGCGGCTGGAGAAATGGCTCAGTGATTAAGGGCACTTGCTTGTAAAGTCTGCTGCTCCAGGTTAAATTTCCAAGTACCCACATAAAGCCAGATACACAAAGCGATGCATGTGTCGAGATTGTTTACAGTGGCAGGAGGCTCTGGCTCACCCATTAAAAATAACTTGCTCATAATTTTTTTCCATTTGATTCATGAGACATTTCAATAAAGACACTTGAAGCTTTGGCCAGAAAAGAGCAGATGAAAGTCATTTATTTATTTATTGTCTATGTGTTGCTAACTGAATATAAACCATGATTAAGGGAAGGAGATGATCGCTGTGGGAAAAACCAAGAATTAGGGCAACTTAAGAGCTTGGTGTCAGGACTGGTGAACGGCTGGGGCTTGGATGTGGTGGCCTTCTGCCTGACATTGGGGAGAACACACATTGAACATCACAGACAGAGGCAAAGGTTGAATAATAGATAATTCATATAAAGTGAATTCACTGCCACGCAGGAAGTGTGAAAGGAGCTGAAGAAAAGAACTAGGAAGGGAGACAAGGGTGAGACAGTGGGAGATGTTCAGGCTGAGGCTGAGGAGTTTGGGCCTAATTCTGTATATGTGATGATAACACAATTACAGTCTAGCCACTACTATTAGAAATAGCACACAGGGCTCTCAGTAAGTGGTAAGGTATGCTGAGTAAATCTGGGGTAAAGGAAGTGTTAATGCGAACTGAATATTGAAGGAAGAAAAATGAAACAAAGAAGGGAAATTGGGGAGAGAAGGAATATATCCTCAGTCATGGCAGTTATCAGAGTTCAGGTCCTTCATGTAGTTTTTCTCTGTTGATCTTCTGTTTATGTTCAGCATGAGAACAACAGTATTATGATACCAAACTGTGTTAATTCCAGCCCCAAAGAAGATATGCAAGATTTTTGTTATCACCTTTTATTTTTATAAATTTAAACATTATGCAATTTGAAAATGAATTCATGGCTCCTTCCATGATCATTCTCTTCCTTCCGTACCCTGATCCTTCAGATTGAGAATCAGCCAACATTCTATAGTATAGCTCTCCTGGAAAACAGATCATACAGTCCCAAATTCCTACAATTTGAGTGTGCAAAAGGTGAGGCTCATCCTTTAGAAATAGTAATTTAAATTTAGTACATTTTTATTATCATATTTTATCCCTTATAATCTTTTGATTATTGGTTCCAGGACCCCTCATATATACCCCAGTGTGCATTGCTAAAATTTATCATATGAAATGCATACTATTTTAATATAATATAAACACATCCTTTTCTATGCTTTAGATAATCTATTATACCCTACAATATAAATACATGTAAGTAATTGTTATACTGTGTTTTTAGATTATGGTGCCAATTTGAAAGTCTGTATGTACTTGATACTGATACAATTTTCTGAATATTTTCAACCAGTGGTTTAATCTACAGAGAACCTACTGAGATGGAGAGCTGACTACATTCTATTTTTATTTTTTCAAATAGAGAGATGAAAGAAGGTACTGTTAGTAATTAGTTAAAATCTCATAATAACATCATGAAAACATATTGGTCTGTTTTTTTTTTTTTTTTTGGTGTGGTGTTAATCCCCAAATCCAGTACTTTGCACATTCTAGGCAAGGGCTGTATTACTGAGCTGCATTTTCAACCCTTGGGCTTTGCTTTCAGACTGGAACTTCTGGTTTGGCATTACTAAGCTTATTATTATAATGGTACTATTTATGGTAAATGTTACTACATACTATCACACTAGGTCTGTTATGTGCTTAATTTGAGTGGCATGCCAATTGAAGCATTTTTCAAAAGGTTATCAGAAGCAACTCAGTTGCTTTTGTCTAATGTACTGCTTTCTTTCTTGCATTCAGAACAGGGCTGTTTACTCCAGACATGGCATTTGAAGCAATAGTTAAAAAACAGATTGTAAAGCTGAAAGGGCCTTCCTTGAAGAGTGTAGACCTGGTAATGCAAGAATTAATTAACACTGTCAAGAAGTGTACCAAAAAGGTAAGTTTGCTAGGAACTATTTGGTTGAACCACCTTCTCCATCCCATTGTATGACTTTCTTTTGCTGGTTCCCATTTTGCTGCAGACACTTTACATTTGAGCAAGAGGAAGGATTATCACTAGTCACTCTGAGTGAGAATTGCTTTTGTGATGAGCACATGCACTGTCTTCTTTCATCCCTTTGCAAATAAGGCTGCTTAGCCAAAAAGAATATTTTGTCAGAGCATCCTTCTCTTTGTTGTCTGAAACAGGTCAACATCAATTTAGAACAATTATATGAATGGCCTAAGCACTTCCCCCCCCTATGGTGTACAGATGGAGGTAATTGGGCCTCATTGGCATTGTGTCTATAATTCTAAATTATGAATGGTTCCATTCAAGTCTGGGTGTTCTGAGAGTGAGCTGTGTGGTATAATGGTTAAGAGCTTAGTCTCTGAGGTTCAGCTAACCACATTCATTCCCTGCCTTTGATTTCTTACTGTGTGACCTCAGGCATCATGCATAATACCTCTGGCTTTATTAATTTATGTGTAAAGTGGGTTTATCATGATCATAATAACACAGTGAGGACTAAAGCAGATGATGCTAAAATTTGTGGGTGCTGAACACACTGATCAGTCACAGCAAAGGCTCAACGAATAGTGGTCGATCTACATGTGGCCATTTTCACAGCAACCTGTGTTGTCTACTATGAGTATCTATTGCATCTATGCTGGAGTGTGGTAAGAGAGAGAAAGTCTTCTGCCTTTAGGGCACTCCTCATTGAGAAATATGGAGAACAACATATTTGTACTAGAAAATGAGGAATTATGATGGTGATCAAGATAGAGCAGGCCTAACCCCAAGGGACTAGGGGCATTTCTTGAAAGTTCAGGGGAAGGTGGTTAGTTTTACTAGCCTTTCCTTTCTATATGGCAGCAGTCAGTGACTTCCTTGGAAAGCCAGTAAGAAGAAAAAGAGCATTCGAATAAAGAAATTCATGAGCTGGGGAGAAAGTGTGCGTATCGAATGAGGCAACCAGGCTAGACTCCTGTATGTGAACTCTGCGATCAAAGGACCATGTGGAAGTAGCTTGGGACCCAAAAGGAACTGGAGGTTGAGAGCTTTTCTGTAGAATTCTTACTGCTCTTCTGGAAACTGTTCCCTAAGCCCTGGTCTCTCTTCTCTGACACAGGAAAATCCCTAAGAGATAAGGAACTGGGGAGCAATGGGGGGAAAATACAGGGGGGGTATGTGAAGAAATGGTTCTTCTTATATTAGTATTCAAGTTGAAAACTTGAAGCCAATTAATAGTGTTTCACCTTCCTGCTGTCCTTGCCTGCTCCATGAACCCTATTTTGTCTATTTAAAAAAAATGTGTATTTAAAACTCTCATTGTTTTCTTAACTGGCTTATAGGATTAACCAGTTCTGCAGCCCGTGTTGGATTGCCAGCTTCATTCATCACACAGATATGTTCGACCCAAAAGCTTTTCTTTCTATGGTTCGTGCACTCTTGCTTCATTCTTTCCCAGGGCCAGTTGTATTGAACATGTCCTCACACCTAGTTATCCAGTTTTGTTTTCATTATATTCTCTAAGTGAAAATAAAATTCAAAAACCCATCCCTCAGTTTTTCTTTTCTGTGTTTTTCCCAATGCTTGGGAAGCCTTGATAAATGTTAGTTTAGAAATCTTTGCTACTGGTTAGGTGTGAGGACATTAAAGTAAAAGAATATATGTGTGCTGTGGTTGAATTATAAAAATCTAGATGATTCTACATTCAGATTACCTGACAAGTGTGTTCAGGTTCTCCCTCCCTTTAAGGAAAACAAAACTGGAAATCATAGATGAAGGATGTGGTTTATGTAAGACAGAAGATGCATAACTCTGATCAGTGGGTCCATATGCAGAGAAAAAGCTCTGGCCTGACATCAAAAGATTGGCACATGTGTGTACATTTATGTTTTCAGTTATATAAAGTGTTTATGGTATGTATGATTTGAAAAAAATATTTCCCATTTTATCCAGCTTACTGGAAAAGCAACAATCAGCCTGGGACAAGACAGCTTGTTCCCAGACAGTTTCTGGCTTCTATTCATGCTCCCCTCTCTCTGAACCTCCCTGTCCATTTTACTCTCTGAATCAGTCCCCTCGATATTTCTCTGCCTTCGTAAAACATACTATAGTTTACCTCAAATTAAAATATTACAAAACTTAGCTTTCTCCATGAGATTGTTGTTGACACTTCAGCTTTCTTCATTGAAGGATGTTTATTGGCCCAAACCTGGAAAATATAAAGACCTGGATTGGGTATGACATTCACCTACTTCCTCTGTCCTGGATACCAAATGTGATCTTATCACCTTCCTAAGAAAGTCTTCTGTTAAGTTCCTCTTTCCCTTACAGGTCTCTTAGATTCACCGTCACTGTCAGGGTTAGCTCCTCCACTGAACTCATCGGGATATTTGGAAAATGGCTTATGATTTTCCTCTCCATCCTCAACTCAGTTCGGGGTGCAAGAATTCAGTGTACATGCAGAAACCATGTAGACTACCTTTCTTTCCTGAGATGCTCTGTCCACTCCACACTGTTCCAACATTCCCTAGACCCCTTGTGGCTCTTGGTATCATCAACACATGTTTATGTATGCATATATATATATATTTATCCATAATGAGTTACATTATTTAAGTGGGCAAACAATGAGTTGTTATCCCCAATTCCCCAATGCCCCCCTCACCATCCCCAATCAGCTGGATATCCTCCTCCGTGGGTCGTCTGGATCAGTCCTTATAGCAGGGGACCATGGATAGCCTAGTATTCAGCCTGGTCCTCCTGGCCCAAGTGTATTGTTACTGAAGGGAGCCATGCCTCTGGATCATCTCCCCCACCACGGCCCTCACAATCTTTCCGCCCCCTCTTCAGCTCAGTTCCCTGAGTCGTGGTGGGTATTAAGGCTGCTTTAATGTTGTGAGCTTAGGGGTCTTTGTGTTGAAAATTGTTGGTTTCTGTCACCCTGGCTTATCCTGCATCAACCCATTTTACCAAAAAATGCAACTTGAAATCTAGAGATTCTAGAATGCTAGCCACGCCCCTACTTTCTTTAGATTTTTTAAGGCTGTTGAGCAATTAATAGACAAGCCCAGAGGAGGTTTGAAACTTACTGTCCACTTTGCCACTGATAGATTTGAGAACACAAAGCTGTGCTCCTGAAGAGAGTGATCTAGCTAGTCCTTCCAGGATCTGGCCTTAGAGCTCACTTTGTTGTAGACGGGATGATGGGTAGAATACCTAATGTTCTGTTCCATTTCTTCATTTCTCCCTGGATAAATTTTTCTCCCTGTTGAAACTCTAAGGATAATAAAATTTGTCATTTGTTTCCTCCTCCCCAGGTTTCTGGGAACTTGGAGAAGATTGTTCTGTTTCTATGGATTAGTGCTACAATAGACTCCATCTTCAGTCTTAGTCTTAGACATGCTGTCCAGGTTAACCGTAGTCTAATCTTAACTCAGCCACGCATTGGGGTATTATTCACTAGTAACTGCCTCTGTTTGCCACGATAGTCATGCTAAACTTTGAAAGCTGTCTTCAACCCACTTTACTTATAATGGTCTTCCACACTTTTTTAAGTGGTGATCTCACAGGGACCCTAAATCAGAACATTGGCATCTTTTATTTTCCAATTTCACCTGTAGTCACAGCCCCTCTCCCTCCTTATTTTTCAGGCACTGTCCCTGACCCAGGCTGCATTCCCACCTAAACTCACACTTCCTAAGAGAAGTTAGTCTCTTAATTCTTCCATTTTCTGCCTGATCGTCTTCTTTATCACATTGAAAAATCAACTTATAAATATGACTAAGAAAAACAATTTCATAAACCTATCTATTATCATCGATATATGTCCAATTAATTCCCCAAATGTAATCTGGCTTGCACTCTCCTACTTTATAAAATACTCATGGCAAAGGTCAAGGTCAACTGAGTCCTGGTTGTCACAGCTAAGTGCTCTTGTTCCCGATGGATGCCCCTTTCATTGAAGCGTCCTCTCTTCTCACAGGTTCCTCCCATTTTTCTCTTGAGTCCTCTGCCTTCTCTGGTTGTCCATTTTTTTTTCTGTTTGTGAACACTGGTGTCCTACTGAGATTGCTCACGGACTTTTTATCTTCTTGCCCTATTTTCTCCCTGGTAGATCATTGCTTCCATCATTTAAAATGTTGCTGACTCCAAGTCTATACCTCCTTCAAGCCTTCTGAAATGGCCTCTATGAGTCAGTTTTTGCATTTCTATGACAAACATACCCTGAAAGAAATCACTTTAGGAGGAGAGGTTTATTTTGGCACATGGTAATGAGTGTGTGAGATAGTTGTTCACATTGCATGAACCAGGAAGCAGACAGTGTGCCCAAAACCAGGGGCGAGTATAACCTTGAGGTACCCAGGCATAGTAAATTAATTTCTTTAGCTAAGCCCCAGGGCCTAAAGGATCTATACCCTTCAAGATAGTACCAAAAGCCAGGGAATGGGGATTCACTGTGAGCTTGTGGGGATCATTTCAGATTCAAATCAAAGCGCTGATTACCAACTGTTACAAATTATTTCCTTACTTGGGCCCTGGAGATTTTTTTTTTAAGCCTGAGTTACTCCAGGGGCCTGATCTTTCTACCTTTATTCTCAACACCCACAAATTCATCCTCTCCAATGATGATATCCAAACAGCCTTTCTAAAATCCAGATACATATTTTGTCTTTTTTTTTAATTACTCAATCTTTCCTCAAGCCTTAAGAATAAAATTAAGATCATTTAGGTTTGTGTCTCATTTAGGTTTATGGGTCTCGGAATATGTCTCCAAACTATGGCTGCCTGCTTTGGTTAATATAAGTGATCTGTGCCCCCCTTAAAGATTTTTTTCTTGCCTTTGATATTAGTATGAACAATTTGAATCCTTTGTCTGCAATGCCTCCCTTTCCCTCCTGTCTTCCCAGCCGTTCCTTCTTTTTTTAAAAAAAAAAAAATCCAGCACAATCATTATCTTTGAGTAAACATTTCTCTAGAGGGCCTCTGCGAGTCCTTTCTTGGCCTCTTTCCATGTCCCTTCTCCATGTTCCAATTGTTCTCCTATGTCTGTTTCTATCTTGGTGTTTAAAACATGGTGTGGGGATTCATTTTTATTCATTTGTTTATGTGAGTCTCTCTTCTTACTATTGGATTCTGTACATTTTATCTTCCTAACCCTAGTACCACATGAAATGACCGCTCTCATGGGAGGGGTAGTCTAGAATACTTATTACCAGTTTAGATGTTAGAAAGTGTCTCTGATGCTCAAGTACTTGGTTTCAAAAGAATATTTTAGTCATTGCCTTCAAAATGATGACATCTGGACAGGTTTTCTTTTTCAAATATTTTGTGTGTGTGTGTGTGTGTGTGTGTGCGCGCGCGCGCGCGCATGCACACGCGCGGCCTATTTTGATGTTCTTGACTTTTAGCCGTGTTAGGCCTCCCATCAACCTCTTATTTTAAAATTGGTCTAATTAAAATATTTTGTAAAGCAAAAATAATCCTAATTAGTGGTGAGTGTGCCAAGACTTTATCATTTGACTCTTTTTGAACATGGGCCATTAAGAAAGTGACTTCATAATTTAGTACCCAACGCAAGACATTTTTAAGAGGTAAAAGGAATGCTATTAATATTTTCACTAGAATAATGAGTAAACAAAGACGGCCTCGGGCAATGTATAAATACATGTTTTTTTCAGCTACATTATAGCTTCATTTACATGTACATATATATACTTAAAACACTGTTTTTATTTGTAAACCCTCATATCAAATGCCTTATTTGTGAAATCTTTAAACTTCTTTTCTTCTGTCACATAAATAAATATTAGTTTATAACATATGGGATTTATGTGTGTTCAAATAACAAAGCACAAAGCTAGCCTTCAAACCCTGGGGAATGCATTTCTTCTCGGATATTTCTCACTGTTGTCTCGGGGGCACTGGAGGACAGCACAGGAACACTGGAAGTTTATGAGCTACTTGGCTTCTCTCCAGGGACATCTCAACTTGGAATTTTTCTGGTGGGCATCAGTTTTCAGCTGCTTTTCTTTACCTCTTCTCCAGCCCATCATCTCAAGGTCCTTGAGTTCTTTGCAGGAAGCACAGAGAGGAACGTCTTGTTTTTAAATCACAGTTTAGAAACTGTGTATTTATTGGCCACTTAGGAAACCACATTCTTGGATCATGATTCCAATTAATTGACTTTTTCTGCTTAGAAAAAAAATTGCAAGGAAAAAAAAGAAGATATCTTCGTTGGTTATTAGAAAAGAAATATGCAAAAGTTTTTTTTTTAAATTAAAAAGTAATAGGGGGAAAGATTGGGAGAGCCATGGTGGGGGAGAATTTCAGAGGCATGGCAACCCTCAGTAACAACACACTTGGGTCAGGAGAACCCGGCTGAGGACTGGGCTATCCATGGTCCCCTACCACAAAGACTGATACAGATGGCCCATGGAGGAGGATATCCAGCTGACTGGGGATGCGGAAGGGGGGCAACGGGGAACTGGGGATAACAACTCATTGTTGGCCCACTAAACAATGTAACTCATTATGGACAATAAAAAATACTTTAAAATAAAAAAAGAAGACATGCTGAGTTTTATGTTAAGTAAGTAAATATGTGGCCCCGAGTATATATAATGAGACAAGTGAATCTACAGTCCTTACTTTGGTTTTCAAAGCCCCCTTTACCTCTAAACTCATGTCCCCCTTTCAGTACACTACACAACACCTGTCCCTGTGTCTTCAGCAGGCCTGGAGACATGGGCAAACTTGCATTCTCTTTCTCAGTGTTACCTGCATGCCCATCCCTGCTTCCCTCAGCTCCTGATTCACCTGATCAGTCTTTCCCAAATTTTCCATCTATAATTTCACAATTCTCCTCCCAAGCGCCCACCTTCCACACATCTAACCCTCTCTTCATCTTACCGACTCTTCTTTTCAGCACTTATGAATTTTATTTCAATCATCTTTTATTGTTAGATAATAAAGGAACCTCGATGTAATGTAATGTTATAAGCTCTATGAGAGTAAGGGCTTGATTTAGTATAGCAGTTTTATTTTCCATTCTGAAACCGGCCAGGTTTTAAAGGTAATTTTGAATGAATAATTGAAAGGATGAATAAGTCATGTCTTATTTGTATGACAGGCACTAGTCAGCTTGGCTGAAGTAAGTTGAAAAGAATAGTGAGAAAGCATTGTTCTCAAATAATCCGGGTTGACTTGTGGCTTTTGCTCTATATGAAAGATTTGCATTTGACCTCTCCTGTCTCTCTGCCTGTTCAGTCAAACTTGGTGCTATGCTTACATAATAGGCTTTGGTGCCCAAACAGCAAATCAGGCTGGTTATTAATATTTGAGCTCTGTATTGTGCACTATTAAAAAATCCAGGCCTGAAGTTTGACTTTGGAGGGAAATGAAGTTTACCATTTAATGTTAAAATCCCTTACGACATTTGTGAGCTTTATAAGCGACTATCACTGTACAGTTTACCATGGGCTCTGCTTTAACTCCTTTCTGATTTGCTCCATTAATGCATCTACCTGACCTAAAACTTGGGAAGACAGATGAGATGTGTGCATTCCTGACTGAGACCTTCAGGTTCTGTTTTGACACAGTGTCAGCTCCCCCTGACCTGTTTGGATATTTTCCACATTTCTTCTCACTGCTGTAGAAGATATTTGATGTTTAGAGACTTGGAATTTGCTTGCTTGGAGGACAGCTACTACTGTTTCTTTATCAGTGTTCTCTTTTCCCAAGCCCATCTACTTGGGATCTGGCTCTTTGTTTTTCTACTGGCCTCACTAAGGTCACTGTAGATTTCCTATGTGCCCTTTGAAAACATACAGAAGGATCTCACCTTTTCCTGTCAGATTTATACTCGTCTTCAGTCACTTTTTTTATTTATCTGCAAGCAGAGAGAAAGAAAGGCAGAGAGAATGGGCACGCCAGGGCTTCCAGCCACTACAAAGAACTCCAGATGCATGCAGTACTTTGTGCATTTGGCTTTATGTGGGCCCTGGGGAATCGAACCCTTAGGTTTGCAGGCAAGTGCCTTAACGGCTGAGCCATCTCTTCAGCCCTTGACTTTTGCAAATGTGGATGCAGTGGGTTTTTTTTTCCTCAACAAATGATTGCACTGCAGATGTTTATTTTCTCATCTTTTGAGTAAATTCAGCATTGTGTCACACACAAATAAAGGATGGCTAGGGACCTTAGGAGACATGGGGTGCTTAATTCACAGAAAATTGAATAAAAATTCAGTTTTCATGAGCAGTAAAATCATTGCTATTGGGTGTGTTAAAGAGGCCAACATTTGAAGGTACCTTGCTTTTTGGTAAAAAGAGAGCCTGTGCCTGTAGGTCAGCCATCAAATAAAGTCAGGTATTGTGAGTGGAGGAAATTCTGTTGTGGTTTGGTTTCTTTTCTCAGTTCTCTATGAACAATGGTTACCTAATAACCTGAGCTTTTGCTGGAGGCATCAAGCTGTACTCTTAAAGCTACAGAAGTCCTGCATGGCTTATGCCTGTTCCAAGACAAACCTAATTGTCTGGCTCTTATGATCCAATTAATTAATGTTTAGTAAATTTTATAAGTGTGTAATTTTTTTCTTTATTGAATAGAAATGTCTTTGAAGTGATTTTTTCCTTTATAGAAAAATATGGTTCATTATTGAATTAAATTTTTATATTGAGGTTTCACCAAAATTATTATATATAGCTCTAAGTAACACTCAAAATACTGAACATAATTAAAATGTTTTATTTTTTTATTACAGTGCTGCTTTCTGTCAGAACATATATATATACATATATATAATTTTCTCTTATAATTAAATATTTAAGGTATGAATTCTGAAAGTATACTTGTATTATTTTTAAATTCAATTTTTATTATTTTAGAATAGTCATGTTATTTACATTATAAGCTACCTGGAAAAAAATTTCCATGTAATAGATGTACAGTTTAGTCTAGAAATTTCATTATCATTATGTGAACATTTAATCCCAAGACACATTCTTCTGGTGAGTTAAGCCATCATCTATTTCTTTGTGTTTTGCCTTTTGGAGAAAAAAATTTTCTTTTTAAAAAAATTATTTAACAAATAATGTACACACACAACAATACTCTAGCCCAAGCCAGTAGGTTGAACACATTTCATGTGATCTTACTTTATGGGATAAGCTTGTCATTTTGGCCTCTCTCTGACTTAATTATAGCCACATACTGGCCTACAGTCCTTGAGCTCTCAAGTATTTAAGTCTCGAATAAATATTTATATTTCTATTACCTGGTGATATATAAAACATCACCTTTTGCTATAAATCCACTTCTTAAATATTGCTGAAAGCATTCACTCCTTGACCACTGCTCCTTGTGGTAACTTCCGTACGGCAGTGTGAGTCCTTCTGTGATGGGGTGCTCTCACTGAGGAGTGAGTGTCCCTGATGTCTTGGAATGCCCTGTGCAAGCTGAAGGTGAGGGAACACAGGATTGTACTCCTTCACAAAGGACTAGAAGTGGTAAGCTGTCCCTCTCATCCTTGCAAGGCTTCTATAAGTCTTCTGAAAGGAACTCTGCAGTATTCTCAAAGAGTCTAAAGGGATCCTGGACTGATGGGTTTTTCTGGGGGAGTGTTTCTGAAATGAGAAATCAAAGCTGTATTTAGTTGTATCTGGCAATAATTTGTGAAATGAATTCCCAAATGAATGTTCACCTCAGGCTTCAGACACAAGTGAGTAATCATCACTTTTAAGGTAAGGGATTGTCGGCCTCATAAAGAGTCCCTGGACTGTGATTTTTTTAAAGAGGAGGCACACAACTAGGTTTTTATAGTTTTATAATATTGGGAAATGTTGGAAAATGCAGAGGAGTAAAATTATACTTACATTCTATGCATACAACTTTATAGTGTTTGCACAGACCTTTCTCTGTTCACACACAGTGGACATAGGGCATGAGATTAGGTGATCCTGGGATTGTGACGTCTGGTGACCCCGTGGGACCACAGAGCTTCTGCCTCTCAGGGAGGCCTTTTTCTAACTCCCTGATTCTTGAGGAAATATGTGCCTCAAATTATTTAAGAATTTTTAAATAATATCTTTTTTATGAATAATTACATACTTTGTATGAGCAAATCTAGTGAACGTGTCCCCGTTTCCTTCCTCTCTGTTCCCTACCCACTGGGGTCCTTCCTCAGAAGAATTTTGATATTTGTAGGTTCTTAGGCTGTATTATTAAAGGCATTAAAGGAGATATGGTGTTATGTGTGTATATGATTGTGTGTAATCTCACTATATATATAGTAGCCTGAATTTTCTGGTAATGCTGTTTAGAAATACTGTTATTAGATGATTGAACTGTGACCTGAATGGCATTTTATAAATGGATCAACTTTACTTAATATCAGGTACTTAGGTGGTTTATAGCTGTTTTATTTATTTGTTTCCTTCTGCTTTTTTTTTTTTTTGAGACAAGTTCTCTCTACAGCCCTGGTGATCCAGAACTCACTATGTAGATTAGTCTGGCCTTGAACTCCTGATAATCTGCATGCCAGGATTAAAAACATGAGCCACCAAGTATGGCTTTGTCTCATTTTGCCATTTCAATGAATGTTGTGATAAAAGTTCTTTATGATTTTAGCTCCTGTGAAGTAGGTGGGTTGACATGTTTGTGTGTGTTTGAAATTCTTGATAGATATTACCAAATTGCTTCTCCGAAAGATTATTCTCATGAACATTCTTTCATCAAATTTAAATCATAGTAACATACCATCCTTTGCTATCTTATAAAATGATTTTTATGTATTATCACTGGTGCAGTTTACTATTGGTCTTCTGCCTGTTGACCAATACACTTTTGCAAATCATATTTTCTGCCTATTTCTATTGAGATAGTTTGCTGTTCATATTAATGCATACATATTTTCTTATTATCATTGAAATGAATGACCCACCAATCTTCCTCTTTTTTTTCCCATTTCCAGTGTTGCCATCTCTGTCAAAGCCATCATCATCTCCTTTCAGAGGAAAAGGTGATTCTTCTATCACCAAAATTCCAAATAAGCTTGCAGAGATCTGCCTGATTTGGTCCCTGTCTGTCTACCCTACTTTGCCTTCCCCGTCCTCCGTCTCTGTGCCGATCTTCACTTCTTAGCATCCCAGGACGGCTTCAAACATGTTCTCTTACTCGGCAAGCTCCATCTTTCCCAAGGCTTCTCCTGTACGCTCATCAGACTAAGTCATCCTTGTAGATTAGAGATACTTAAAGTCTGTGGAGTATTCCCCATTTTCTCTTGTAGTTAAAATGGTCCTAGTTCATTGATCCACTTTTGAAAACTATCTTTTAAATATTCATTTTTATCATTTAAATGGACTAAGGGGTTGGCATACATCATTTCTACAGTTTCATAAAAATGTATGCACAGACATTTATTAGGGATTTTTAAAGTTAGTGTCATTTATGGTTTATGGAATGAATTGTCTCCAAAAAAATGAACAAGACTGTAGGTTTTGGAGTCTGGAGCCTTCAGTTGAAACCTTCACCCACCATTTATAAATTATTTGATCATTTCCAAGTGAGTTAACTTCTTTATACTTTATTTGTTTGTATAATACCTTGATATAGATCTGTTTCTTGTGATTTTTATGAATATTGACTGAGATGAATCATGACGTTTTCTTAGTATACATCTTGGGACATGGTAAGCACTATATGAATATTAGTCATTATTTTTATTTTATTTTCCTTATGTATTTTTTTTATTTTGGATGGTGTTTCATGTATATCCAAGACTAGCCTTGAATTTGGCGTTGAGGATGACCTGGAACTTCTGATCTTTCTGTTTTCGCCTCCTGAGAGCTAGGATTACCGACGTGTACCACCACACACCATATGGTTGTACAGTGCTGGGATGGAAACGCAGGTCTTCATGCATGCTAGACAAGCATTCTGCCAACTGAACTACATCTCTGATCCTCGACCTTTGCCCCATCTTCATCTTGAAATTTTAAGTATCAGCTCTGCAGAACCTAGTGCTAGATAGGATCTGGATTTCTATTTTATCTCTAGAATTACTGTGCTGGCTTTGCAGTATCCCCTTCTAGATGACAAGGTCACTGCAGTTCCTCTTGGGCAGAAGTTGGCATCTCATGTTTACTTCTAGAATTTAACAGGCAGCTTCTGCAACATGGCACAATGTTTCTCTCCTTTGGTTTTTGTAGTCTATCCTTTGCACTGTATTAACACTCAGACCTGTGTTCCCAACAGCTGGCAAACTTCCCCCGACTTTGTGAGGAAACGGAACGGATCATTGCTAACCACATTCGTGAACGGGAAGGAAAGACCAAGGACCAGGTGAGGGAGGCCTTCCGTGGTGGGCAGGACGCTTTTGGGAAGTAGAAGGCTTTTTACAAGCTGCCTGCTGGTCCTCAGCAGTTGGCTCATCCTGTAATAGCAAAAACAGTAAATCACATAACCATATTTATCCTTATTTTTCATGAATTATATCATATACTATTATACTAGCATCATGTACATGTTGAGATATAAGCAAATATAAAAAAATTATCATTTATAAATTTTAAGCTGAAATTGAAAAACAGAAATGGGAATTTCAGAGTCAGGTATAGGGGTTCATATTTGTAATCCCAGCACTTGAGGATCAGAGGCAGGAGTATGGCCACAAGTTTAAACATAGCCTGGACTATAAGACTCTGTCTCAAAAAACAGAAACAAAAATAGGAGTTTGCTTATATTTTCCTCACCATCCTGTGATCATCACCTACATCCAGTGTATGTACCCACTTGGAAAGCCAGTAATCCAGAAATATACCACATGTGTTGCTTCTTTAAGACAGTTTCCTGAACTATTGGTAGTTGTGCATATGGGTTGCAGGAATTCATAAATTCCTAAAATGTTATGCAAAATGCTTATTTGATTTATTTCTACTGAGAATAACTTGCAGCTTTATGTTGACATCTGTGAAACTTATAATTGAAGATAAACATTATGGATATGGTCTTTTAAACATTGTAAATGTGTACAGTATGTAAGAATGTCGTTGAGGTCGTTTTCTAATCCTAGCTCTGAGATATGAAAGATGTGATTATTATTATTATTATTATTATTATTATTATTGTTTTTTTGAAGTAGGGTCTCACTCACTCTAGCTAAGGCTGATCTGGAATTCACTATGTAGTCTCAGGGTGGCCTTGAGCTCTTGGCAATCTTCCTACCTCTGCCTCCCAAGTGCTGGGATTAAAGGCGTGCGCCACCACGCCTGGCTCTATTTTTAAGTGAGGATAATTTATTTGATGAAGGACTATATGAGAACAATAGAATCTTACATTTAAAGGTTTTTTTTAAAGTTATTATAAAACCTTATAATGGGAATACAAAAGTATTCTTCTGTGACACAGCTGCAAGTGTGATGTGGAGAGAGCCCTGGACACAGGCCATGTGTGCTCCACAGAGTAACAGCATGTTCTCCTGCCAAGTACTTCTCTGGCAGCTCTTTTCTCATGGACAGAAATCAGATGTTGATCTATATGGACTCTGAAAGCTTTATAAGTTAGAATTTTGTAATTCTCAGGTGAGTTGGGAGGTGGAAGTAAGAAACTAAGAAGAAAATACCAAAGGGAGGAACAACCACAGTAAGAAAGATGCACACAGCTTGCAAGGCATCAATGTGTAGAGGAGGGAAGACAGAGAAAGAGAAGAGATAGTGGGAGGGAAGCTCAGCAGGTCAGGAGCTCCATGAGTATATTAGTTAAGGTTCTCGAGAGGAATAGGAGTGATCGAATGAATATAGATTACTAAAGGGAATTAATTAGATTGGCTTACAAGATACCGGCTGGGTAGTTCAACACTAGCTGTCTGCATGCTGGTGAGGTTAAAACCCCCAAAGGTGGTCCATGCAGCTGGATCCCTCAGCAGCCCCAGTCTGGTGCTGAAGTCCTGGAGGGTTCATGGAGGGCTGCTGGCCTTCGGTTCACTTTGGAAGGCGAAAGAATCTGGGCTCTGGTGACAGCAGATTTTTAGCAGCTGAAGCAGTGGGATGGATATTCTCCCCAGGAGAAATGAAGGCAGGCATGCAAACACCTCTGCTTTTTTTTTTTTTAATTAAAGCGGCTGTGAACCCAGGGGAGGCTAATCCTTTCTGCAAGTGTGCCACAGGCCTGCCCACAGGCATGTCTCTTAGCTGATTCCAGATCCAGTCAAGCTAACAATTAATTAACCATCATAGAGGGTGACCCCAGTGACAGCTCTTTCTTCCAGCTGTGGGACTCCATGGTTATTATTTTTTTTTATCAGAGTTCTTTGAAAGGTAATTTACCATCATTTATAATTTCATTTGTTTTCCAGCGTATACACTGTTGAATAGCTACAGTAGCCAAAAGTGGGGGAAAGAGGTGTTGTGATTTAGTGGATATAAACAAATTGATATTAACTCATGAGCTCGGAACCAGAATGAAATGAAACTAGGGACCACATATATATATTAACCTAGAGGTCTCCTCTCCTTATTTGATGTCTTGTCTCTTGCCATACCAAGAAACCATAGCTCTTAAGAAGATCAACTGTACAGCACCTGTCAGGAATGAAAATTCACCCTTGGTTACATAGCAAGTTCAAGGCCAATCTGGGCTTCATGAGACCCTGTCTCCAAAAAAAGAAAAAAAATCAACTGTATTGTACATATGACCTAAGTAAATAAGATCTTTTAATTTAGTGTCTTTAATCTATAATATGAAAATTATAGCACATGCTACTTAATTTGTAGGGATTCTGCATAAAAACCACATTGAGAAAAAAGTACAATTATCAGTTTAGTCATCTTTGTGATCCTGGATAGGCCAGTGTTGACTTCTTCATGTTTTATGCTTTGAAGTTTTTGTTTTACTAAAATGACATGTTCAACTTTAGCATTTGTTCTGGAACAACGAGGTCCGAGTGTGTGAGAAGCAGTCCTATGATGCCACACGTGTCAAGAATAGGTAGACAGACCCAGGCTCAAGGAGTTCTGTTTATGTGGAATTTACCGTCAGAAACATGGTTCTGGATGGTGACACCACTGAGTGGATTCCCTTCACTTGAGTCAGAAGACACAACCTGATAAAGTGGTTACAGACCAAAGTGTCTACTTCGAGCTGGACTATATGTTGTCTGTGTCAAGCTAATGTCAAGAGTCATGTACATTTATGGCACCAACATCACATTCTACAGCTCCACACACCACTCTGGAAGTTTTCTCTGTTTTACCCACTATGTCGTGGGGGGGGGGATCTGGCAAGGCATGAACTGGAGCTCCTCAGAGGCAGCCATGGTGGTTATGATTCAAGCTGGCTATGTCCAAGTCCAGATGATTCCCTACAACATTGGTATTAAGATTGTGGGCTCTGAGCTTAGACTGCCTGAACTTCAAATCCAATGCCATTTACTGTCTATGAAGGCTCTGAGGAGTTACTTTAATTTCCTCATCTTTGGGGTAATGATGGTAGTTAACTCATGGACATTTGGGGAGGATATAGCTTTTAGTTCCTGTTCCTTTTGAGTTGCTGTGACAGAAACAACTTAAGGAGGAAAAGTTTACTTTGGCTCATACGCTCAGACCACTGTGGCAGGGGATGCCTGGTGAGCAGCTCAGTTCATGTTGTCAAGGAGAAGAGAACAAGACAAATCAGGGGTGGTTATAACCCTAGTGATCTACTTTTGTCGCTAACCTTCACCTTGAAGGGTTTGTGTATCAAAATAGCGCCACCTGCTGGGGAGTAAGCATTGAAACATTAGCCTGTGAAGGATATTTCAGATTCAGACCATAACATTTTGTCCATGGTCCAAATCATACTCATCTCATAATGCAGAATGCAGTTAATGTAAACTACAAGAGTCCCTGAAGTCTTAACAGTTTTAACATTTTCCAGTTGCACAAGCTGAGTTTCTACTGAGACAAGGTACTCTCTTAGCTGTGAACCTCTATAAAAGTAAAAAGCAAGTTGTATACGTCCAATATATAATGGCATAGAGTAAACATTCACATTACAAATGAGGGAAATAGTAGAATATACAGGAGATACTGGATTAAAGTCAGACTGACATCCAGCAGGACAAACACTGAAAGCTCCGTTTCCAGCATGTGAGTTCCACACGTTTGCAGAGCCCTGCCCTATGAGCTTGCCATTTACAACACACGTGACTTCTCCACTTATTAGGTCAAGTATACTCATTGCCTGAAGGTTCCTAACATTCCTCAACCGATATTCCATGTTCCCAGCCTCTCCAACATCCTAAATTCTCTATTTCACCTCGGTCATTACACCCACAACTTTCTGCATCACTCACTATTGGGGATTACCTGCAAGGAACCAGCTACATAGTGCCTGACCCATAGGCTTTCCTCTGGAATCTTGGTGGATGCCTCTGTGACCCCATAACTTTCTCATTCTGCCTGCCTGCCTGCAAATATAGCCCGCATAGAAGATGCTAAGTTGTGCTGCAGTCTGGGTAGTATATAGCCAGATCCTTTGAACCATGGTTATAGCAGCCTCTGAGTTTCAGAGTTCAGAAACCTCTGAAACATGGTCTTTATAGCTTGTATTTCAAAACTTCTCCTGGAGTTACCCTACAGAATTCTAGGCCTTTCTTGCCTTCATCCCCACACTTCCAAGTTCTTCACAGAAAGACCTTCAAAACTACAGTGTTAAATTTAGTCATAGCAACAAGCCTACTTCTCTGGTACAGATTTTCTGTCAGGTGCATTTGTCTGGCTGTGATAATATGTGATGGAAACTACTTAAGGGAAGAAGCATTCATCTTGGCTCACAGTGTCCAAATAGTTTAGTTTTTCATGGTGGGAAGACGTGGTGAAGAGCTTAGTTCACGGCGGCATCTGCATGTGACAGTCTGTATGGATGTGTGTGCATGTTTGCACATGTTTGGAGGCCAGAGGTTCAGGACATATGTTCTCTTCAGGGGCTCCTCATCTTGTTTTTTGAGACAGAGTCTGTCACTGAACCTGTAGCTCCCCAATTTGGCTAGATAAATTAGCCAGGAGGTTCCATGAATCCTCCTGTCTCTGTCTCAGTGTGGCTTTGTAGGCATGTGCCACCATACCAACTTTTCTGTGGGTGCTTCTAATCCACACTCAGGTCCTCATGCTTGCTTGGGAAGCATTTTGTCAACTGACCAATCTCTCAGCCTTCTTTTAAAACATCTTTAAAAATAATGGTTTCGGCTTAGGAATTTGGTAGTTGAAAAAAAAATTCAAAATTAAACATGGCAACCCATAAATACGTGAACTTTTTTCATCAATAATGATTTTTGTTGGCTGGGATGATGGCTCAGCAGTTTAAAAGCACTTGCTTACAAAACCTGCTGCTCTGGCTTTATTTCCCCAGCACACACGTCAACCCAGATGCACAAAGTGGCACACGTGCCTCGAGTTTGTTTGCAGCAGGAAGAGGCCTTGGCATGTCCGTATTATTGTTTTCTTTCTCTCATAAACATTTTTACAAATTAAAAAAAAAGTGTGTGCCAGCTCTTCTAGATATTTCCGTATTTCTATGTGAACATCAAGCTGTTTGATTTGGTGGGTGATTACTGCTATCAGGAGTGCTTTATCTTTCTTAACTAAGCATTCAGGTTACTGGGTTGAAAGCACAGTGAGAAGCTCTGAGAAAGTGAAAAAAGGAGAAAAAAATGCACTGTTTTCTTTTTCATCCCCCACATGTGAGCTGGCTCTTTTCCTAGGGTGAGCACACACTCCCTGTTTCCAGGAATATGGATGAGAACAGCCGTAGCTTTTATTTCCTCACTGTTTTCCTGTAGTGCGGTCCAAGTTCATGGGAGTCAACGTCCAAGATACTCATGACAACCTCGGCTTGTCTTAAGAATTATGAAGATATTTTGCTGTTTATGGTGGCAACTATTTATTTGTACTTAAATGTAATAGTCTATCGGTACAAAATCTTGGCAAAGTGAATTTGAGAATATTATATTTAACAGAATCTGCATTGATTGTTTGGAAAGAAAGGTTAGCACCGTATCTAATTTAATAATACTCATGCCTCTCAGGTGTTTCAAGAGATAAAACAAAGTTGTGTGTAATGACATGAAGCCAAGAGTCTTTTGAACACTATGCCTGCATTTATATCTACTTAGATTTTAGAGGAAGGGAAGAGTTCTAAAGTTTGTGTTAAGATAATACAAAATACCTATTTATAAACCATAATACTATCTTATTCATACACATAGGAAGTTATTGACCCACCAGTTCTCATGGGTTGAATTTAGTTTCAGTAGTAGGAATGGTTGAAAGTGATTCTCTGTTTTGTGGTGGGGATCTTTTTGGGACTCTCAGTAAGATTTGGTCAGATGACAAGCTGAGATTAGCCACAACAGCAAAACCCCAGAGCCCATAGAGTTGGGTACTGAGTAAGAAACAATCACAGAGGCCACCAACTAATTATAGGGATTAAATTACTCCTTTAAAACAAACTGTTCTAGTTTGGTAGATAGTTCCAACACTGGAGCCCTAAGTACTTACTGGGCACCTATTTTAGGCATCACGCTACATTCTGGGGATAAAGCGGGGAATAAGACATACAACACCCCTGCTCCTGAGAGCTTATGGTCTTATGAGGAAGTGAAATATCTAACAAAAAAGTTATATAAAAAGATTCATTACATTTGTAGCAAACACAAAAAGTAATGTGTTAAGGTGTAATATATGCAGATACACTGTAATTATGGCATAGAGATCTGAGAACCCTAGTGTGATGTAGCCTGGACTTGGATGAGGCAAGAGATGATGAGAATCAGAGATTTTCCAAGAAAGTTCTCACTGGGGAACATGGCGAAGAACATTATGCCTCTGCACTGTTACCATGGCGACACTGATGCTCTCAAATGTTACTGTCAGTGAAGGGAGACAGCATGAAAACACTGCCTGTAATCCTTTAAAAGTTCATTCAGTAGGTGTTGGGGAGAGTGTAGGGTCTCATGGAAGGCCATCATCTATTTTGCAGTATTGACTGACCATATCATCATACTGTGCTCATGAACTCATAGCAGATGGGGTTTCCTGTTCACGATTGTAATGTGGGTCTTTAGCATGAATTTACAGGGCAAAATGACACTAGTGAAAAAAATATTATGTAACTTAATTCTAATTGAAAGATCACTTTAAAAATTAAATACCAATAAATAGCATAGGCAATAATTGAACTTAACATTTTAGACTATTTTTTAAGATGGGTTGTCATTAAAGTCTTTCTCTTTGATTTATAGGTTCTGCTACTGATTGACATTCAAGTCTCCTACATCAACACCAACCATGAAGACTTCATTGGCTTTGCAAAGTATGTGAACCATTTGATTGCCACATGTATTCCTTTTGCTGGCTTTTCTAGAACACATAGTGTAAATTTCTGCCACAAAACTTTACCAGCTTTTAACAGTAAATTCTGTGTGAAGGTTAATTCTGATTCTACCTATGTGTGTATATGTGGGGGGGGGGGGTGTTTAAGCTCCATGGCTAGAAGCAGGAAAAGTCACTATGCTCTCGATAAAATACTATAGTCTGCTTCTGTTATACAGTGTATGAAGTCCTGTGTATTTTAAGTGCTCATTATTTTTGGATGATGATGTTCTGAAGTTTGTACTTTAAATTACATAGATAAATATTGATAAATGTACATTCAGAATTTAATGGGGGAGCTGGGTGTGGTGGCTGATACCTATTATTCTAGCACTGGGGAGGCTGAAGCAGGATTGTTGTGAGTTTAAGGCCAGCCTGGGCTATAGTGTGAGACTTGTGTAAAAAATTGGTCAGGGAATAATTTCTCACATTAATTTAAATATCAAGTACATTACAAGCCAGGTATGGTAGCTCATGGTCATAATCACAGTAGTTAGTATCAGAGGCAGGAGGTTTGCCTTCAATTTGAGGCCATCTTGCACCATAGCATAATACCTGATCTCAAAAATCATACATAATCATGGGATCCAAATATCTTTTTTAATTTTTAAAAAATGTTTTGATTTTCAAGGAGAGAAAGAGAGGGGGGATAGGATGGGAAATGGGTATACCAGTGACTCCAGATGCATGCACCACTTTGTGCATCTGACTTCACTTGGGAACTAGGGACTTGAACTTGGGCCATCAGGCCTTGCAATCAAGCACACATAACTGCTGAGCAATTTTTCCAACCTATGGGATCCAAATCTTGAAACTATTTGGATTTCCCTACATCAGAATATAAAGGCCTATTTTTAAAATGGTATTCATTTTTGAACTTACATAGCATTTTCTTTTTATGAAATATATTTGATTTATACATACCTGTATATTGATGTTCTTTATAGGTATTTTCATGTGGACACATGTTTAATTAATCATAGTTGATTATTCATAGTTGTATATTTTTAAAGGCACCCATTTGCACTATTTTTCTTTCTTGTTACTGGAACCAGTTTTTGCTTTAGATTTTCTTGATTCTAACTCTAAAAATGTCATGTATATGACTCAAGATTCAAGTATATAAAATGAAGTCTATTTTATATTAAGTACAAGATACAAGAGCTTATATAATTTTTGCTTAAACTGCGTCTACTCCCTCTTGGTCTCATGACCCTGTTCATTTTCTGCTTATTTCTTCTGTAAACTCAGTCTCTAACATGCGTCTCTATTCCTAAGTCTACAAGGCGATCTAAGATTTCTTTAAAGGCCATCCATGCCAGGTGGCTCTAAACTAATTTCTATGAGGGTACAAAAGACAAAGAAATAACATTTTTGCCTTTTAGAAGACTGTCTAATAATTGACAAGTTATAGGGCCATGTGAAAATTTAGAGTGCTACATTCTCCATTTCCTTCACTTCTTTGAGGAGTTTAAAGGATAAACGTGCCATTTGGTCATTTGAAAGAATAGGAGAGCTGCCTTCCCTTCATGTTGGTTTGTACGGATGCCAAGTGTGTCTGCTGCAGATGTAAATGTGCCACGGTAACTTAAGAGAAGGATGCTTCACACTGCCCTTGTTGTGCATCCTAAGTCAAGGAGGAGGTGGAACAAAGCCTAATCCCTCTGAAAAGATTCAATGTTTGAACATATTATAGAACCAATGCCGAGACAGGGTGTCAGAAAGCCCAGTCTGGCCTTGAATTCTCTGTGTGACCAAGGATGGCTGCATTCTCTGAAACTTTTGCTTCCACTTCCCCCAGTGCTAAGACTAAGATGTATGCCACCACTACCAGCTTGAACCCATTCACCTGAAATCTTCTTTTTCCTCAATTAAGCTTCCTCCCCGTCTCTCTTATTTTCTTGTTATGATTCTTTCAGTTAGCTAGTATAGTTCTTCCCCAGTAAATATCTCTATTTTCTATCTCAGAAGCTGCTGGGTTACTTACTTCCTTATGTTGATTTGTAGGTTTCTAGAATCATTTCATTTTTCCTGTTGAGTTCTTGTAAACACAGTCTTTTCTCACTCACAGTTTCTCTGTGATCCGGGGAACTGTTCCCCTTCTGCAGCAGTGAGATGGACTTCAAAGACATTGGGGAGGAAGTAAGAAACTTTGAGAAGCTGCATATTTCTCACGTCACCTACACCTTTTAAAGAGCTGGTCCAAGAACCGGCATCCTGGGTTACTTTTGTTTATCGATATAGTAAATGAAATAGCAATCTTTGTCTAGTTTAGTTTTGAGGACTGTCATAAGATCAAATTAATAAGGTTATATAGAAATTCTTTGGAAAATGATGGTGTAATGTAAGAATGAGTCAGTCTCTCCATTCACACAGACACAAGAATATAATTACTTAGATTCACCATTTTATTTTGTAATGTAATTTATATTCTTAATATTGTCACTATTACTTATTTAGCTACTAACATAATTGTTTCTAAAGATAATGCTTAATTTAACTTTTCATTAACAAATTAATTGTACATATTTACCAGGTTCAATGTGATAATCTCATGTATGTATACATCATGAACAGATAAAATTTAGCTTTCGTGTGTCCCCTACCATCCCTTTAGGAGTCTCACTGAATACAACATTTTGCACTAAGACTTGAAGGTAACTGTTCTTTCCATTTGTATGCTGAACTGGAGAACATTTCAGCATGACATGGGATAATTATTGAAGATGAAGAAATGTTCATTTCAAAATCACTTTGAGAGGTTGTGGTATTTTCTGTGCTCTTAGAAATTAAAAAAATATGGTTGTAGCTATAAATTTTAAAGTTGGCAGGAATGCTGTTTCCATCAAGGAAGAAAAGTCAAGCCATATTTGAAGACAATTATGTAAGTATTTTTCAGTTTCAAAGATAGAAAATGAAGGCCTGGGATTGAAGAAAATAGGAACATGTTTAATGAGATTTTTAGAGAGTTGCCAAGAGAAAGTGTACCAGCTCTCGGGGTTGTAGTAGATTATGTTTGTAGTAGTTTTATAAATGTAATGTCTTCAACTGAGATGATTTTTCTAAAACATTTTTAAAGGACAACAGATGTTAAAATTAGGTTAATAGTTATTTAATTTCAGAGTAGTGTTTGGACATCTAGAAATTCTTTCTCTTATAGAACTTATTCCCTATGTTGAATATGTGGCCCTTCTTTGTCCATCTTCCATATGTTTGTTGAACTTGAACTGTAAAAATCTGTACCATGTGCAGTCTGTCCAAGTAAGCTCTGCTGTAGGCTGGCTTTGGAATTTCCTGACTTCTGAAAGCTTGGTGTTTCAATTATAATTTCTGAACCTACATGTTTAATATTTTAGATGAAAATAGCAACTTTCCTCATGATCTAAGTACTTTAATTTTTCCTTCTTCCTTATTGAAGAAAAAAGCCCTTAAATTCTATTTCCTTGCATAAAATGCCAGCTTTTGCTATTTACGAAAAGAACTGGCTCCATTGTTCCTTCATTGACTTCTCACTCTTGGTTATCTTGCTGTTTGCATAGAGAGAACACTTATTAGCTGAATGCCTTGGTAAGTGAAGTTTCAAATTCTCAGGCTCTTCACTTGGCTTTGGACACATTTTGCCTCCTGAGTTACTGAGATTTATGCAGTCTAAGGTTTAAGGGGCAGAAGGCTGCAGACACAGTCTGCTGAAGTCATATCTCTGTACTGTGAACAGCAGATCAAGGTTGGATTGTTTTTCTGTCTCAACACCTGTTTTCTCACAGTCAAAGAGACACAGTGTTCATATTTCAGCTCTTGTCATGTGAGCACCATGAAAATTCTGGGGGCTGTCACATTCCCTGTATCTCTTTCCTGATCCCATGGAATGCCTCTGTCCCCATTTAGGAAAGGCCACATGTTTGAACCTTGCTCCCAAATGCCAGAGCCAGCATGGCCTTTCCCTTTCCATTCTTCCTTCATGTTTCCTTGATAAAAACTCTATTCTGTAATGACAGCGCTTCTAGTTCCTGTTCTTACACAAGAGAGTCTTTCCTCTTATACAATCAAAACACCAGCAGCAGGCATTCAAGATCCTTCTTTTAACTGGTTTGCAAGTTTAGGAATTAAATGTTCAGCCACTGACTGGATTATTATCAGGTATAACTCAAGGCTTGAGCAACCCAGAGAGGCCTCAAAAGTGTCACCCACTCAAATGAGTTGTAATTGCCAGTGTTCCAAGTTCCATTTTAAAGCTAAATAGGTTTTCAATCTTAAACCAGTTATTTTGAACTTCATCTTCCATTCTTAAGATGAATATTAGTGAAAAATGATTGTTTTTCCTAGTCCCATCTCTTCACCCAGTTCTATAAGACTTCTTCACAAATATTTAGCTTTGGACTACACTAAAGATACCATATTTCCGACAGTTAAACTTTTTTTAAAAAATACTTTTTATTGATAGCTTCTATAATCATAGATCACAAGCCATTATGATTCCCTCCCCACCCTCCCTCATATCTCTTCCCCCTCTCAGTTAGTCTCTGATTTGTTTTGGTGTCATCATCTTTTCCTTCCATAATGTGTAGGTATTATCAGGCACTGCGAAGTCATGCTTATCAAGGACATTTTGTGTCTGGAAGTTTGCATCACAAGCAGTCCTACCCTTCCTTTGGCTCTTACAATCTCTCCTCCACCTCTTCCACAATAGACCCTGAGCCTCGGGACTTGTGATAGAGATGTCCCAGTGCTGAACACTCCACTGTTATTTCTTCTCAACACTATGGTGTCTTTTGCATTATCCCAGTGGTCACTGCCATCTGAAAAGGAGAAGCTTCTCTAGACAAGAGTGAGAGTAGCATCATCATACGGGTATGCTCATTTAAAAACACAAAGTGCTTGTATGGGAGTTTAGTCTGACTACAGCCAGTGTTACTCCCCTAGGGCTCATGACCTTCCCCACTATAGGGTTTTGACTAGGTCTTCAGTACAGACATCTATTCCCTACCGTGGAGCAGGCCTCCAGTCCAATTAGAGAGCACTTGGTTTTCCCCACAATAGATGAGCCTCTATTGCCCCAGGTATTTCATCTCTTTTTGCTTCAATCTGATTGGATGGCAGGTTCAACTCTTGGGGATCTCTGGAAGTGTTTATGATCTTTGTTGGGGGTGATGTGAGAGGGTATTCTATAAAAGCTTCTTTTTTAAAAAAAATTTTAATATATATATTTATTGACCATAATGAGTTACATTATTTAGTGGGCAAACAATGAGTTGTTATCCCCAATTCCCCAATGCCCCCCCTCCCCATCCCCAATCAGCTGGATATATAAAAGCTTCTTAATGCAGTATTGACCAATAGAACTTTTGGAAATGATAGAAACATTTTAGAATGTGCAGATCAGCTTAATAGCCAGTAGCTTTATATGACCACTGAGTACTGAAATGGGGCTAACAAAATGGAGACAATGGAGTTTTGATTTTAAGTTTTAATTTAATTGAAACATCAGTCTACCAGCTGCTGTGTTGGAGAACAGAATTATGGAGTATGTGGAATCCAGCTGATAGCTCAGGGTTCTTCATGAGTGAGCTAGTTTGTTGATGCCTTGCTCTTAGCTTACAGGACAGAAGACAAATCTCTTAGTTACTACTACAGGAGCCTGGTAGCCCTGTACAGAGGGGTTATTTTCCACTTTCTTTTCTACTTCTTAGTGAAATTGTGACTGAAGTTTCTTTTAATTCTGAATCTCTTATCCAAAAGAAATGGAGGTGGAGGTATACCCTGACTTCTGTTTAGCCTACCTTCTAAGGAACACTACATTTCCCCGGGGCATCCAAGGACTGATGAGTTGATTTCAAATCTATATTCCATCCTTTTTTCTTTCTCATCTCTTTTTCACATTTCAGCCCCCTTTAGCCAGCCTGGTGTCCACCACAGCCTTCTGTTAGGAATGCTTTTGTCCAGGACAAAATAATCAGTGGACACTCCTGAGTCTCATTTGATGCCATTGGACACTGCTTGTTGGGGAGATAGGGTTCAGTGCCTCAGTAACTCCTGAATCTTCTCTGGTCATCCTCAGCCTTCTGTGGGGACTCTCCATCCTCCACTCTAAGATGATTGTCATAGTTTGATCCAGGTGTCCCCCACAAACAAATGAATGTGTTCTGATAGATCGATCCTCAGCTGATGGCAATTCAGGAATTAGAACCTCACTAGAGCTGTGTTGTTGGGGCGGGCTTATGGGGGTTATAAGCCAGTTTCCCCTTGCCAGTGTTTGGCACACCTTCCTGCCGCTATTTGCAGTGCTGTGGCAGAGGTGATGTCTAGCCCTTTGCTCATGCCATCATTTTCCCTGCCAGGATGGAGTCTCCCCTTGAGTCCGTAAGCCAAATAAACCCATTCCTCCACAAGCCACTTTTGCTTGGGTTCTTTCTGCACAGCAACTAAGAAGCTGAGCACAACAATGATCTTAGTCAGGGTTCTTCCCGAGCCCCTTTCTTTCCTCACTCATTGTCTTGTCGCTGACCCATCTCACCAGTTCCATTGCCTTCGCTGTGAATGATGTTGACTCTGAACCTAGGTCTGCATTCTTGGAGCTCTTTCCTGACCATGCCCCGTGTTCAGCTGCCTCCTGGACATTCTGCTTATGTGTCACAGAGAAGCTTCACTCCAGTCTCCCTTTTAAACTGTCCGTCTGCTTTTGGAATTTCCACTTTCTCCCTTGTTCCCACTCTGAATGCCAATTCCCAGTTGTTCAAATCAGAAATCTAGTGTCACTGTGTCCTCCTTGTTCCTTCCTACCTATCAATCTCCCCATCTTTAATAAATCCGCTTGCTTTTATCTCCATAAGACTTTTTGAATTTGTCTATTTCTATCATCGTCATTCTTCGGGTGAGTCCTCTCTTAATTGTGTTGTTAAAACAATGTCTCTGTCTCCTGTCATGCTTTTTGTCACTCTTTGTCATTCTTTCTGGAACCATCAATCATTTTTAGAATAAATTCTAAGACCATCAACATGATCCCCCAGGCTCTTCATCATAGGTGGTCTCTTGCTTACCTCTTTAATATTTTGTAGACATTATTCCTCTCTTCACCTTAATTTTATTCTCCAGCCAGGTTTACCACTTTGCAATCTCTAAGTGTACCTGCTCTTGTTTTTACTACATGTTTATGATGCATCTTCAAATTATTTACATTTTCTTTGCAGATAAACACTGTTAGTCTGATTATATGCAACCTTGAAATCAAAATAGAATTTCAAAAAATATTTCTTAAGAAGATACAATACACCTTGTAGTTGGTAATATCAGCGGTGACAGAGGTAGAAATAGCCAGGTAAATACAACATATTCTCTACAATCAAAGAGCAGACATTGATGGAGGGAGACAGGGGCCCGTTTATACAGTGCAGGCACACACCAAAGGCTTGGCAGGCTCATGTAAAGAAGAGATCACTAGAGGCTCTAAGAAGGCATAATTCAGAAATAGAACTTCATTGGATTTTTAAGTCTGAGTAGGGTTCCAGCATTTGATGGGGTTGGTCTGGGCTAGCTACTGCCTGGTTTCCCTCTTTCAAAGTGAATACTGCGATATTGGAGGAGTCATTTTATAAAGCCATGTTTTGATCATGGCATTTTTGGCTTAGAAATATTGAATGCTATTTGGAAAAATTCTCCATAATTGACCCTATCATATAGTTATTGAGCTAAAAGTTTTAAGTGTTAAATATCTTTTATTTATATTATACATAAACCACACTAAAATGCCTTTCAGTAAGTGAAAGGCAGCATCGTTAGATACAAGGAATTCTAATCGAGTTGGCAGAGTCAAAACAATTGCTTCTTTATCTTTAACCCTTGGCTGTCATGGACTAATTAATGAACACAAGTTGAAACACAGGCAGGTGTTGCTTGGAATTTCCCCCAGTGTTTAAACATATTCATATAACCAGTTATATGAGTCTAAATATAAAACCAATCTTTAATAAGTTTTGAGGTGGTATTCCCCATCTTGGTGAAAAGTTGAACAATACTAAGTCCAATTATATCTTTAAAAGAGAAAGCAGTGATAATATGTACACAACCAGAATACTATTTGGTAGTTTTTAAAAACACCATATTCACTTTACTGCAAGCCAATTTTACTTAAATAAGGTCTGTCCAACAAAAATATTCTGTTAACCATTCATGATCTGAAGTGTGGTTTATGAAATTAACAAAATTATGGTACACATTAAAAGCCATGAGACACTTCTGTTTTGTAATAAATAAGGCAGTGGCCATTACTCATTAGTAGCTTTTTAAAGATAAGATAGTAAGTCTGCCCTTTCTCCTTTCTTCTTTCTTTCAGCAAAGGTCATTTTTGTTCTAGAGATGTATTTTTTGGGATTCTCCAAATACACAAATATCTCTCATCTTTAATTCGCGCTCCCGTCGCTGAGCCTGCTCATGAGCACTACCGGCTGCAGCCTGACGTCCCGCTCTCTGAGCTAAAAGGTTTTGAAGGCATTTAAAAACCTGAATCTGTGATTATATGATTCTGACATAAGAGTTTTTCTCTCCCTATTTGCCTCATCTCTGTACACCCTGGCTTTGCTCATACTGGGCTATTCTCTAGGGATGCGGTTAGCTAAGTTCTTATATTCAAAGTTTTATCTGTTAACTTTTTATAACAACCTCAGATCACATCAGCCTGAACTAGCACTTTTTGAGAGTCATATCAATTACCATGTATAGGGCTTATTTGATAAAGGGTCACACCGCTCCTTGGCACACTCTTCTGTTATTTGTCCTTTATTACATGAGCTCATTGGTAAGAATAGAATGCTCAAAAACAGTGTTGGACAAAGGTAACATTATGGCCTCTTTTCCTTGGACTTCTTCTGATGTATTCTTATTTTTATGAAAAAGTTAAACTTATTAACTTTCAGAATCATTTTTCAAGAATAAACATGACACAAAGACCCCTAAACTCACAGCCTTAAAGCAGCCTTAATACTCATCCACCACGACTCAGGGAACTATGAGGAAGAGGGAGTGGAAAGATTGTAAGAGCCGTGGTGGGGGAGACTATCCAGAGGCATGGCACCCCTCAGTAACAACACACTTGGGCCAGGAGGACCAGGCTGAGTACTAGGCTATCCAGGGTCCCCTGCCACAAGGACTGATCCAGACGGCCCATCGAGGAGGATATCCAGCTGATTGGGGATGGGGAGGGGGGCATTGGGGAATTGGAGATATCAACTCATTCTTTGCCCACTGAATAATGTAACTCATTATGGACAATAAATATATATTTAAGACTTAAAAATTAAGAATAAACATGAAAATCTCAACTTGGTTTTATGTCTTAGTGGTCTAGGACAGCCTTGCGCAGTGACTTTTGTGCAATAGAAATACACTTAACAACAAACATGCACACATATTATTTAATGGGTAATTAATCCCATGTTTCAACCAGTATACTATATTTTCCTTTCTCATTCATTCACATGTTTATTTAATGTGTTATTCTCTATTTATATTTCCTTTGTGTAGAGATCTCCCCACCTTAAAAGAACCATACTTATTCATGTTTACATCTGCCAGGTTGCTTGCTGCACTCAAATTTTAATTCATACCCAGATTAAACCGTTGTTTCTAGGCATATTTTATCACACTGATGAGATAAACGCTGAATCACCCATATCCAAGAATATATCCAAAGACTCAAATTAATTTAAGAATCTATACATATTTTCTCATGAAGATGTTCTCAATAAGATCTTTGATTTACTTTTAATTAATTTATCAAGACTTAGGATAAAGGATGTTTTCTAATTAATAACTATAATATTTACTTATTTATTTTATTATTAATTATGTTTATTATTTCCAAAGTAATTTTGCAAACTTAAACACATAATTAATAACAGTTTGAATATATGGGGCTAGTTTCTGGAAAAAAGCTAGTCTTCAGGTCCAAAGTAATGTTATTTTAGTGTTTATTGTAACCCTACCATTTTAGATTGGCTCATAAAATAACAACTGCTTTTTCTATTTAATTTTATAAGTAGTAGATCCTAAATATGCATTATTTCCTGTGGAAACTCTGTTAATGGTGTTGCTAATAAGATTCTGAGAAGAATTTTGCCTCTCAGGGAACTTTGGATCTAATGGACCCTATGAAGGCTTGGGTTAGAGCTCAGTGTAGCTTGAGTGAGGGCTTGGGTTCAATCCCAGCACTGAAAACGAACAAACAATAAAACGTGCCACCACTCAAACTAAAACCAGCCAGTCCTGGGGCACAGAAGGTTCAATCTTCTTTCTTTCTGCACCTCCATTTCTGCCTGTGTTTCTCCCACACTCACACTGCCACTGAAACACTATGGTCTAGTTGAGGTTGAGCCCTGCCTAATGTGAGATGCCTTCTGCTCTATATTCTGCTGCTTTTTCCTTGTGTGATTTTTTTTAAGGAGACCTCCACATAAATTTTGAATTTCCAGTAATTTATCAAAAATGTTCATCTCTGGGTCTGTTACAATTTTGAAGTTATCAACACCAAGCAAGGTTTTATTACAGACATTTCTCCTTAGCTTGAAGGAACCCTTAAAATCCAAGCACATATTTGAAGATATGCTGGAATCTATGAAGAAGGCACAACCACATTGCAGTAGTAGTTTTCCCGCTTACTCTTAGAAGTGAGGAAAGCCTGGAGGGCTCTGGAAAGGCGACTAGAGAGAGAACATAGCAGGCCCTAGGTGACACTTGTGTGCAGGGCTTGGTGGGCAGCCAGAGGGCAGTATTGGCATCTGATCGTGGCCACACAGAACAGGCAGGCTGCTCTTAAGCATCCTCGCTTGCTTACAAGCCCCTGAGAAAGGTAGACCGAGATTATTCAGAGGAATGGTTGAAAAGAGATGACTTCGTAGTGATGAAGGGAATTAGTAAAACTAGAAAATGAAGCAAAATAATAAGAAAGATAGAAACTGAAAACAGTCAATTAGTAATTGAAAGACAAAATTAGCTCTGTGATTTTCACAAGTGTGAGTAAGGCAAGCAGCTTAACTTCATCAGGGGAGATTAGGAAAGGCTGCTGTTTTGAACAACTGTTCTAAGTGGGGTTTTGATTTCTATCTTGCTGTTGAACCATAACATGATGGCATTACTTTATCTAATCTTTATTTCAAACTCTTCCATTGTTCCCCAACACAGCTATAAGTTTGTTAGACAAGCTGAGAAGGGGTGTAACATCACTTCACAGAATAACCAAAATGAGTTCTGATTTTTCAAATATTCTTTTGGTAGATCCATAGACACACAAAAATAAAAACTTTTGTGCTTCTGAGGAAGAGAATGACATCACACCTAACTTTGTAGGTTCTGGAGAAAAGTTAAGAGCTATAAATGGCTTTTAACCTTTCCTTTGTGCTCATTGCAAAACGCTCACTATAATATCAACCTGACTTGATTTTTCATCCAATATATATTTGTTGAAGCCATCAATGTGGCCGATCCTTTGCAATTCCTGGAGTCAAAGCAGTGAACAAAAAAGATGCAGACTTTGCTCTCAAAGACCCTACAATTTGATGCAGGAGGACAAATAGACCATGTAAACTGTATGGGGTGTTTGAAAGTGAAAATACAAAAAGAGAAAGAAAGTCCTGGAGGAAAGGATGGGCAGTTTGAAATAGGGTGGTCAACATAGGCTTCACTAAAAAGGTAAATTTGGGTCAAGACTTTAAGGGATGGTGGGAGCCATGGAGATGGGTAGGGAAACATCTTCAAGGCAGCAAGCTAGCATAAAGGCTGGAGGTTGGACGATATTGGATGCTTTGGGTAGATATCAGAATGACTGAATCTCTCCAGTGAGGTGAAGGGTGGGAGGAAATGAATAGCTGAGTAGGACCATAAGGCCCATTGTAAGGATTTTGCCTTTTGCATTTGGGTAGGAGAGTGTAGAAGGTAGAAGAACGTTTAGAGCAGAAGGGTAACAATTCCCTTTCACAGAGATCATCACTCTGGTTTCTGAAGTGAGAACAGATTGGAGGAGAAGGGTAGAAGCTGAGACCACAGAGTAAAGTAAAAGTGCCCTCATCCAGGTGAAGTGATGTTGGCTTGCACTAAGGTGGCAGCGATGAAAGTGATGAAAATATGACTGAATTTTAAATACATTGTAAGAAGGTAGATGTAACTGCACTTATTGAGTGGTGATATAAGAGGAAGAGGAGCCAAATATTTTAGCCCCAATATTTGGAAATATGATATAGAAATGTCACTGATTAAAAGAGGGAGGTTTGTTGGAATGGGATTTAGGAATGATATTAGGAGTTCAGTTTGACATGTTAGATATGAGATGCTCTTTAGACATGCAAATGGAGTTGTTGAGTTCTCCAAGCCACGAATGTATGAGTTCAGAGTTGGGGTGACATGTCCACACTGGAGACATATTAAAAGGGACTTTCAAATTAATTACAGTGGAATTCAAAGCAATGAGGTTGAATAACATCACAGTGTATTGAGGATATGGAGTCTTCTTGGCACAACCATTTGTTAGTCATCCAGCTTCCCTGTAACTCACCCTCCCCATTTGTAAAATCAAGAATAATAGCACATGCCTCAAACACTCTTATCCACCTAGCACGTAGAACATGGTATGTACTCAAGTTCATCTGATTTTCACGATAACTATCCTGCACACCTGTGGGAAGTCACACACACACACACACACACACACACACACACACACACACAACTACTCATTGCTATCAATGCATATTTTTCCTATGTGGCATTATTACAATATTTGTTTATGGTTGTTAATTAATATTAGAAGTTTTTTTCTTATAGCATTAAATGAACCTGGGTCTTTGGAATTTCCTCTTCTGCAGAGAGATTTCTTTATTGACAGCCTGTCATATATTTAGTATCTGATCATATGCATGTTTTCAGTGCTGCTTTCCTTTGCTTTTCTCAGTGCCCAGCAGAGAAGCAGTCAGGTGCACAAGAAAACCACAATTGGAAACCAGGTAGGAATCCTGTAAGAGCATCAGTGCATGCATGCCCCAGAGGATTGGAACTAAATTGCTTAACTGACAATTTTTTAAATGCAAATTAATAATAAGATTTTTTTTTGCTTGAGATGCAGCTTTTTGTTTCATTTTATTTTTGCTTTTAAAGTTTTTTTTTTTTGGAGTAAATTGCATTTCTTTTTTTTTTTTTTTTTTTTTGGCAATTTCTGCAGTTAACCATATTGACCTTAAGTAACTTCTGCTACTTGCTGTGTATTTTCAGTTTGGCTTTGTGTCCTCTCTCGCTTGCTTCCATTACCACAGGATTTAATTTAACATTGAATCTGTGAGTGGGTTCAAGGTTAAAGTACGGGGTTAGTGCATGGGCTTCCTGGTGCTGCTTGCTAGTTCACACATTCATTTGCACAGCCTGGTAACAGTGAAGAGGCAGCTCACAAAGCAGGCAGTTGTTGGATTTCATCTCTGCCACACCAAATTTCTATTGCTTAATGAAGATGTTGATTCTGAAGAAAATCTGATTATTTGAATTGATATGAGTTTTTGTGTTTCTGGCTGACCAGCTTGTCTCTGACTAATAGTGCTCTGCAGAGATTGTATTAACTCCAACAGTGTGCTGTTTCTTTTATGTTTTATGTGATAATGAATATTTGCATTGTTATTTCTTTTCAAGTCAAAACAATGATGATTTTCAGGGTTTTTTTTTAATTCAGAGGTACAATTATTGAACAAATTGAAACCTCTGCTCTAGACTATTTTCCCATTGTTTTGAAAAGAGAAGAGGTAATAACAGACTTTATTTTAAAGACTTTTTTCTGAACTAAAGCATATAATTCTTTGCTATTTCAGGGAACCAATCTTCCGCCTTCAAGGCAAATTGTACGAGCTAAGTTCTGTAAGCTTTACTGTTGCTTCTCATTTAGCTTTCCAAGGGCACAGTTTGTCTTTAACTGATTAACCCAACTAGCGCTTGCTACTAATTTTTTTTAAACTTAGGTTGTCTTGTTCCTAACACCGTCACTGAAATAAAACTCCTCTTCAGAGGGTTCTTCTTCACTGCTAATATCTTGCTGTGGTTGAAAGGTATGAACTAGTAAACTCTAAAAATGCTGTGATAATAAACCCTTAACACTGTGGGTGCTTCGATAGTTCTCTAATTTTAATGGGCCTTAAAAATAATTAAAATTATTAATAATCTCCATTTGTCCTTTCCTGCTTTGTTGTTCTGTGGTGTAAGCCTTTCTCTTTCCTCCATATGATAATGTTTTCAATAAATGTAGATGATGCTTCTATAAGGTGGGTGAATATCGAATCTCTGTGATGTGTTGACTCATCAGTTTTCCCAGTTTCAAAAATTAGTATTTTTTAAAGAATAATAAACAACATCAAAATTACATTGATTCTTTGCAATGGCTGCAAAGGTAAATCTTTTAAAACTAGATACTTTCTCTAGACTTTAAAGAAGTATAAAGACACGATCATATGATAAGCCTATGAATTTAGAAAGAGAAAGCTTTCATTTCTATTGTGGATGAAGAAGGCATGTCCTCCCATGCTCAGGTTGAGAATGGGATGGACACACAATGGTGTTATTTGCCCTATGATGTTTTAGAAGGCACAAGCATTGGGTATGGATGTTCCTGGGTTTGGCTTTCATTCTGTGTCTTAGGAGTTACATGGCTTTAGACAAATTGAGCTTGTGTTTGCTCAGCTGTGTGATAGGAAGACTAGAAAGAATCTCTGCAAAGCCAGGTGTGGGGGCTCATGCCTATAATTCCAGCATATGGGAGGCTAATTTAGGAAGGCTGCCATGAGTTTATGGTCCACCGGACTTAGACAAGGAGTTCCAAATCACCTAGGTTACAGATTTTTCTGTCTCAGAAAAAAGAAAAAAAACTTTGCAGAATGATGGTGGGAATCTCAAATAATATGCATCCTGAAATGTGCAGCTAAGTGTAAGATGCATGCTCTATAAAGTGGAAGAACCATGCTCCCAGAAAGCAGCTGCTGCTACTTCTTTAAACATTTTGGGAAAAAATATATTAAATTAAAGAAAATTACAAAAGTTGTAAAATGAGGATAATGAAAAACTTGGAAAAATTAGACAATTTGGCAAATTGTTCAATGTCCACAGTGTCTGGATTGTGGCTGATGGTAGTGTGGATTTTCCTATCACACTTTCCTCATTCTCTGTCTCATAGAAGTAGGTGCAGATAGGCAATAATAACAGTATAATGGCACAGCTGCCTGGTTTGAATCAAGTTTGAATGGAAACTTGAAATATATATATATATATATATATATATATATATATATATATATATATATATATATATATTAGATGCTAAGATCATGATAACTGTGTTTCTGTAAATTTTGCCGAGTACATCAAATCAAACACCTTATGGAAGATTTATAAATCAGTGTAATAGAATCCAGTGAGGGCTAAAAAAGAATATCAATGGCTGAGGAGATGGCTCAGTGTTAAAAGTGCTTTCTTGCAAAGCCTGTCAACCCAGGTTTGATTTCCTAGTACCCATACATTAAGCCAAGTGCACAAAGTGGTTCATGTGTCTGGAGTTTGTTTGCAGTGGTAAGTGGCCTCTTGACATGCACGTGTGTTCTCTCCTCTCTCTCTCTCTCTCTCTCTCTCTCTCTCTCTCTCTCTCTCTCTCCTAGTTAAATAAATTCTTTAAAAAAGATTATCAAAAACTCTTGGGATTACCTAAGCCTTGAAAGTCAGAATTATTTGAACTAGAAAACCTATATATTTACTGTGCCATGTATCCCCCTATATTCCTGTGAGTTCAGAGGCAGCACCTTGTAATCTAATATATCCTGTCTCTGTAGTGAAGCAAATTTATAGTCACATCAAACAGATCAAATGAATCTTAGTTTTGCTGCCAACATTTTCAAAAATCTATCCAGTTCTAACTAAAGGGCTATGAATCTCAGTATTTTCTTTCCCAGAATCAAATCCAATGCTTTGCAGCATAATGCAGTATATTTTAGGGTTTTTTTATACAGTTTTTCTGCTGAGCAGAGATGTCCCATAGTGACTTGAAATTGTTTTCTTTATGAATCTGGGACTCATGCTGGATTGTCAGGTAAAGCTGAAAGATATACAGTAGCCAACAAAAGGCATACCTTCTGCTGTCCATTGAGTGTGTCTGGCTAAGTAGCATCTGTTCTGAAATATTTTAGAAATACTTATGGAAAGGAAAACTGCTCTATAAAGTCTGAAATCTGGCTTAGTTTTACGTGCCTAGAAACTTGAATAGTTTTACAAGTTGATGTCAATAAATAAACAACTATCAGGACACAATTTACCTAAAATTGGTCTATATTCAATTTAAATGTAAGTTTCATTCATCTCTGTATTTATCAAACATCTATTTAAAATCTAAACATACCAACACCTGTGATGGATGCTAAAAACAATATGTTGACCCAGTCATGGGTTCTACCTTGGAGCTCACAGCACAGTGGGGGTGTTGGTAAGTAAGCATATTGAAGTCTGCTTCCTGTACCAGTTCTAGCTCTTTCTGTTCCTTAGGTCTTACCACTTCTTTAAGAGGCTGACCCTACTCTTTGTATCTAATCACCTTCCCTTTCCAGCATCTTGCACTGTCTCTATTTATTGTTTTAAATATTCTTATTTTATTTATAAGTTTTGTCTCCTGTTAGAAGGATTTGAGTTACAATTCCAAAATTGATTTGTTTGTTGAAAGTAGTGAAGAGATACCATTTGTAGGCTTTAAGCACAATCACACCAACATATCAGAAGTCTTCTGCTTATGGCATGGAAGAAGGCTTTGAAAGGGAGGCCAGGTGGAAAGAGGACAATCTAGGATTGGTATTTCTGTGAGCCTGAGAAGATGCTGATAAATTCAAGAGGAAAGGAAGATTTCAGAGGATCTGAGATGAGCTAGATATTGGGGAGAATTTCTGATTTGTGTACAGGTAAGATAGTGGGGCTCTTTACAGATCAAGGAATACATTGACAAGGTCAGTTTTGGAATCAGATTCAGATATTATACCTTTTCTGACTGTGAGTCACTGTGAGAGGTTAAGCAGAAAATATCCAGCAGAAAGGTGGATGAAAGAACCTAGAGGTCAGAAGAGAGTTACTTCTTCCCCGGTGCAGGAGAACCACTAATGGATTCCAGCAGGAAAGGGCACTTGACTGATTTTGGTGTTAGACTAGTCTGTAGAAGAGTCATGAGGAATGGGTTAGAAGATTATGTAGGTATTGAAGCTGATGGTACTTTGTTCAAGTCATTCAGATGAGAAAAGTACAAATGTTGGTAGCAGGAGGCAGGTAGAAGATTCAAAATATATTTGGGGTATAGGATTGGAGAGGTTCTAAGTAGCTGTGGAGGTGTATGTGATCTTCCCAGGCTGATGGCTCATGGAATCCACTGACAAAAGGAGAGGAGGGAGACGCATGCCAGGGTAGACAGGGAAAGAAGGTGGGCTACTTGTGCTGTTGTAGGACTCACTGGAGGCTGAGGTATATATAACATGGAGGTATATATTTTATAGTGGTCTATATATACAGTAGTTGTCAAAGTCATGGAATCAATGAAGTTGACTCCAAAGGATGAGAACATAGAAAAAGATAGGATTTAAAGGATGATGGATAAAGGACTGAAGATGAAGGAGGAACTGAAAAGAAGACCAAGACATGATGAGAAAGGTAGACACCCTGGAGAGGAGCAAAATGGAGGGTGAGGCGAAAGATCATTCCAAGTCGTAGGGGTAGTTTGCTTCTGGGAATCCAAGAATCTCAGGGGAACATGCTATGTGCTTGGACTGTGGAAGGTCCTGTGTAGTATCAGGAATTATGGGAAGTCCCAGAGTTGGTGGCATTTCTCTTGGCCTTGAGGACTGATCTTCTACAAATCAGATGTACACAAAGCTGACAACAGGTACAATGGACTAAGATGAGCTGAGGTTTTTCTAGGGAGTTGACAAAGAAGGTCAAGAAAGAAGATGAGTTAGATGTGAAGAGAACATAGTTGTGGTAAGAGATTGCTTACTCTAATGTTAATGGTTCTGATTGATGTATGAATCAGGACAAGTTAACAACCCCACAATCTCAGCATCATTAAAGTTTAAATCACTATGATATGACAATTTAAAAAAGTGTCACAACAGAGATACCTCACTTCACACAAGTAATCAGACTTGCAATACTGAGCCAAGCCATCATGGTGGGGAAGGCATAGCGAAGCTGAGCTGCTCATCTCATGGTGGCCAGGAAGCAGAGAGAATGAGGAAAGATTTGGATAGAAGATTCACACTTTAAGGACATACCTTCAGTGAGTGACCTAATTTCTCTAATTGATCCCAACTGCCCAACAATGCCATCAGATTATAAATTAATCTACTGCTTAGATCAGAGCCTTCACAATCTACTCACCCCCCCCCCAAGCCTATCCGCTGGCAACCAAGCCTCAAGTATTTGATCCTCACATTGAAACTATAACATTCAGTAGATAGCTTACAGGATTTGGAATCCTCCAGTTTCTTCTAACACATCAGAAGGATATAGACACCTAAATAAGAGAGGTTTTAAGGACCAGTTCATAAAATACATAGGATTCATTTATATTCCACTGACTAGGCTTCCACTATTTGGGTTCACCGAACTATAAGAGAAACAGGAAGGTGTAATTTGACCCTGTGTTCAGGAAGAAAATAGATGACCTCGATTGAAAATTGAAGGGAAATAGTTCAGGGGGTGCCCCAGAATGCAAGGGGAGGTTGGTTAGCGGGTGGGGTGATGCCTCTGCCTCTGAAAACAGAACATCAAATAAGAGTATATACAGACACACTGGAGGAGCACAGTGACTGCTGTAGACATTCATGACTAATGTCATAATAGGGAAAAATTAGATTGATGTGGCAGTAACATTAATAATTTATGCCTTCGCCTTTATAGTCCAGGATAGGAGGGTTTCTTGGGCCCAGACTGCATCCACCTACATTTGGGTACCTGGGAAGACTTCTTTAGGCAGGAAGAGAGCAGGTGCTTGCACAGGATTGGCTACTATTCGTCTTAAGACCTGGCTTCCTGTTCCTTTGTCATAACGTGGTCACTACTCCTCAGACTTTAGATGGATTTTCCCAAATTTGCAAATCTTCAGGTAACTGGATTTTATCAATCTTTTGTGTTGCAGGCTCTAATTGGTACAGGTCTTAACTTCCCTCCTTTCTTCCTGAAACTTTTGTTTCTTTTTCTAGGATCTCTTACAGGTCTCAAAAAAATTGTCAACATAACCCAGTGTCCTAAAATTTTCCTACCACATTCTTCAGCCTCTGTAATACATGGCTTGAGTTTAGTGCTACTCTGGTGAGAGTTTAATCAGTTATTGTACAACTGGGTCACAGGGAATGCCCGCTTCCTAGCTGAAGGTGGTATGCTCCTTACAGCCCTCTCTCCTTCCTTCTTCTTCACTTAGTTAACACCTCTTTTAACTCCCACCCTCAATGAGATCCTAGTAGAAATATCTCTAGCATCAGAATTCTTCCAAATATAATTTTTTTAAAAACTCAAAAGGCCTCAAGGAAAAATGAATTTATTAATTTATATATTGAAAACTTTAGGGATAGAAATACACACTGTTTAATCCATGGCTCAAACTGGTTCCTTTCATATTGTTGGCACTTGTCTTTTGCTGTTTGGCTCAATTCTTGGCCCCACAGCACTGCAAGAAGACTCACATCTGTCCCAAGGGAATTTCCTTTCTAGTTTGAGTCCAGCAGTAATAAAAGAGCCCTTCTCCCAGGATTTCTGGAGAAACTTGAGAGATTTACTGTGATTGGACTCTTCGATCCTAAGTTCATTCTAAAACCAACCACTGTGGTTTGAGAGTGAGATACACTGATGGGCTGAAGCCTTTGGCCATATGGACCAGGCCTGGCCATTCACCTGATCACAGGGCCTGGAAGTAGGAATGGGCACCTCTCCACATGTAAGTCATGGTTTGTCCAAAGCATAGCCACTCCAGAAGGAACACCAGATGATGGTAGGGAGTCATTGAGCATGGTTTGTCTTTAGAACAATTTAATTTGGATAAGAGGATACATTTGCATGTTATCTTAAAGAAATAATAGCTAATTCCTCTTACTAAACATTTAGGGTCAGTTTATTTATTACTTTATTAATCATGAATTTTTTTCACAATTCACCTTCTGCATTTTCCATGTCTTTCTATCTGCTTTAAAAATAATTTTATTGGGCTGGAGAGATTGCTCAGTGGTTAAGGTGCTTGTCTGCAAAGCCCAATGACTTAGGTTTGATTCCCCAGTATCCACATAAAGCCAAATGCACAAAGTGCTACTTGCATTTGGAGTTCATTTGCAGCAGTTAGAGGCCCTTGCACACCCATTTCTCTCTCTCTCTCTCTCTCTCTCTCTCTGTGTCTCTCTTCTCAGTGTCTTACTCTGCTTGTAAATTAATAAATAAAAAAATTTGAATAGTTATATTGACTAGCACTACCCAGTAGAGAAGAAACCCAATATCATGGTTCACATGACTGTGAAGTCACCATAGGCACATTAATTAAGCTCAGGTGTCTAATGTGAAATGAAATCATGGTAACTGCCCCACAGGGTTTTTTTATTTTATTAATTTATTTTATTTTAAATATCTTTATTGTCAATAATAGATACACTGTATGATCAAATCTTGTGATGGTACCCCAATTGCCCTCCTTTCTGTCCCCAACCCACAGGTTTTTGTGTTATGTGAGATGATAGTAGTTAGTAAACTTAGGAGTAATTTCAGGTGCTTTACCTACATTAACTTACTAACTCTTTTCAATAACCCTTACACAGGCATCCTAAATATTTCAGTTTTTCAGGCAAGAAAACCAAGGCATGGAGGGACAGTCATACAGATTCTCAATAGGGGCAGCAGGATTCCAATCTAGCTGCTTTTTTTATTATTATTATTATTATTATTATTATTATTATTATTATTATCTTTCTCTTAGTCACTGCCTTTAACCACCGCTTCCACTGACTTGTAATTTACATCAAGAATCTCATTTCATATTCCCACTTAGGGCAAGTCACACCATTTAAATTCATTTGCTGTGATTTTTTAAATATTACAGATTTTCTCATAGTCATGCTCTTAGATTCCAAAAAGAATGAATTTATGTGGATATAAATCAATCTGATTAACAGCAAGAAAGCAATAGTTTTTGATTTTCTTTTGTCTCGTAATTCTATAAAAGTTCTCCACAGGGGCTGATCTTCTAAGATCCACTAATCATTATTTTAATTAAAATAGGGAATGGAAAACATGGAGCCACACTCCGTAGAGTGCGTGGTCTGTTGCTTTGTTCTTCTGTGTCTTTTGAATCTAGGAATGTACAGATAGAGCTCAATGTACCCATTCATCTTTTCCTGTGGAAGGCACACAGGTGTGCAGAGTCTCCCCGACACCTGAACTCTAGTTTTTCTGTGGGGCAGGAGAGGCCTGGTTGAGTTTCACCTGGTGGTGTGGTTTAGATATGAAATGCCCCCCTCGGTTGTACATGTGTTTTAAAAGTTGGTCCCTAGCTGGTAGGGCTGCTGTGGAGGTTATGGGACCTTCTGGAGGTAGAGCCTTGCTGGAGGAAGTGAGGTTTGAGAGCTCAGTCCTCTCTTTGCCCATCTGATTACACTTCCTGACTCAGAATGGAGTGTTGTCAGGACTCCTCCACCATGAGGGACAGTACTCTCAAACTGTGAGGCAAAGTGAATTAACCTTTCCTCAAGTCGCTTTTGTCAGGGCCACCAGAAAAGTAACTAATACACTTGGAGAAGGAGCACCTGATGTAGAGAGCAAGTGTGACTCCTACCTGTACCTTTAGCCGCCCTGGCCCTCCCTGCTCCTTCCTTACTCCTGCATCTCTTTGGATCTCTTGGTTTCTTTCTTTCTTTATTTTTGTTTTGCATTTGCATGTGTAAAGTATATATGGTATGCTATGTGATTGCTGTGTGGTGTGTGCGCTTGTGTGTACCCTGAACACATCCATGTGGAGGCCTGGGAAAACAGCAGGGAGTCTTCTCGCTTTTTCCTTGAGATAGAGTCTCTCACTCTATATAGAGTTGCCGTTGTGTTTGTTTGCTTCTTTTATTTCTTAAACTGTGTATGGACAAGTCATGTGTTGATATCACCATTTCCATCCTGCCCCATTCCACTGCGGGCTCTCTGCAGTGGGATTGCTGGGATTCACTGTAGGGTTGTGGGTTATGAGTTATGAGTTTGGGGGGGGGTTGAGAATGTCTCTGGATATTCCCACTCACCTCAGCTCTTACACTCTTTCTACCCCCTCTTGTGGAAAATTCCCTGAGGTGAGGTAGGTGTGTTTTAAGTGTCCAGCTCTTAGCAACTTTGGATTTCCTTTTTTTCTTTTCTTTTATTAAATTATCCATAATGAGATACATTTAATGAACAAATAATGAGTTGTTATCCCCAGTTCCCCAATGCCCCTCTTCCCCCGTGGGTAATCTGGATCAGTCCATGGGGTAGGGGATTATGGATAGCCTAGGAGTCAGCCCAGTTCCAACCACCTTAGTATGATGTTACTGAGGGGATCAATGTCTCTGGGAGTTCTCCCCCACCATGGCTCTCACAAACTTTCCACCCCCCCCCTTCCACTCAGTTCCCTGAGTCCTGGTGGGTGAGTCTTAAGGCTGCTTTATTGTTGAGGTCTTAGGAGCCTCTGTACTTCTGCTTTAGGTTGTGTTGAAAATCAATGGTGTCTGTCTGGCTTATCCTGTGTTGACTGATTGGCTGTGGTTATGGTACTCTTGTTTATCCCACCATTCTCTGCTGGGTTCCATATGGATCCCCCACAGTAGGTCTGGTGTGGCTCATCTCTTGCTGGGATGTCAGCCATCGGCCTGTGGCTCATTGGTAGGGTTGAATGAGCCACAGCTCTCTCACTGCATTCTGAAAGATACAAACAGACTCTTCATCAGAGAGTGAGATCAGTATAGGTTAACTGAGATACACATTTCTGAATTAGCTAGATTCTATTGGTAGTAGCGTCTTTGTAAATCACTTGTAAAGTGGATTTCTCTTTGGGGGCCCAAGAGTTTGGTTCCCAGTGCATTTCACCCTGAGTTCCAGTTCCAGTTAAGGGCTCCCTTTCACTGAGTGGATAATTTGGCCAAATTAAAAGCTGTTGATTACCTCCCCCAGGCTTTGGCTCCTCCATTTCACAAGTGTTCCTTTCTTGGTTTGCTGTTCTCTCCCAGTAGGAAGTGTATTCAGCCTACTCATGGCGGCAGACTGCGTTTCATGTCAGTGGTCTTTGTTTTCTCCAGCTGTCGTTGACCAGCTTCCCCTGGCAGCTTATGCAGTGCCTTCCAGCTCTGCACTAACTACCATCTGGGGGCTGGATACCATTCTGGACCTTGCAGGGTCTCTTGATGCTGATAGATGGCTTTCTGTGGTTTCTTCAGCAACAGGATCCTACCTCAGGCCTGGGGTGGGCATTCAAGAACTTTGACAGAATCCTGTCTTGTTTTTGGAACCTCATGGGTCACTTTGGTCAACAGCTCAGTGAGGGAAGGAGCCTATGACTGGGATCATGAGTTGCCAGACTGATCAATTTTTCACAGACTTAACACTCTCTCCCCTTCTATTCATGGCCCCTCTTGCAGATGATTTCTGTTTTGGAATGTTTTGAGTATCCTCAGTGTCTGTCTCCATCACCCTGGCATTGGTTGTTGGGCTGACAGCCACAGAAACAGCACTCTTGCTCACCTTGCCAGTTCCTCTGTGTCTTTCCCTTTCTTTTCTTTCTTTTTTTTTTCTGGTCAGTGAGCTCCAGTGATTTTCCATTCTCTAACCCCTCCCCCCCTGCACGTGCAAAACACACACACACACACACACACACACACACATACACACACATAAGACTGGGGCTACAGATGAGCATGGCTACACTTATCTTTTCATGTGCTGAGGAATTGAACTGTGTGTTCTCCGGCTACCTTTCAGTTCATGCTCTTACTGACTGAGCCATCTCCCCAGCCTGGTTTCTTTATTTTTAACACATGTGGTGTGTTTGACTTCAAATGAGGTAAATGCCTTCAGACATTTCCTGGAATTTATATGACATTCTTAAATTTTAATATCTTTCACTGAAAAAGCTGTTTTATTAATCATTGGAATTTCAGAGTTGAACATTCCTCTGTATTAATAGATGAGTATCATCTTATTATCTTCCTGTTTATGACTATTTTCAGGGTTATAGACATTGGGATTACAACAGTTCCTCAATCTCAATGAAGTAGCCAGTCCCTGTCTTAATAACTACTTGTTTAACTTTGACTACACATCTCAGAGAAGCTTCTACTTTATTCCTACATAACCACCTGAGGGTGAAGGTGCTCACTGTGGCTTTCTACTTCAGTCAACACCGAAGGCTGTTGCCTCTCTCCCTCTTAATTGGTCCATCCCAGGCCTAAATCAATGCTTCTTCACAATTTACTGCCTCTGACTGCGTCCATGCATAATGCTCACGATCACCCTCAAGTTCAATTTTCTTGCCGTAGTATCGCTCTCATTTCTGTGTTCGCGCCATGAAGGTAGGCTTTTGCACAGTCTCCACTTTCTTTCCATTCGTTCTAAACTCACTGAACCTGTATGTAGACAACTGTATCCATATTATGACCCAACATCCGGTAGTGACCATCTGTATTTTACATGATTTTTAATAATCTGATGGAAAGAATAACAACACATTGCTGTTTTGATTTGTATTTCACCGACTGCAAAACATGGAGCTGCTTTTCACAGATTAATAGACATTTATATCCTCTTGCTTATGAAATTGCTATGGATCCACTGTCCATTTTAAGGGTACTGTTGTGCTATTTTCTTATTCATTGAAAAAAATATTCTAGGCAGGGTCATTCTGTAGCCCAGGCTGGTCTCGAGCTCATGGCAAACCTATTCTGCATCCTGAGTGCTGAGATTAAAGACGTGCACCACCATGCCTTCCCTTGATATTTGATTCCAAAGGAGTAAATGTATACATCTAATTGTGTGGATGATTAATCATCATTGGTTTGCAGTGCTCCCTTGATCATGCCATAATGTGATGGTTACAGCACATACTCGTCTGGAACTCACCATGTCACCCAATCTGGTGTCAAACTCACAACCCTCCTGCTGTAGCTTGACAAGTGTTGGGGATTATAGGTTTGTGTTACCATGTCTGGCTCCAATCCACACTTCTTAAAAATTTGCTTTGTGGCCAGCTATTGTCCTAAGTGTGTTTCTTGTATTGACATGGGAATTTCAGTAGCAATCCTGTAAAGTGGATTCCATTATTATTCCTCTTTTATAAGCAATGTGACTGAAGGTTGGAAAAGTACAGTAGGTTGTACAGATAGATGGGTGAATTCAAGCCTCAGACCCAGTTTTAACCTAGAGTCAGTGGGGTTTCTGTCCTGTTTCTCCATCTGTTAATTCCTGCACAGCAACATGCTTTCTAATCATTACAGCTCCCTAATGTTAATATCTGCTAGCCACTTCCTTTTATTATCTTGATTTTAATTTTTAAAATATTTTTATTTATTCGATTAAGAGAGTATAAGCATACCAGGGCCTCCTATTGCAAATGAACTCTAGGCACATGCTCCTCTTTGTGCATTTGGCTTTTCATTGTGTCATAGTCAGTCATACACTGCTGGGATGAATCTTCAAATCAGGCACAGTTTATGGAAGGAAAAGATTTATTGAAGCTACAGACTCACGGGAAGTTCCATAATGGTGAATGAGGATAGCCCCCTTTCACAGGTCCAAGCAGAGAGTGAGGGAAGCCATTACCAACACCACCCACACAGAATAGTGAACAGGCAGGGGAACAGAGAAATTTTTCTCCCCCTTTTTAATAGCTTTGGGGCAGGATTTGCAACCCTATCCCAGACTTGTTTACTCCCTGAGTCTCTGGAATTTTCTTCCTGCACTGCCCTCCCAAGAAGGAATGTTAATTTCTAGCTTCCCTTACCTTCCTTACATCCTGCCTCCTTCTGAGAAGGCTGCCTTCCTGTGAACATCCTCAGAGACCCACCCAAGATGACTAAAAAGATCAAGTTGACAACAAAACGTAATCATCACAAGTCCACCCCTTGTCAACTTCACATTAAACCATATCTACTTACATCATACTTAATCTATAAATGAAGATAGTAACAAGATCATAATTCCAAATAACATGATATAACTATCCCACATACAACTAGAAACACATGATTTGCCCCCAACACAAGGCCAGCTCTATTATCTGTGAGTTCTGAAAAATCAAAACAAGTTACATGCTTTTAACATATAATGGCACAGAGTAAACATTTCCAATTGCTATGAGGCATAACAAAGAGAGACTAGACCAATGCAAACTCAACAACCATTAGGCAAACATCAAACATCTGCAGTACAAGTCCTATATCACAACCAGTGACTGACAGTCTCCAGATTTTCCATTTCAGCCCCTCAGGTTTGGCTGAGTAGCTGGGAAAACTTTCATCCTGAGCCAACAAGTGCTCCGTTGTAGCCTTGCACAGTCCTGATATATCCGAAACATCTTCAGGTCTCCATTGCAAACCACAGTCCATCTTCCAATGGCTTCACTTGCTGATCAGGTACTTCACGTCCTGTTCCATATACTGCATCTCAACAGCGACTCCTGGGACCGTGTGCACTTCACGACCATACCACACTTGCAGTTCTCATGCTTCAGAAGCAATACCTGGTATGCCAGACATGTCCATGTTGTTAATTAGGGATGAATAAACCTTCACAAGCAGGCTTCTTCCTTTCAGCTATCACCATCCAAAAGAGTTTGCATAGTCTATCCTTCAGTCCTTCCTGGCTGGGAACACTTCAGGCATCCTTCCCATTGCTTCAATGTAGAGCAGTTAGGCTATTTTCCTTAGGATTGCTAATGTGTTGACAAAAACAACTTCAGTAACCTAAAGCCAGTGTCTGTGAGAGTAACTTAAACTTGCTTTGAGTCTTTTCAACCTCAAATCTTAAATTCTCAGTTCCAGATTATTAGACAAACACATCAGTCCATTTCTTAAATTTAACCTTGATCAATCCTCTCTGGGCATATGCAGTAGAACGCAGCCAGCTCTTATTCCAGTAACAAAGTTCTAATAACTGTCTCTTTAGTCTCTCCTTCCCCTTAGAAAGTTCATAAGCTAAGCCTCCAAATGCAATTCTGTCTACAATTAGCATTTTCAAAATAATATTTCTTACCAAAATAGCCCATAAAACTTGGTTTACCGCTCTGTAAGGCATCTTCAGTTGTAAGTACCAAGTCCATGTCCATTCCTCCAGCACACAAGTTCCAGAAGACTAAAATCCACACAGTCAGATTCATCTCAGCTATATCACCCCATGTCTTGGTACCAAGTCAGCCACATGCCACTGGGATGAATCTCCAAATCAGGCACAGTTTATGGGAGGAAAGAATTTATTGAAGCTACAGACTCAGGAGAAGTTCCATAATGGAGAAAGAGGCTAGCCCTGTTTCACAGTTCCAAGCAGAGAGAGAGAGAGAGAGAGGAGAGAGAGAGAGAGAGAGAGAGAGAGAGAGAGAGAGAGAGAGAGAGAGAGAGAACAGCAAACAGGCCGGGGAGGGGAACAAGATAAATTTTTCTCCCTCTTTATATAAGGCCAAGTCTTGCAACCCTATCCCAGGCTGGTTTACTCCCTGAGTCTCTGGAATTTCCTTCCTGCACTGCCCTTCCAGGAAGGGTTGAAAATTTCCAGCTTCCCTTAGCTTCCTTACATCCTGCCCCCTACTGAGTGGGCTGCCTTCCTGTGAACATCCTCAGAGACCCTCCCAAGATGACTAAAAAGGTCAAGTTGACAACAAACCCAACCCTCTCACTTTGGTACTAGGGAATCAAACCCTGGTCAGCAGGGGTTTTAAGCAAGTGCCTTTAATTGCTGAGCCAACCCTTCCGGCTCTTGCTTTAAAAAAAATGTGTTTTGCTTTTATAGATTACTCATGCCCTGAGTTGAACAATAGAGTCTTGTCATATACCAACTAGAATATCATTTAAATTTTGAATGGATGCTTGTAAAGTTTATAAATTAATCTGGAATGATGTCCCACCTTTTCATGTCCTGCTTCCTCATCCAATTAGATAATTTCTCACTCTGTTATAATTTCCTGGTTTTTCCCTTAGCATAGATACATTCAAATTTCTTATTAAAATATTAAATAACTGGAAATACATTTATGTTGTAATTATAAGTGGAATGATTTTAAATTGCATTTTCTAATCTGCTGCCTTATTAGAAAAATAATGATTTGAGGCATTTATTTTATAAAATTATGATTTACTGAACTATAGAAGTTTTTCAACTTTTGAACTCTTTATGTACTTGTATCTTCTAACTTTCACATATTATTATTTTCAGAGAAATATGAAACATTAGTGGATTTTAATAGCCATTTTCTTTTAAAATAATGAAAAAAGTTTTATGTTAAGAGCTCAATTTAAAATATACATTCATATTATGATAAAGATATTCCTTTATATTTGAGATTCTAATTCAAAATTGATTGTGATTCACTGACATAATCATGTTCTTACATATGGAGCAAACAATGTAATTTATTATATTAATGTATTTGTCAAACATCAGGTTTTTTTTTTTTCATAAGCCCTTGGCTATTGAAGGTGATCATTTAGCAATTGAATTAATTTCCTTTTCAGTTTCAGATTAGTATATTTTACCTTTGAAATCAAATTATCATTTGTAAAAGAGAATGCATATAGAGCACTTCAAAAATTATTACTCAGAGAGAACCTCACACATATTGTAAAGAAGAAAACTTTCTTTTCTGTCATAGTTTGTTGGCTCATTTGTTGAAAGCAAAGGGAATAGTGGATAACTCAGAGGCCTTAAGAAGACTGAATTTCAACATAGTCACTGAGTGGAAGGAAAAGAAGGAAGCAGGTGAGCTTTTGACTATTGGCTGGCTGGAGTCTCACCACCAGTTTCCACGCCAGAAATCTTCACAGCAATGCCACTGTTTTAGAATAACCCAAGCCTTACAATTTAGAAATTTAAGGGATTAGCCAAAGACAAATTGTAAAACCTCATTGCCAGTAAAGTTTTAGTGATGACATCCATATTCTATATTAGATCTTTTTGGGAAGAGGCTACTAGTTCATTATCACAGTGAAGATGAAAGTTAAGAGGAGCTGAATTATTCTTATGTGTATTTCAAGAAGCATTCTTTTGTCATTGCTGTCCTTTCTTCTCATGTTGAAATCAGATCTACCAATCCACCAACAAGACATTGGATGATGGCTGACATCCTGGCAGGAGACAAACCATCTTTGGCCTTCACACAGGGCCCAAATGAAACCTATGAGAAAGTGAGGAGACAAACAGGAGACCAATCACCACAGCAAGTCTGATAACCCATGAAAGGTCAATGGAGACAGACACCAATGATACCCATCACAACCCAGGGCAAAGATCCAGAGATACTTAAGATCTCAACAACAAAGCAGACTCAAAACTCACCCACTCTGACTCAGGGAACTGAGCGGAAGAGGGGGCGGAAAGATTGTAAGAGCCATGGTTGGGGGAATATGTAGAGACATCACCCCGTTCAGCGACAATACACAAAGGGGGAAGGAAAAAAAAAAAGGAAAAACTGGCTACCTCTGGTACAGTTCATAACTCCCTAACCTATGGACAGATCCAGTATGCGCACCAAGGAAGGACCCCAGTGGGTTCAGAGAGGAGAGAAACGGGGACACATTCTCAAGATTTGATCATACAATATATATTTTTATTTATAATAAAGACATAAAAAATTGTGCTCCCAAATTCACCATGACTAAGACAAATTGCAGTTTCTGTCTCAAAAACTTGGACTTTTCACATCGAGCACAAAAACATTATCAAAACTCTTCCTGAATCAGAATACTTAACTCAGGGGCTTCAAAAGACATTATTTTAACCCTTAATTTGTTTCAATAAAAATAAATCCTAGCCACATGAGTCAAAAAGAGGGACATAGTGCTTAGCCTCTGGGTCCCAGTCTTGCACACTTGGGTCTGTGAGGCGGCTCAATGTCACTGTAGCTAAATGCCAGTGCTGACATCAATATAAATTGTTATGAAAAATGTCAATTTCTAACACGATACTTGTGGGAACAATGGACCACAGGCAGCTCTACATGTTAGTCTAAAATTCTGTTTGCTGTAACTCTATGGACTCTCTTCCTCCTTCTTTTCCCAGATAGTTGTAATGAACGCCTGTTTCTCATAGTTTCTGTGGAATCAGTGTTACTTTCTCTTAGGAGTAGTGTGAATGATAAAGCAAGACTATGATTTAATGGAAGTAGACTAGCAAAAGAGCTCGGTGCTATTCTTGGAATTATCTGGAAAATTCTGCAAAGACCAAAGTGGCTTATTTATGGAGCAGTATACATTTCTTCATTATGTAACTACAGAAACAAACTAAAGCTTGGAGACACACTTTTGAACAAAATATAAACATGGAGAGTTTAAGCTAAATGAAGGAATGAAATGTCTTACTCCCAAAGTTACTAGGAAATTTGTTTGATTCAGCAGCGAATTCATTCCCCACCCCAGGGAATTCCACGAGGCTGAGTTCTAAAGGATGGATGTTCCTCATCCAGGAAATGAGTGTTCTGGTTTCATAATCACATCTCAGTTCCTTGAAGCTTCGCACTGTACTCCCTCCTTACCAAATAATTGGCTGAATTTTTTTTCCTTATTCCTGCTGAAGTTATTTACACACAGCCTGTGATGGATGGTCCCTGTGGGCAGATTGTTATATGTGCTGCCACTTATATGGAGCGGATGGATGGAGCACCGTCTCGGACATGGTGCACATAAATAAAAATAAAAATGAGCTTGAGCAATACAAATACAATCATCACAATTTAAATAATTTAATGCCTCTGATTATTCCTCATAATGTAGTATGAATTCTTTAAGTATGACGTCTTTAATGACATGTCTCTTTTAACAAAGAGAAAACTGGGACTAAAATATTAGCTCAGTAAAATATTTTATTTCATACCCTAGGTTACTAAAAATAATTTTCTTACTTAAGGTAAGATATTTATATTTTCATTACTGTTTTTTTTTCCTCTTCAACAATTGTTTTCTTTTCTCTAGCACTTTGGTCTTCCTGTTGACCTGCTGTGAGGTGGGGGAGGGGAAAGGGAAAGGGATTTGTTTTTGAGAATTCAACTATCTGTAAATGACTTCCTCTCAGTACATTCACTTGCAGGGGTTTTATTTTCAAATGCTTGGTTGCAGGATCCATGTCCTGGAGGAAGGAACCATGTCATCCTTCACTCATCCTGTGCACACAGACCCGCCACCCTCTGAGTGTTATCTCCTATCACTTCTGGCATTTCTTCTGCTTCTCCCCTTCCTGAAGTTCATAATTCATGTCACCGATTTCCGGTGCATGTGGAGTCAAGTTGTAGAAATATGAGACAATTTTAAAATTACAGATGCAAAGCCGAGTTGTGTGAGCCAACATCTGCAACTAGTTCAGGGGATTAACAAAATAGCTGCTCTGTAGGACTGATATTTACCAGGGCCTCTCCATTTCCCATGGAAATCAAAACGCCTGGTACTTATATGTTCTTCAGTTTCCACCAGAAATCAAGACTTCATCTGGAGTCTCTTGAGTTGGAGCCAATTTTTAATTAGACCTGATTAAGGAGGTCAAGAAGAATATGGATAATTAAAATCCACAAGTAATTCAAAGACCGACTTCAACCAGAAGTTCCAACACTCTCCCCTAAAACTTTTTACTGAAATCACAAACAAGGGAAACAGTGTTTCTTTTGTTTCCTTTTGGTAGAAGTTCAAATGAGAACCTGTTGCTTCTCAGTGTAGAACCATTACAAAACACTCTATTTAGGATAAAGTTAAAATTCTAATACCCATTACTCAATTCCTGTTTTTCCTTTGCGCTGACCCTCCTGGTTTTGCGCCCCAGCCGTCCTGGCTGCTGGGCAGCTTTGCCAATGGTCCTGGCTTTTTCGCTGCTGGCACAGGATGTACATTCTTGGACCTGGAGTCTGTTCTTCTCCATCGTACCTGGATAGCAGCTCTTCGTTTCCTCAGAGTGATTTCTCTAACTTCTCTACTGTCTTCAGTCCTCCACTCTGTTTCCATAGAAACATGGGCCTTTCTTTAGTGTGTTTACTTGGTTTAATGTCCATCTTCCACACTTGCCTGTGAGCTCTGTTAGGTCAGGAACAGTACTTGTCATTTCATTGCTTTATTCTTTCTGTCTCACATAGAAAAATCTCATAACAGATGTCTAACAAATAATTGTTGAACGAATAAAATCAGGAAAGGTTTTAAAATCTGGAAATTGCCAAATATATAACACACCTATAAAATAATGACTATGCTGCTAACATCCAGAGAGGAAAGTCTATTAAAGACTATTAAATATCATTAAGTTTGAATATTACCTTTTTTGTCATCTAGGTAAAAACAATTGGCTCTTCGACATTATTGTTACCCACAGTCGCCAGTTTGGACTTTCTATAGTGACTAAGTTTTCCACCTAAATATGTCACCACAAAATTTATTACATTTAGCTCTGAGATGTAGTCCTGAATACAATCAATTTAAATCTTATAAAGAAATGTATTTATGCTGATTCACAGCGAGACTGAATTATATTTGAACTCTAGCAGACACTCTTGTCATTGTAGATGACTGGATTTTTCTAGGACATCCATTCAGTAGATATCTTAGACATTATGGCAAATACCATGTCTGCTGTACATTGACAGAAAGCACCGGAATTATAATGCCCCTGGTTAAGAACCATTGCATTAATAATTTCTTGACTGACTTTGTGATCTAGGGAAAGTGCAGTACTCCAAAGATGCATAAAGCACAGTTTGGTCTTTACTTGATAATATCTACTATTGCCTGGATGTTTAGTCGATGTTCAGATATTCTACCAACTACTTTATATTCCCTCAACACACTTAATGCTCCTAACATCCATGTGAAGATGGGATCACTGGCGATCAAGTTCACACAGATAGAGAATGGCAGAACAGAAAATGCCTGCTTTCAGCTTGGATCCTGGGGAAAACGGGAGCACAGCAAACACAGTTACAAGTAGTCAAAACAAGATGATGTCAGCGCACCATTCAATGAACATCATAAGTAATTTGAGGAAGAAGGGCCAATATGGACTACCGGAATTGTCATTAAAATCAGGGCTAGACTGTTGCATTTCATTAGCTAATTACAGTACCCAGACACTGCTCTAGATATTTGTATTTCTTTTTCTTTTTTGAGGTAGGGTCTCACTGTAGCCCAGGATGACATGGAATTCACTATGTAGCCTCAGGGTAACCTTGAACTCATGGTGATCCTCCTACCTCTGCTGCCCAGGTACTGGGGTTAAAGGTGTGTGCCAACACATCCCAGCTTTTGTATTTATATTTATAATTTGTATTTACTTATATTTCTGTCTGTCATTCTGTAGACTATCTATGGTTTTCAAATAATCACACTCATAATAGTAGCAACAATTTATTGAATGGCTACTTTTTATTAGGCAATGCATTGAGTGCTTTGCTCTTCTGAACAGTCTTACAGACTTGCACACCATTGTCTCCATTTTGATATATAATAATAATTTAATGTGTATTAAAAGTCACATAAGTCCCTAATCCAAGTACTTTGTATTTATTATTTATTTAATCCCTATAATAACCTTATGTTCTAGGTAGCAAACCAGCTCTGTGATTGAGGTTAACTGAGGCATGGAGAAGTTAAATGACTTCTCCATGAACCCATAAACTGCAACTCTGGAGCTGCCTGCCTAAACTGTCTTGCTTTCTGAAATGAGACTCCTGATATTAGGGCTGTAAAGTCTTAGTCCTTTGTGTTCTATAGCCTCCTGACTTTTAAATATGAGAAGCTCTTTTATTCCAGTGATGCTGGTCCTGACTCTCTGCAGTCATTCTGTTTTCTAGTAGGGTTCTAGTAGGCATATTTTATGTAGACATAGCCAGTTCCTGTATGTTTAAGATCAGTTTTGAGTCCAGCAACAAAAATATATAACGATTGAGCATAGAGACAAAAGTGGTTAACAGCATAGACTTTGTGTCAACGAGTTTGGGTCTCTGCTTACCACTTGCTAGTTAAATGTTCATGTCATAAAATCAGCCTCTCTACGCTATGCTCATAGTATTCAAAGATGATGGAGTAAGAGCAGACACACATGTCTCACAGAGTTATTGAAATGAGAGAGATGGCTCATATAAGTCACTGGTCATAGTATTTCTTCATTAAGGGTTAGCTGTCATTTTATTATCATTAATGAAATTGTCTTCATGAATTCCTAGAATTTTATCCCCAAATTTTAATCCAACCAATAGCTCCATGGCTCCTCTAATTTAATAATATTAGCATTTTGAAGTAGTCCCCTGGGTCTGAATGAATGCTTAGTTTATTTACTAAATGTGGGCACTTGCTGAATGTGTAGTAAGATGATTCTTTGGAAAGGCTTTCCTTAGCAAAAGAACTGTTTTATTGGGATTTAGAACAAGTCAAAATAACCAGAAATGAGCTATGAGAACAACCAGTGCTGTTTTGCTTTTAATCTTGACCAAATGATTGACTGGCTAATATTTTTTTAACTGCTTACTCTGAGTCAGGCACTTTCCTGTGGATTACCTCATTTAATTTTTGCAACAATTCTACATGGGGATTGACTATAATTATCTACTTCAGCAACTTGCTTTTTTTAACAGTTAAAATTTCTTAGGAAAACTCAGTCTACCTTTCTTGACACAAATGTTAGGCTCCTTTATTAAAATTAACTGAATGAGTATCCAGAGCTTTTATAAGCAATTGCTCACTCAGCACATCCTGAATCACACAGAGTCCATGTGAACATCCCTCTTTGTGTTATCAATCACATTCTGAATCTCTGATAGGTCTGTATCAAATATTAGTATCTTCTGGGAATCCTCTCTTCTTAATCCAAAGCAAGAAGGCAAATAACAGCCTTCCCAAGGGATTCCAATATTATCTGCTGACTTCCTTTGCTATTCATTGAATGAATGCCAGACATACTGCTGGGGAGTGAGTGGTAAGTAAGACAGATGAGTGTTTATTCTCATGATATTTGTCTTTTACTGATGGTTGAGATAAGAAATGAACAAGAAGACAAGCAAGAAAATGGCTATTTAATAACACAAAAAATCAAAATAGTTTGATATGAGGAAAAGTGAAGTTGGTGGGACACTTTGGGAAAGAAGCTTTTAGAGGAGGGAAGTATAAGGAGAATTCAGAGTGACGACAGCCAGTCACATGAGGATCAAGAAACATGAGCCTTCCAGAAGGCCAGGCCAAGACCAGACAAAGCTTGGCTCCATAGGAACTGAAATAGCTGGGGTTGGGAAGCATGGTTGTGAAGGGTGGGGAGGGGGTTAGGCTGTGTTCTCAGGGCATTTCTTTTTGTGGTCTGGACAACAGATTTAGGTGATTGCTTTCTCCTATTTCATTCTCCCATAAATGTTCTTATATTACCAGACTCTCCAACACTATGGATTTACATATCATCTGCTCTCTACAGAAATTTGGCAAGAATGCTGATGAAATGAAATGACTAATGTTTTTAATGAATGAGGTCCTTCCTTGGTTTGTTCCTTCCTCCCATCCAATCCCTGAACGAACACTGGCTGAATTTACACTAAATCATAGAGTAATGCTGACAAGAGTTATCAAGTGCTTTGTGCCCAGTCGTTTATCCTGCAGAAGTAGGAACTACTATCTTCATGGGCAGGTGAGAAATTGAGGCTCTGAGAAGTTCCTGCTGGCATTGAGCTGGCATCAGAAGGCCCGAGGAGCTGGCCTTTGGTATAGATGAAGGCTCATGCTTCCTTGGTGCCCATGGTCATGGCCATCTTGAAGTCAGCTAAAAACCTGTATATTTTATGAATCTGCTATCTGGTGTCTACAAACCTACACAGTATGTTATGAATGTTGATTATAGGATAAAAATGTAATTAAGAAATGCCAACAAAATTGTTTCACCAAATTAAAAACATATTTTATTTATTTATAAGCAGAGCAAGGCAGAGAGAATGAATAAGAGAGAGAAAAAGAGAAAGGGAGAGAAAGATAAAGAGAGAAGGGGAGAGAAGGCACACCAGTGTTTCCAGCCACTGCAAACAAACTTCAGATGCATGCAGCACTTTGAACATCTGGTTTTATGTGGGTACTGGGAAATTGAACTGGGGTCCTTTGGCTTTTCAGACAAGCACCTTAACCACTGATCCATCTCTACAGCTCCATTTCCACTAATTATTTTTGGCTTTTTAAAAAACTTTTTATTGCTAGCTTCCATAATTACAGACAATAAACCATTATTATTCCCTCCCCACCCTCCCCCATATCTCTTCCACCTCTCAATTAGTCTCTGTTTTGTTTCAGTATCATCGCCTTTTCCTCTCATTATGTGTAGGTATTATCAGGCACTGTGAAGTCATGGAAATTTGCATTGCAAATGGTCCTACCCTTCTTTTGGTTCTTAAAATCTTTCTGCCACCTCTTCTGCAATAGACCCTGACCTTGGGAAGAGGTGTCTCAGTGCTGAACACTCCAGTGTCATTTCTTCTCAGCACTATGGTGTCTTTTGAGTTATCCCAGTGGTCACCACCATCTGAAAAAGAGAAGCTTCTCTATCCAAAAGTGAGAGTAGCATTATTATATGGGTATGATCATTTTTTTAAAAAGATAGGGCAGTTTGGTGGGCATAATATATGTATTTCTCCAGACAAAAGCAGGCATTACTCCCCTAGGGCTCATGACCTCCCCCATCATAGGCTTTTGTCTATGTCTTCAGTACCAGGCATGTATTCTGTCCCATGGAGCCAGCTTCAAGTCCAATTAGAGAGCAGTTGATTTTACCCACAATACATGTGCCACTATTGCCTGGGTGGCCTGTCTTAAGGCTTGCAATGTCTACTTCTGTTCACCACCATTGATGACTTCTCTCTCCCACTGACCCTCCTTAAGCCATTGCTCCCCTAGTAATTTGTTCGTTTACTTACATATATACAGTACCTTCCCCCCTAGGTCTCCCTCAAACAGATAATCTACAAATTGAGAAAAACAAATGGATCACTCCAAGTGTGATTGCATTTGAGCACATATGAATATGTCTTTCCATGTGGGATTTTATCTACAGTGGTAATGAAACAGGTACACATGTATGTTTCAGGCTGGGAATGAAAATGCTATGAGATAGTATTTCTGCCCTCAAAGAGCAGTGGCTCCAGTCCTGCAGGAGATACCTCCCCTACCACAGCTTCCCTTCATCTAGCACAGCTGACAAGCCTGGAATCTGCCAACTCTCAGTCCGTCCATCCCTAGGGTCCTTCATGAAGTGCCCATTTTCTCACACGTGGGCCATGAGTCTCCTACATTTCTGTTTGCATGCTTGAGAATTTCATAGCCCAGGAGCCAGTGAGGCATTTGGAAACAGGCCATACCCAGTCCATGTTTGCACTCCTTAATGACTTCCATCTGTGACAGTTAATTTCGATTGTCTACTTGATTAGAGATGCGTAGAGTAGCCTGTGAGGACATTTCCAGGGACCATTAGATCATGGGGACTCTAACACAATTGATGATTTACTTCATGGATGGATTCAAAATTTGAATGGACACTTGGGAGGTGGTGGAACTGTGGAAGGTGGGGCCTGACTGAAGGAAGTTGGTAATGAGGGGGTGCCTTTGAAGAGCATATCCTGACCCTGTTCCCTTCTTGGTTCTCTGCTGACTTGTTGCTGTGAGGTAAGCAGCCTCTTTATCACTTGCTCCTGTGTCCAGGATGTTCTGTCTCACCACAAACCCATAGGTAGGTGCGAACCAACTAGGGACCGGAGTCCCTGAAACCATCAGCTAGTTTTAGTCTTTTCTCCCCTTCTGCTGTTTTCCTGGGTATTTGTCACAGTGTCCTGGTCATCTATGATTCTATTTCCCACCTTTCTGCTTTACTCACTATCATTCAGGCAATGGGCTTCTCTTCCTGCCTCAGAAGTTTTGTCTTGGCTGTTTCTTCCTTCTGGAATTCATTCCCTACCCATCTCCCCAATACTATCCACATAGTTTACTCTTTAAACTTGTTCAGCTTTAGGTCTCTGTTGAAACTTCTGTATTAAGTGAGAAAACAACCTTCTCTTTCTGCATTCAAAGCGTCATGCTCATTACATTGCTTATTTTTTCTAAAGTCTTTATCTACAGACGTATTTTGTTTCTGATCTCTAACCCCACCCCAACTCATGCCAACATAAGAACCTAAGTTATAGTGCTGAAAACACTACAGGTACTCCATTCATATGGAAAATATTCATTAGCTGTTTACTCAGTTTATGGATGGATCGTCTAGCTTTAGCATTTGCTATTTGATTCTAATGATCAAGTATCAGTTTTCCAGGTTGGAGTATTTTTAAGTAATATGTGATATTCACTTCAGCAATTTTAATATAAGAATATGATTTATGTTCTTGTGAAGAGGACAAGGCCTTATAAGAGTCCACACTTTATTTTGTCATAAACTTTTTATCATGAATATCTGTCTGAACTAGCATTTATTATCACATACCTGTGTACCCTTGCCTGGACTGTCCATCATTTCCAAGTCTCCCCTGAGACCAAAGTCCTCTGTATTTTAGAACATAATACTGCTCTATATTTTTCTCAATATGGACATTGCTCCTAAATTCTTTCCCACTCAGCCTCCCATAGGTATCCTCTTTGGTCTTTCTTCAAAAGCCTCAATGGGTAAGCCAACATGTATGTGGACAAGAGGAAAAGGAAGAGGTTGCTCATAGGTGTGAGCTCTTTCATTTAGTTGCTTTCAAATTCCTAACTGGGAAATCTTTAAGAATGCTGAATAGGGTTCCAAGAGGTGAGGTGAGAGAGAAGTAGTGGCAGAGCTCTTTGCTCTAGCAGACTAGGGAGGGAAGACAGCTGGATCAGGCACGAGAGACTTTGGCACTGAAGAGTCAAGGTGGTAAGCAACTCATTGGGACCTGGGACTCACATGGATGAGATAACCAAGCTAACAGGAAAGAGTGGCTGTGGTCTTATACAGTGGGAAGCCCAATAACCTGCAGCTATTGGGTAATTGCTATTGATATTTTCACAACTTGCACTGACAAAAGTCACAGAGCAACCAAAGCATGGGGACCAATGATCCCTGATTCTCTTCATTGGAAGAAATGTGAATCCACACTGGGATTCACACACAGGGATCCACACTGGATCAACAAATGCATTTTTCTAGAACATCAGTATTTACAGTGGTGAGTTCTATAGGAAAGTTTAGCTGCTAGCATTTATCTGACACCCAAGTATCTTGAATATCCTTAGTAACACTATTGCACTTTTCTCCAGAGGTGTTTAGTATAAATATTTGTAGACTGTCCTAGGAAGTCACAACCTTGGAATTAATTGATAGATTCTTATCAGTCATTGATAAATTGATGCATGGCTTTAACCTGAATGATTGACATTATGTCTTGTTTCTTGCCTCTAATGGTCAAAATTTCTAGGAATTTAGAATTAATAATATATATGCTTTCTTCACTAAATAATTATTGACTGTATTGCAATATTTGGATTTGTTTTGTACACACAGGATGAGATGTTGGAAAGAATTGATTCACTCTTAGAAATCATAGTTGCATTGGGCAAACTTCCCCACTCCTGTCTGCCTGCTCTTCTCCTCCATCAGGGCACAGAAACAACACTTGTTAAGGTGGCTCAGTCAGCATATGCCAGTTGAATGTGCTCTTGTAACTTGTCCTACCTACCATCAAAGAGATCAAGCCCTCTCTCAGAATCTCTCCACTGCTCCCCTTATCAAGAAATCAAAGTCAAAGGCCAGGTACAGGAACCTCTGGTACCCATGTCTAGTACTGTAACTCGGTGATCTTTTGGATTGGCCAAGCCCATGGCTACTCATTACATATTAGCTGAAGAATCCTTTTCCACTAACTTCCACATATGCAGGATGGTTTTCTCCCTAACCCTTCCAGACCCCCCTCTGCCTCCCGCATATGTTCATCAGCTCTGCCCAGTCACTGCATCCTGCCTTTCTTCAAGGCTCAGCTCTGGTTCTTCTTCTCACTCCAGCTCTCATTTTCAGCAATTTCCCCTACACCCACAGCTTCAGTCACACCCACAAGTCAACAATTCACATATCCATATAGCTGATCAAGGCTACTTTATAGCCAGCAGCCTATTTTGCACGTTCCCATTTTGACATATCTGGACATAACTCATGACTCACCCCCTCCCTAAACACGTGCTCCAGTCTCTCTCTTTCTCTATCACAATCTGCTCATTTTCATGAACTGAGACACCGGAAGTCATCCTTGACAGCTCATCCTCTCTTATCCTATGTATCCAATCTATCATTGTCATGCTGACTTATTCCTAAATTTTTCTCATAGACTTCTCCATATGTCCATTTCCAGCACTCTTGTCAAAGTCATTACCATCTGTTACTCAGGATTCTGCAGTAGTTGCCTTTCTGATCTCCCTGCATCCTTTCTCCTCCTTCTAGTATCTTCCCCAAGTGAGAGCTAGAAGGGAGCTTTTCATGATGGAAATCTTATGTGACCACCTTTAAGATGATCAAAGGCTTGCCATTTGGCAGAATAAGGACTAAGCTTTTTGTTTGTTTGTTTTTCAAGGTAGGGTCTCGCTTTAGCCCAGGCTGACCTGGAATTCACTATGCCATCTCAGGGTGGCCTCAAACTCACTTTGATCCTCCTACCTCTGCCTCCTGAGAGCTGGGATTAAATAGCAGTGCCACCACGCCTGGCAGGACTAAATCTTTTAACATAAATTAGATCACCAAGCATGCTGCACAAAGCTCATTCCCGTTAATATATTCTGTGGCCATGCTTTGTGCCACCCCCATCCCAGTGTTCCCCTGACACCCTTCAGATTTTAACTCGAGTTCTAAAAATATCAAGTATGACTTTTCTTATACTACATGAGGTCCCCACTCTCTTAATATTTGAACTGTTTCTTGGCAGACCATTGACACAGGCAATTTTACATTTATCTGTGTGAGTCTTTGTTCTCTGCTTGTTTTCTACTTATCTGAAAACTCCAGGAAGATCAAGAACTGCTTTTTTTTTTTTTTTGGTATTTCATTGTTGCTATTACTTTTGCTTCTCCTTATATTTCCAGTGTGCTACCTGACACACTAGGTGGTTATCCATGAAATGTATTCATATTTACAAAGGTGCCTTTTTTCTCTCTCATAAGCAGTCTAAGTTATTTTTAGTAAAGCATGCATGTTTTATTCAGGCCTTGCTAATTGAGGTATCTTTTCCATTGTGTATGATATTTTTGTCCTTCAATATGAGAAGTAGATGACGAGCTTAGTTCTCATTCTGTTTTGTATCATGTGGAATCTCTTCCACATGGAGAGCCCAGAACTTCAAAGGAAGCTCTGCACATGGAAAAGATACACAGAGAAAAACGTGAAAGAAAGTAGAGCCTGATTTTCATCATGGTTAATGGCCTGGGTCTCATAGAGGTTTAGGTGAATAAACTCTGAGAATAAACAGCTCACTCATGAGATCTTCAGAAATAGCAGTGCATGTGGCAGAAATGATGCCTAAACAGTTAGTTAAGCAAATTCTGGGGTACTCTGAGAAAGCAAGAAATCCTTTAGCAGTATTCTATGAATTGGATCATCAAGTGAACCACAGAGGCATGAAAAATGCCCTCATTTCCTGAGCCTGGGCTCATGTTCTGGAAGAGAAACTCAGCACACAGAGCTTTTAGGTACCTGTACAGGGCAAGTGAATGGAAGATGTGGAGACACCATAAAGTAGTCCTTGGAGATTTGGGAAGTCCAGAGAAAACGGGGAAGGGGCTGCTTCCATTTCTTACATAGTGAGATTACTTTGTTAACAAAGACTTGGATATCTGCTTCATACACAGAGTTTATTTAGGCGGTTGCAATTTACATTTATACAATGCTGTGAAGTAGAGAAACCAGAAAGTTAACTTTACAGCAGGTGGATAGTCAAAGAGGAGATTTGATGCGAATGTTCAAGATTGTTTCCTTATTTTCAACCAACTTTGATTGCATTTTATTAATATATTTTTATCCAATCAAATCAATTCTGCATTTAAAATAGGAAAGCGTCTTTCATCTTGGCAAGTTTCCATTTATGGAACCATTTCTTCTTTTATTGTGATGTTGGGTTATTTCAATGTCGGGTTATTTTTTATTTGCCTCAGTTTCCCAACATGCTCTGTTAGTTGCATATTTAAAAGGACCTCATGATATGTCCTGTTTTAAACAAGTAATAGAATGATTCTAACTTGACTTTGGGGGGTATGTGTGGTGTGGTAAGGTGTGTGGTCTGTATACATGCATGTGCCCTTGCACATGCCCTGTGCACATACGCAGAGGTAACAGGAAATTGTTGGTGTCCTCCTCTATCATTCTTCCATGTTATTTCCTTGAAAGGAAGTCTGTCACTAACCCAGAGCTGCTACTTTTGGTCAGACTGACTAACCAGCAAGAGCCAGTGATTCATTGTCTTGGATTCCCAAAGGACTGGAGTTCCAGCCATGAGAGGCCCCGCCCAGCTGTTTTATGTGAGTGCTGGAGATGTAACTCAGGCCCACTCAGGTCAGCATGAGGACCTGCTCACCCACTGAGCCACCTCCTAAGCTCCTCACTTGGATTTTTAATAACATTAATATTGTTGGGAAATAGAAGATATGGGGAAACTGAAAGAGGAAAAAATATGTAACTTTAGACCTTACTACCAGTTATCAGTTATAGTAAACATTTAAAATTAAGCTGGGGGGAGTCTTCTTTGGTGGGGTTATTGATTTTCACGGTTGGGATCAAGTGGCCTCAGTCAGTCTTGGTTGTGGGTGGGGAGGTTGGACACAGTGCTTCAGACTATTCCCACCCACTCTGAGGCTCTTACAATCTTTCTGCCCCCTCTTTTGCAATCATCCCTGAGCTTTGGTGGGAAAGATAGGGATCTGATTGAGTGTTTTCTCTGGATCTCTGTTTTGATGAGGTTTGAGTGACCACAGTGTCTGTTACTGTTTCCCTGGAACTGTTTTTCAGGCTAGCCATGAGAGCAGGATTTGTGTCATTATTTCCTCTGTCATGACTTCCGGGTCCCAGCAGATGAGGTAGAGGTGACCCATCTCATGGGAGGCCATTGTTCTCTATTCTTGATGTATTGATGTGTCCTGGTTCTCCCCAGGATTCTCCTCCGTATACAAGATAGAACAGATTCTCCAACCAAAAGGTAGAACAGTTTGAATAAAAGTGGATAAACCTTGTTATTAGAGAGATATATTTATGTGTTTATCCACTCTTCTTAGTTAAAGATCATTGTGCGTTCTCTCTGGAGCCTATTGATTACCTGTCCTAGGGAATCAGGCTTAGTTCCCAGAGTCAAATATGAGTTCCCCCCATAGAGTGGGTCTCATGTCCAATCCATGAGCAGTTGGTTACCTACATCGGCTGTGTGCCTCTATTGCTTGGCTGGTTGTTTTTGTAACTGGCAGGATCTCCTGCTTATTCAATCTGTTGGCAACTGTTCTCCGGTTGCTCTCATAGCACTTTCCAGCACTGTGAAGGCTAGTCAGGAGGGAACGGAATTCCCTCTCAGCTCCAGCATGGTCGCTTGATGTCCTGTGGCTACAGGCTGTGGTGTCTTCAGCAATAGGGACTTATCTTTTAGCTCTTGAAGGTAACCAAGTGTTTTGACAATGGCCTTTATTGTTTTGAGGAACTTATGTCATCCTGATCAACAGCTCATTTTGGGGGGATGGGGAACCCAATTTTAGCCCTGGGAATTATCAGCCAAATCCTGTGATGGTTTTACAGTTATATTTTTTCCACCTCTTATGAAGCTCTTCTGTTTGGTTCACCCCTCCCCTTCTTGCCGGTGATGACTTGTAGAGTTGTACCCAGGAAGAATGTTCTATGGGATTGATTGATGATAGCGGTGTGTATTCCTCCCCCCCAGCCCCCTTTCTTCTACTCCGGAGGCCTTTCCATACCTTTCTTTCTTTTTTATCATTTTTGCTGACCATCATTTTTTTGGATTTGTTTTTCCAATGCCTTCCTCCGTTCCTTTCATATTTCCCCTTTATCCTGTCTTAATTTTAGAACCATGTCTATATTGTTGGTATTTATTATGCTTTACAATTAACTGACACTGGTCCAAGTTGGGAACTGCATATGAGCGAGGTAATGTGGCATTTGTCTTTCTGAGCCTGTGTGACCTCACTTAGCATGATTTTTTTTCTAAGTCTCCATTTTCCTGCAAATTTGATTATTTCATTTTCCTTTATCACTGAGTAGAATTCCATTTTGTATATGTACCACATGTTCATTAACCATATATTTGTCAATGAGCATCTGGGCTAGTTCCAGTTCATGGCTATTGTGAATAGTGAAGCAATAAAAACAGTTGAGCAAGTATCTTGGTGGTACATAGTAGAGTCTTTAGGGTGTATGCTCAAAAGAGATAGAGCTGGATTAAATAGTTCTGTTTTCAGCATTTTAAGGAGTCTTCATATTGATTTCTATAGTGGCTGTACAAGTTTGCACTCCCTCCAGCAATGGAGGAGGGTTTCTCTTTATCCACACCCCGCCAGCATGTGCTGTCATTTGAATTTTTGATGGGTTGCTATTCTGACTGGAATGGGATGGAATCTCATAGCCATTTTAATTTGCATTTTCCTGATGAGTAGATATGTTGAACATCTCTTTAGGTGTTTAATGGCTGCTGTAGTCAACTTTTCCTTGTTATTCAGAAACGAATCCAACCAAAAAAGCTTATGGAAGGAATAGGTTTATTTTGGCTTATGGACCTGAGGAGAAGCTTCATGATGGCAGGGAAAATGATGGCATGAGCAGAGGCTGGACATCACCTCCTGGCCAACATCAGGTGGACAACAGCAACAGTAGAGTATGCCAAACAGTGGCCAGGGGAAGCCAGCTATAACGCCCATAAACCTGCTCCCCAAACACACCTCTAACAAGGTTCCAATTTCAAAATTGCCATCAGATGTGCATCAAGCATTCAGAACACAAGTTTTTGGGGACACCTGAATCAAATCATCACAATGGCCATTTGCAGTTCTACCTTTAAGAACTCTCTGCTCAATTCCCTGTCCCTTTTTTGAGTGGGGTGCTTGATTTTTTTTTATTGTTTAGGTATTTTTAGAATAGAAATTTAACAACTGCTTTTAATGATAATTTTCAGTTGCTATTATTCTTCATAGGTTTTAGATATTAAACCTTTCTTGGGGGTATAGCTGATGAAGATTTTCTCCTATTCAGTAGGTTGTCTATTGACTCTGTTGATGGTTTTGCTTATCTGTACAATAGCTTTTTATTTTCACGGGGTTTCAAGTGTAGAATGTTTGAGTAATTCCCTGGGCTACTGGAGTCTTGTTTGGAAAGTCTGTGAGGGCTTATACCTATATCTTGGAGTGTTCTTACTACTTTCTCTTCTAGTCAGAGCTTTGGGTCTTATATTGAGGTCCTTGATGCATTTGGAGTTGATTTTAGTTCAAGGTGAGATGGCAGGGTCCCAATTCCATCTTCTCCATGTGGCTCTCCAGTTTCTCCAGCACCATTTGCTGAAGATGCTCTTTGTTCCAGTGAGCGTTTTTGGCCCCTTTGTCAAAGATCAGTTATTTTTAGTTACTTGAACTCATTCCTGGATCTTCAGTTCTATTCCATTGATCAGTGTCCCTGTTTCTGTGCCAGTACCATGCTGTTTTTATCACTATGGCCTTATAGTATAACTTGAAATCACTTATGGTGATACCACCACGTGTGTTCCTTTTGCCGGGTACATTTTTGTCTATCTGAGGCCTTTTGTGCTTTCATATGAATATTGACACTGATTTTCTAACTCTGTGAAGAATATTGCTGGTATTTTGATTGGAATTGCATTGAATCTGTGTATTGCTTTAGGTAGAATGGCCATTTTAACAATATTAATTCTTCCAATCCATTGAGTATCACTGAGGCCAGATAATATTTTACATATTTATAATCTTCTTTTAAAAATATTTTTATTTATTTAAGAGAGAATATAGGCATGTTCTGGGCCTCTTGTCACTGCAGAGGAACTCCTGATGCATGTGTCACATTGTGAATCTGGCTGTACATAGACACCGGAGAATCAAACCCAGGCCAGCATGCTTTGCAAGCAAGTATCTTTAACCACTGACCTAGCTCCCTAGCCCAATAATCCTCTTTTTTAAAAAATTGATATTTTTATTGTCCCAAATTAGATACATTGTATTAGTAAATATTACATTGGTATGCCTGATTCCCTTCTCCCTGTCCCCAATCCACTGGGTCTCCTCTTTTTTTTTTTTTTTTTTTTTTTTTTTTTTTTTTTTTTTTTTTTTTTTTTTTTTTTTTTTTTTTTTTTTTTTTTTTTTTTTGAGGAAGTGTCTTTTGTATCTCAGGCTGGCCCTGAAATAGCTAGGAGATAAAGATAACCTTGAACTCCTATTACTCCTGCCTCCTTTTTATGCTGGGATTATAGGCATTTGCCATCATATCTAGTTTTTATGTAATGCTGGGAATCAAACTTGGGGCTTCATGAATGTTAGGCAAGCACTCTATCAACCTAGCTATATCCCCAGCCCTTGCAAGCCTTTTCAATGGCTACTCTAATAGACAGCAACTGGATTTTGATATCTGCTTTTGCATCTAGTCCATTGTTGCATGTTATTTTGCCTGAAGGATTTGAGGGAAATCTGTATTCATGCAACATGTAGTTGGAAAACAGAGAAACTTAGAAAATCATATGAAAGGCTTTAGAGACCTGAAAAATCTTTGGAGGAAGTGTCAGAATTTACTTAAATATATTCCTTTACAACAAGCAATTTTAAAAAGTCTCCTGCAATAACTATGTTTGGAGTTATGTCTACTTTACTGTCCAATATAATTTGCTTTATAGAATTTTGTGCTCTTGTGTTTGGTGCATGTAGGTTAATGATTGTAATATCCTCTTGTATTGTTCCTTTAATGAGAATACTTACTTTTGGGTTGAATTTTATTTTGTCTGATAGTATAGCCACCCCTGCCTTTTTCTTATTTACATTAGCTTGGAATATCTTTCTCCATCCTTTCATCTTAAGGTTGTGTCTGTCTTTATTAGTAAGGTGAGTTTCCTGTAGACAGCAAATGAATGGGTCTACTTTTCTGATATAGCTTTTTAAGCCTATGTCTTTTGATTGGAATGTTGAGACCTTTGATATTTAGAGTTATACCTGTGAGGTGAAAGTTAATCCCTGTCAAGTTGGAGGCTTTGTGATGTTTGGTGTTTTCTTGGACTTTATAGATTTTTATGTCTGTTCTACTCATGGGTATTTCCCTACTGTAGACTCTTGGGTGTGATTGTCTCTTCAGTTTGGGTTATTCTATGTCATATTCTCTGTAGGATAGGCTTTGTGCTCATATAATCTCAAAGCTGGCTTTTATCATGGAAAGTTTTTCCTTCACCTTCAATTCTGAAGGAAAATTTGCTGAGTGTAGTACTTTGGGTTGGCAGGCATGGTCTTTCAGGATTTGAAATGCCCCATTCCAATCCCTTCTGGCTTTTAGAGTTTCCATTGAAAAAATCAGCCAATTCTGCTGGATTTAGATTTACCTTTGTATGTAACAAGCCATTTTTCTCTTGCAGCTTTTAGAGCCCTATCTTTGTTTTCAGTGCTGAGAGTTTTAACTATAATATGAAGGCAGGGAATTTCTTCTCTGGTCCTGTCTGTTTGGTGTTCTGTGCACCTCGTGTACTTTGATAGGACTCGCTTTTGTGAGGTTAGGGAAATTTTCTTCAATTATTTTGTTGAATATGTTCTCTATGCCTTTAGTCTGTATTTCCTCCACTTATATGCTAATGATCTGAATATTTGGTCTCTTAAAGTATCTCATAATTCCCTCATATTCTGTTCACATGTTTTTTTTTTAAATTTATCTTTGTTTTTGGGCTGCTGGATTATTTCCTCTATCTTGTTCTTAAGTTCTGACAGTCTATCCTCCATATGGTCTACTCTGTTGGTGAAGCTTTCTTGTGAGCCTTTTTTAAAAAATATTTTATTTTTATTTATTTGAGAGAGAATGAAAGAGAGAGAAAGAGGGAAGGAGAAAGAGAGAGAGAGAGAGAGAGAGAGAGAGAGAGAGAGAGAGAGAGAGAGAGAGAAAATGGGTACTCAGGGCCTCTAGTCACTGCAAACAAACTCCAGACACATTCACCACCTTATGCATCTGTCTTTTTATGTGGGTACTGGGGTCCTTCTGCTTTGTAGGCCAATGCCTTAATTGCTAAGCCATCTCTCCAGCCCTCTTTTGAGCCTTTTAAAAAAGAGTTATTTCATTATTGTCTATTACTTTTATTTTTACCATCTCCATCTCTTTGTAGAATTATAATTTCTTGATTAGATTTGTTTGTTGTTTGTTAGGACTAGTTTCTGCATTTGATTATATTCTCATTAAGTTTATTGCACTGCCAATTGAGATCATTTTATGTTCTCCTCAATTCCCTTTATTCTTCTATAAAGTTCTTATTGATACTCTTCAGTTTTTAAAGACATATATTGAGTTGTCTTTTTTGACTTGTTTCTGTTTCCTTCAGCCATGTTTTGAGTTCATCTTTGAATTCTTTTTGTTGATTTTCTTTGTTTAGCCCTGCTTTAAATTCTATTATGAGTTGTTACTTTTGATTCTCTTCCAATTCTTTAAGTCTTTTGTCCATGGCCCCATTACATTGGATGAATATAATTGTCATAGCTTTATTTTGGGGTTCTATGGCTGGAGTTTCCTCTAGGTTTGCAATATAGGTTTCCATTATGGGGCTAGGGACTAGGCATCCCTGGTGGGAATATTTTAGCTTGGTGTCTTGCTTTTTGTTGTTGTTGTTTGTTCTGTTCTGTTCTGTTTTGTTTTGTGTTGGAATTTGCCCATCTTGAGGTTATTGTCTTGTTTTGCTAGGAATGCAGCACTTAGTATCTCTTGTAGAGTATGCTTTCATTGTCTTATTTATGTTTGATGAAGGTAGGAGTGGGAAGATGGTATATTCACAGGTTTTCACTGGGTGCTCTTGGGCCTGAGCTGGGTCTTCCTTGTGTATTCAGTCTCCTGGAAATCCTGGGTGGGGCCCTGGATGTCCTGGTCAACTCAGTGACCAAGTGGGGCCCTTTTGTTTCTGTTATTCACTCTTCGGTCATTAGTGGTGGGCCTGGCTGTGGCTGCTGGTGGCAAACATGACAAAGGAATAACCAGGATCACATTATTGGGGTTGGCTCTCAGTCACAGAGGTTATTTGGCCTGCCTGGGTCATGTGTTTGTAGATATGGTCTTGGCTTGATCATTTCACACAGATCCCTTCTTGTGGACCTGCCTAAACACGCCTTTTGTGGGGATCTGGCAATTGCCCCCAGCCAGCACACCCCTCAGTCAGACTTTCCCCACCCACCAAGCAAGCATGCTCCTCAATCAGGCGCTTTCTTACCCAGCCCCTAACACACCTGGTGGTCAGGCACTTCCTAGACATGTCGTTCCCTTCCCCCAACTCTACTGCCCATCGGGCATTTGCTCACCCAGCCCCTGAACACTCCTGGCATAAAGCATGTCTTTGCCTGATCCCCAAAAGCTCTTGGTGGTCAGGTACTTCCTCACCTGACCCTGAAACATGCCTGGCCATGTGGTACTTCCTCACTGAGCCCCCAAACACAGCCCACAGTCAATATTTTTATATATTATAGTTTTTCTATTCTTACATTATCAACTACAACTAAAATAATACTATACATAATGTTAATGTGTGCTGATCTAAGTCCCTTATGTTTATTCCCTCATATGATTTGCATAGAAATTTGATGCTATGGGTATTATTATCACATATTATATATGAGGCAACCAGGTTACATGAACCCTAGGATCACCTAGATAACAAGTTTTGGAACAAGGACTCAATCCCAGATACTTCTGGTCAATATCAATATACCTTAGCAAAAATATTTTTTCAAATTCTAATATTTGTTGATTTGGCTTAGCTTAATTTATCCTCAGAGAATTAAATCATCACCTGTTAATCAGCTCTGTGTCAGACACATAGATTGTTTCCTGTTAGAAACTATCGTGACCATCGTTTTCCATATTGTGGGTGAAGGGCTGGGGCTATGAAACCAAATCACCAGAGAGAGTTACTTCATTCATGAGCTACAAGCTAATGCTTGTGAATGTGCTCTGCACAGTGGGGCACTTGGCACACAGTATTTGAGTCCTGCAGGGAGGCTGCTGATTACTAGCATAGCCTTGGCATTTAAGCAGGAGCCAGATTTGTGGACTCATCTGTCACATAAGGAAGATATTACCTCCTTGTAGAATTATTATGGGGATTAAGAGAAATAGTGAACATGGAACTCAACAAAATGCCTGGCACTGAGAAAATGTTAGCTATTGTTACTATCTTTGAATTCCTAGAGATGAAGTCAAAATTATACTCTGATTTCCTAGAAAGTTAAAGCCATGAAAGAACATATAAACAGACAAATGTCACATAGTCAAGTTATTTGGAATAGTAACACATTTCAGTCTTGAAAATAAAACTTTTCATAAAATATTTGATTACTTTGCATCTTAAATTGATCTTTAAATTATGTACACTCTACCTTATTTTCTTGTTTTCTTTGTTTCTTTAGCCCAGTTATAAGATTCATTGATCAGATGTAAAAATCTGATCAAGACTCTGGTAAGATACACGTGGACATGGTGGCCCTCACTGTGATTGGTGTGTTAGGGTATTTGGCCAAATGTTTGGTTGATCTATAGACAATCAGGAAGTGTAGATCCTTCTTCTTTTTAAAGCATGTGTCCTATGGGCAAGCCATCTTCCACAAGGAACAGAGGGGAGGTTGGGGAAAGAAAGGCTGTGAGCTATACTTTTCTGTATCATCTTTCTAGGGTTGCTAATCTGAGCTGTCACTTTACTTCTCTAAGGAGAACAAGTGAAGAAACAATGTCCCTTCATCCCCCACCCATCAATAGCCCACCTGTCTTGCTCCTACCTTCTTGAAGCTACTCCTCCAAGGCAGTCCATGATTCCCTTGGGCCTTCTTAGGATCTAGGGAAACAAGTGGACAGAAGACTCTGAAATGAGTCAAAATAGTTCACTGGTAAAATTCACTCTGAGGCCATTCTGTGATTTTTTTTTTTGTTCCCATTTTGTTTCTTGTTTCAAATTATATTTAGCCAGGTTGTTTCCATAACCTGTCAGAGATTCTGAAATAATCAAATGACATCATTGTTGCATTAGAGGATGTTAGACATCAGTAAAGAAAATGTCAACAAAATAGACATAGACATGTCCTCAATGTGGATATAAACTCTTACCACTGAAGTTCCAAGACAATTAAAATCCACATATTATTATTATTCCAAAAGGAGTTTGCAGAGTATAAATGTTTGTAGAAACAAATCTGTAGTTGCAGAAACAAATTTAAAATCATTTGACAATTCCTACTCTTTCAGCAGCCTCTACCACGGGCATTCTCTTGTCCAGACGGCCTTAGAATCTCTACATTAACTGCATCCTGAGCTGGTATCACCCTTACGAACAGGTTGCTTCATCTGGGCTTTTGAAGTTGAAATATTCCTTTGTGTTCCTAAAGTATTAGGCATCTTTCCATCACTATAACAAAGTACCTAAAGCAATAAACTTATAACAAAGAAATGTTTACTTAGACATGGAAGCCCAATCATACTAGGCTCCTGGCATGGATGGCACACCGTGTTGGAGCTTGTTACTCACTTTATGAGCCAGGAAGTCAAGAGAGAAGAACAGCTACCATGATACTGTTCAAGGACATGCCTCAATGACTTCAGGATCTCCCACTGGGCCCCATCTCCTAAAGGCCTCACCATCTTCCCATAACAGTATCATCCGAATGACCTAGCCTTTAACACCCAGACCTCTGTGGTCTAGACCTCTGCAAACCACAGCCCTTATTTCATGAATAAGGCAAAGAGCAGGAAGCCAAAGACCATTCCAACACTAGCTCTACATCAATAAAACATATTGACTCCCTAGTCTTTATAGTAAACATTGCAGCCCTGTTTATGTTCCTAGACATTGACTAGAGAAGATGCTCATGGGTACTGAGAGGAAGAAAATTAAGTCAATCTGCTTGGTTTCAGCTCTATGCAGGCTATCAAGTCCGTTTCTCTTTAGTTGTTTGTGATTCTAGAAAGACATAGGGAGAAACCTCTAGCTAAGTGATTCACATTGCCGCCATGCAAGTGGCTTTGTATACATATATTCATGTAGTCCTGGCAAAGATTCCTTGAAGCCTCGCTGTGTCTTAGCTCTTAGGGATCTGCAGTGCTGGCCCTTCAGTCACCTGTTATGCCACGCATCACCAAAGCCCCATAATTTTTATTTTCCCTTTGCTTTTGTGTTTTTTCTTTGTTTCTTTTACATAATTTCTTGGCCCAATAAGTCTAGGTTTCCTACAGAGCTTTCCCCCTCCTATGTAATCATGCCAGTGCCAGCTTCAGAACACATATTTGGGGATGGAGCTGGTGGATTGGAGGACCCTTAAATCCACAAGTAAGCAACACAAATCAAAGGGTGGCTGATCTAGCCCTTCCTACCAAGGCTTCCTTTAATGGATAGAGGTAGAACCCAGCTGTCCCTTGCACCTCAGCTCTCTCCCACAGTACCAAGGCACCAAGTGTAGTTACACCTCCTGAGGCTGAAAACTTGTACATGAGAAAAGAACCTTTTCCTTATAATCAAGTGTTTACTTCAGGCATGACCTGCTAGAAAAATATGTCTGGTGCCCAAATTCAAGGTGAGCCGCCTGTTCTGAGGATGCTTGTTCTTGTAAAAGTAGGTTGACTGGCTGACCTGCCCCTTGGAGGGAGCCCTGAAGCTCCCCAGCACCTGTCCAGGTAGGCCCTTTCTTTAGAGAAGCAGCCACTCATCCATGGAGAACACCTATGCATGAGAGTTTATAATCTCCCAAGGTGAAACCATGAAACAGCCTTTGCTTTACGACCTCTTCCCAGGCTGCAGCAGTAAAAAGCCAGCTGCAGAGTCAACCATTAGCAAGGCCGAGGCCAAAATCCCTTGCTCACAAATGAAGTTCAAGGCCTTGACCACATTGGAACTTTTCCACATGTACTTTTATTTCTCTCCCCATGATTTCATTCTTTTTATGATCCAGTGTGCTGGCCAGATGTCGGGGTCTGAACTTTCCCGTAGCATACTGGCTTTGCCAACCCTGACCTTGCCTGCTGCTGACTGCATACAGGACACCAAGTAGAACACACTCATGTAGGGCAGGGTAAACCCCAGAAGGAGACCCAGAGGCTCTCCTCTTTCCTGAAGCTGGTCTTGCTGTGGCTTTCAAAGTTTCTACATTTGGCAAAAGAAGCTCGAGTGATATTTATGGGAGGAAATTTTGAAAAGTGGTTTGTCTTCAGCCGAACAAATGAGAACATGTCCTTTCAGCTCTCGAGGTCCTTCTAGCCCTGTAATTACGGGATTGCTTGTCTTTGTTTACTTGGGTACTCAAAATGGAATTTCATACTCAGACACTAAGAGGCTGTAGTTGGCTCTTATACTGGAAGCTGATAGATTTGTTTTGGTAATCTTAAAGTGAATACAAAATGGACATTTTTTTCTAGAGTGAGACCCTACCTCGAAAAACCAAAAAAAAAAAAAAAATCTTTCTTTGTGAAGGAATACTACATTCAATTCCATTTTCCTTGGCTTTCTTTTCAAATTTTATTTATTTTTTCCTTTCCTCCCTTAATTCTCCTACTTTAAAAAAAAACTAATTTCTTCTTGGTGTCCCCAGTCCTTGTTTTCTGACCTGTGTTTCTGTTTTTGGATGGTGTTTCTCTCTGTAGCCCAGGCTGGCTTCAAACTTGTGGTGATCATCCTGCCTCAGCCTAAGTGCTTGGAAATGTGAGCCACCATTCCAATCATTGTGGCTGAATGTGTGTGGTTTCTCTTCATCATCCTACAGTTTTACCTTCATTTTGTGGCTTCTCCCTCAACTAATGAAAAAGGAAATTAGATTTTTTTTTCTAAGTTTCTACTTAGAACCTAGTGTTATCCAGTTTTAGAAATGTGTTTTTCTCTATCATAAGAAGCACACAAGCTGCCTGGGCATCTTAATTGTTGGCAGTGCTTAGCTATGGGTGGCCTGCTAAGAGAAAGGGACATGTGCACTCCAGGGCGACAGAGGCCATCGTCTGCTTTTTCTCTCCAAAGTAGAAAGCCTGTTGGAATGCAAACTGCTGTAGTGTGGGAGGGTTGTACCATTGGTCATTTGTAATTGTTTGTGATGCTGGGATTTGAACCCAAGACCTTACATGTACTAGACAAGTGCTCTACCACCGAGCCACACCCCACCTCTCCTTATAATTGTTTTGAGTAACTCATGATTTCCAGATAGCTCAATTGACCATCTCCACTAGACTAAATAATGTTAGTAAACACTGTCTCAGCCATAACATTAAATGCATGTGGAAATTGCGGTGCATGCTTGAGAGACGAATCCAAGAGTGCCAATCACATCAGGGGTTTACTCCGTCAATGTTCCAGCCCTGAAAACTCCATTCTTGTCACCACTTATGGACATCTGCACTTCTGACCTCGGGGAATTTGTTAGTCTCTTTATCTTTTCATTTTGCTGCCTCTCTCTTAGGACCCGTGGCCTGATTTGTCTGTCAGAGTTAGCTTGAATGGGTGATCACCTGGATCACTCTCTTGCCACAGACTTCCAGTGTACTTTGGCTTAGAAATTCTGAGATTGTTCTTTTCCACATATTAAGTATGTGCGTAGTTCTTTGGGAAAATCAGTTCTGATTATGTTCCTGCAAAGTTGAGGTCTACCTGCTCAGCTTTCTCTGTGTCCCTCTTTAACTAAATACTGTCTGCTTACTCTCTCTCTCCCTCACTGCAGTGTGCTCTCTCTCTCTTCTTTCAATGTCCTCTTCTATATTGCTTAGTACATTTGAAATTCACCTTGCATTTGGCCTCCATGGCCACATAACCCTTTTATCTAGCACATTCCTTTTCAGACTTTCTGTGGCCACCCTTTAAAAGAAACAAACAAAAATCAAAAACCACCTAACCAACCAACAAACAAAATAAAAACCCTATTTTCTCTGGCCAGAGGAACAAGCAAGATCCATTGGGAGGCAGGGGAATAGAGTGGGGCATCTGCATATATGTCTCTAGAAAATAGGACCTTAGCTCAGATTTACTAACATTTATCATACATATTGCCCAACCCCCATCCATGTACTAGGTGTTGATGAGGTCAGTGATAAAGTAACAAATACAACATATTAAATACATACACCCTCATTTTTACAGGGTTAAAATATTATGTATTTCATTGTTAAACCATATTATCAAATGTATTTCTATATATTTTATATAATTCATACAATTTGTGCATATAATAGTCATGCATACAATTTCAAAATAAATATATACATATTAGGGATATATGCCTGAAATTTATTTGTTGTATTTCCAGAGTCATGAGACCAGTGAACTTCAGGATGTCATTGAATGGGGGGTCACTCCAATTTCAGCCCACCTTCTTCTATAGCCCCTGCTCTTTGATCTTTACCTCACATTTCTACACTAGTGGCCTCTGCCATGCTTTGCTCATTTTTGCCTTTCCCTGTGGAAAACAAACTGACAAAAACTTGACCTAGTTAAGAAAACTGTTTAGGCATCACCTCAAGACAAGTGTATTATCCCTTCCTGAACACACCTTCTTTCTGCCTGCAACTCTAACTATATGATTCTGTTGAATCATGACTTTTGGGATCTATCTTCCCCCTCAATTCCAAGACTGTTAAGGACATGGGTTATGGTATCATAGTGCTATTTTCATCTTGAAATACATTAGATCATAAGAAAGTTTTTAAACTAAATTCATGGCTTTTGATAGAAAGTACTGTTCTACTAGGAGGCGAAATAGTGACTTGCTCATTGTAATTTCTGTAGTGCCTGGAAGACTTCTTTTATAACAAAAGATGCCTAACAACTTGAAATAATTAGTAACTTTTCCATTGAGTACAATGATGTGTATGTTGTTATAAACCCTAGTAGAGTGTAAACAGCCTTACTATCAAAAATTGTAATGCTTCTTACTGCAACCTGGATCAGATCATTTGGCTCTATGGAAGATAGAGTTTTGATTTTATGTATTGTATATGTACATGCAGAGGTCTTCAAATTTTAATATAAATAATAGTCACCTAGGGAGAATATTGTGATGTAGATTACTGGGTTTTACACGTGTATATTGACTCAGTGAGTTAGATGGCACAGGAGTCTACATTTTATTTTTTAAATAATTTATTTATTTATATCTGTGTGAGGGGGTGTTGGTATATGGGCATACCAGCGTCTCTTGCCACTGCAAGGTAATGCCTGTCAGGCTTTATGTGGGTGCAAGCAAGTGTCTTTAACCACTAGGCAATCTCCCCAGCCCCAATTCTGTATTGTTAGGGAACATCTAAATGATCCTGTACCTGGTGGGAACCATACTTAGAGATATGGTTGTCTTCTTCCTAAAGTAGAGAATACAGAGAAGGGACAATTTTGATCCATGGAGAAAACCGCCTTAGCCTGGACCTGAAGAGGGTGTCTTATGGGGATGTATCAAGGATACCAGACTTCTAAAAAGGAAAATGAACATCTGGGAGATACTGACAGGGAACCAAAGGCGGCCAGGCCTGGAGAAGGAGAGAGAGGCTTGAAAGATCAGCCATGAGAACCTTACCTTATTTTATAATTTTTCTAAGGATTAGCCTTTCTTAAGCTTCAACTAGAAAGCTAAGCAGAAATAGAAAATTTATTCTGTGCCTATTAGTCTGTCTTCATCTTCCTTCAGGAACTAAGTCGTGCAACATGAGTACTTTTAAAAGACATAGTACAGGATTGTAAGGACAGTGAATGTTTTTGGTTTGGGAGAATTTTTGAACTATAAGATAACATCATACTTCCATATAGAGTTGTGTCTCTTGTTCTATGACAACAAAATTTTCTAGCATAGAAGATATGATAAATTATGCCATATGTAGGATAAAATGTAACTTTATAACCATTGTAAGGAAAAATGCATTTTCTCTTAAATGCCACTTATAAATAGGTTCTGTCAAATGTGTCACCAAAGTTGTTCATGTTTTAAAATTTAAAAGCTATTTTAGAGATGTTTCGAAGATGTTGTATGGTTTATATAATGGCAAATAACAACCAGAAGGAGGTGGATAAATCAAGACCATTGAAAAAGCTCAAACTTTTCACTTTAGTTTATTATTTCAGCTTTCTTTTTTAATCAGCCTTATTCATGGCTGTTAACAAGAAGCTAATTGATTGGCTTGAATTTCGGCTTCACCATTTGCTGGCCAGTGTGTGCTGTAAATCCTAATGCTGCAAGCCGGCAGACACATGGACCAGTAGGCTGGAAGGAGAGAAGAGGCAGTGGGCATGAAGAGTCTATTGTTCATTCAATCAACTAAATATGCTTTAATTGTAGCAGCAATGCCATAAATAGGCTGGCACAAGTCTGTTAGGCTGCCTCATTTCATTCCTGTCTGTTTCAGTCACTATGCTTCTGCCACCCATGAGTGTGAGATTTGTTTTTTCACTGATGGGCAAGACCTCCCATTGGTCATCTGTAGCTTCAGAAGACACATTCTCTTGTGCAGCTCAATAGAAGTTGAGCTTTGGGGGAACAATGTTGTTCTTATTACCATTTATATGTTGATTTTACTTAGTCCAAGACCATGAGTCTTGGGTGCTTGTGTCAAACCAAACGCTTCTGCTGATGTCTGCTCTCTTGCAGGTGATCCGTAAGGGCTGGCTGACCATCAGCAACATTGGCATCATGAAAGGAGGGTCCAAGGGTTACTGGTTTGTCCTCACTGCGGAAAGCTTATCATGGTACAAAGACGATGAGGTAAGCCACAGAGGGTCACTGTTGTCTTAAATGTTTCTAAAGTTAAGTTAATAGCTATTATTGTGATGTTTAGTTCCAGACACCAGTGGTTGTCTTTCAGTGAGATTTAAAAGTGAATATTTGTTTAGAAAAACACAGTTTTGCCCTTGTAGATCTTTAATTTTACTAAATTCCCACTGAATTTCTTTGCCTGCTTATTTATTTGGTGTTGTATTGTTTTGATGACCCAAAGAAGTGGCTTTAAGGTTCCGGAGTTGGAAAAAGTGTTTATCAAGGAGCTGGTTTAGTGAATGCAATTTTCATTAAGTAACGTGTTTGAAAGACCTAAAAGTACTAGAACATCTTAAATGTGAAATTAATAACAGTGATGCCGAGTTAGTAAACACTTTTGGAATGGTTGCTGAGGCATCCATGTCAAATGAGTCTTCAAGTATTTCCTAGATCATTATCTGTACAAATGTTTTTCTTTGAGAATCTGTTCTCTGTTAAAGCATAAATATGATAACTATGATGTTCTGGCTTAGGTTAGTTATTAGTAAGTTTATCCTGTGACTTACCACTTATTTGAATATGGTAGCTATAAAAGTAGAAATATCAACAACATTAGCCTTACAGTGTCATTAAAATTCTATGAAGTGATAGAACTAGATTCAGGAAGGCATGGGTGGAAATTAAACTGTTTTGATCATTCTACGAGCTCTAGTCTGATCAATGGGTTTTGATATTTCTAAGGCAGATTATAAATCTTCCATAAGAATATTCTGTGATAGCAAACCATGCACAGATGAGGTCATCTCCATCTTATTGGCCACAGGGCATGTGTGTCAGAGTTAAAAGTCTTTCCTATCAGCTGATTTCTTCTGAAAGCATTACAAGTTGTCTTTGTCATTTCTTGGAGGAGAAATTTCATGTGTTAATAGTTCTTTCCTTTTCTCAGATGTTTTGTGTGCAATTGTCTGTTGAAAGACATTGAGTTATGGGGTTGATTGCCACCAAATTCTCTGCAATGAGGGAACTCAGATCCTAAAGAGATGCCAAAACAAATTTGTTATTCAAAAGATTTCATGTCACTGACCTGAGTTTGAAGTAAGACTTGCCAGTGTAAGAATCTGAGGATTAGCAATGATTTCTTTCCTGTACTGACTGGTTAGAGACATTCCTGTCATTCTGTGGGAAGCTCTAGTTTTAAAGGTCACATCTTAAGCTCCAAGACAGTTCCTTAAAGCCAGAAACAGTTTATCCTCTTTGCTGATTGGTTGCTCTTGCATTCCTTTAGATACATTTTCCTCCAAATACTTAAATGATAATTTGTGCATAACTGTATATATATATATATATATTGAGAAAGTCAATCAGGAACTTTCTCAGTTATCCAAGGGCAAACAAAAAAAGTTTTACCGAGGAATAGTTATAGTAATAACTAGTGTTTTGTATTTGCTAATTAGGTGAGGGTAACTAACTTGTACAGGTCACAAAGGTAGTAAATGGCAAGAAGAAACTTGACTTCAGGCTGCCAGGCTCCAGAGCCTATGCTCTCAGAATCCCACCAATGTCTGGGTTTGTCCAAGTTCACCTGTCTCTGCAGAACACTTGCAAGCCTGATTTTCAGGTGTCTTGGCATTGACCCATGACTAGGTGTGGTCGCCAGAAGCTCCTAAGGGGAAGGTACTACTGGCCAGAAGGATAGGGAGTTGCCTGATGGAGAGACGCCTGATGCTCCAGGGAGGGACAGAAGAAGCCCTGAGAGCCTGGGAAGTCATCCTCCTTGCCTTTCAGGACAGTTACACAAAATCACTGCTGCTGAAGCTCCTTTGGGAATCCTTGATTCCAACAATTAGAAAATAAATGTGTACACTGATACTACCCAAGGCCAGTGTACATTTTATTAAATGTATTAAATCTTTGTGTGGAGAGTGGTGAGTGTGAATGGAGGAGTGTGTGTGAATGACCTTGAAATTAAAGGGAATGGGTCTGTGAAGAAAGTTGAGGAAGGGGTAGTTTTCTCCATTGAGGTCACACCACGAGAGAAGAAAGGACAGACAGGGTCCCTGCTGTGTAGAACTTCCAAGCAAGTAGACTAATAGTGTAACACCAGTATTAAGAATAAGATCATAGGCATCAGGTGTGGGAGACTTAGAAGTCACTACCAAATATTATGGTCTTTATTCCAGGGTAACCGAAGACTACTAGGGTGCTCCATCAGGGCCTGATGAGATTTGTGGTTTAGGAAGACCACACTGGCTGCTGAGCTGGGCAAAGTTTGGGGGGTGGTGTTTGTTTGAAAGGTGCTCATGGCAAAACTGGAAGAAAGGGGGACTAGCTAGGAAGATGCCTAGGCCAGAGAATATGATGACTTACCTGGGTAGTGGCTACTGGCGAGGTCCCCTCAAGTTCAAATCTGTGTCTACATACAGCTATGCTCCAGTTATTAGCTATGGTTACTCATTCAGAATGCCATCTGGAGACAAGACAGGAAGTTTTCAAAACGGGAATTCTAGGCTGGACGATGACAGCCTTGAAGTCGTCTGTCAGCTGGCAGAGTCCTCTGCATTATTCTTTCCCACCTCACCACCCCTGCTGGCCACTACTGTTCCTGCTCTGGAGCTCCTGCCCCATACTGCTCCTGAGTGTGTGGTCAGGGCAGAGAGCAGAAACAGCACTGTTCCTTGTTGTTTGTGTGCACAAGGGATGGAGATGCTGGGAGATAAGCTGGAAAAGGGGGAAGGGATAGGAGGGACCCACCACTTACCTCTTGAGTGTGTATGACTGTGAGCATTGTGGTAAATGACACCCAGGTTTCAAAAAAGTCTAGTTAACTACGTGTGCATTAAATATGGTTCTGCTGACAACTTAGAAAGCCCCAATTTTTGGATATGCCTTTGTATAAATGATCCAGAGTCCTTTCTTAACTTTTGGAGCCAATGTGTTGGTTAGTGGGAAGTGTTGTACTGGGTTGTATGTGCATTAGTACTGTGCCTACTTTAGAAACCCTGATGCAGGCAAATTCGCCCTTCTTGGTAAATGTGACAAGGGAGCTATCTTGGGCTTAGTCATGTGTTCATTCACATATTCAACGATCAGTTTATATTCGGATTTTCACAGGTCTCCATGTTATGTGGTTTATCACCCACTTGCTTGCTTTTGTAACTGGGCCAGTATATTTTATTCTCACCCAAATCACCGTGTGACAAATCAGAGATTATGTCATATGAACATATATGGTTTTATTTCATTTTTGACAGAGTTGTAATACTCATCAATGACTTTTGAAATATATCTGTGATTCAGACATAACAGCTCAGGCTGTTTTCAAAGGTAAAGTGAATGGAAAACAAGACTCTCCAGAATCTGTATGTGGTACCATGGAAGGTGAGGTATGGGGTCTGTGGCTTTGCTCTGACTAACTTCCATTGCGGAGAGAAATCACTTCACTTCAGTTGTGTCACTGATCAGTGGGGGCCACTATTGATTATTCACCTCCATGGAACTTGGTAATGCCCGGAGAAATCATGTATTAGTAAGGGCTGTGGGTACTTAGTACATTTATTCTGCCATTGAAAGTAATATCACAATCTCTTTGTATAACACAGTGTCATTCTTTGACTTATATTTCTTTTCCAGTTTTCTATTATTTCATGTTGTCCAACAGGATGTGTGGGATCTGGATTTTCTTAACAGAGAGTGGTAAGGTTCAGACAAGCAGAAACTGAGATCTCGTTTTTTTTTTCTGTGGGAATTTCTATATTGTCTTCCCACTTGCCTACAGGTTCTCCCACATCTTAATCAAGAATTAGAAATGATGTTATCAAACTGGCACAATGGCCAATTCTATGATAATCCACATGATGGGCTTAGGTGACAGTTGGCATGACTGTAGGACCAAGGTTATTAGCATTCTTCTTTCTATTTAAAGTGAATCTATCTACCTGCTCTTGAATTTTGGATGGATTCACAAAGCCTCCCAGGAATCCATGAATAGCAGTTTTCATAGCAGTACAACACAGGAGGCATGTTTTTCTCCATGTTTTGGATACATGGTCTTAAAAGAAAGGATCCTGCCTGTGTTCTGGCAGTGTTATCACGCGTTATCTTCGTGGAGTCATTGCCATACAATGTGCTTACAGTAGACACAGTTCCATCACTTGTCCATATCTTATTCTTTAACTCTGCTCCAAGACTGGAGCTTTCTGCAACATGAAAGGAGTAACAGTGTGTAAGTCCTCACGATTGGGTTCCCTTGCCACAACCCAGGCCTGGAAGTTACTCTGCAAATGACCATGAGTGCATGACCAGGGCCTGCATCCCCAGCTCATCCCGCCAGTGTGCTCAGCCCAAGGCCTGTGTGTGATGGGGTGGGGGTGGGTATTTGCTTACAGGGGTGAGATCAGAGGTTGGGAATGTAGACAAGGGAGCTGAGCTGATATGTGAGATGGCTGGTACGTGTCTCTTTTGATCTGTGTCAAAATAATCCCATAAGGTTAGTTGTAGTCATTACTTTTACTAAGGATTTGGGCAGAAATATAACAATCCTAATGATGTCAAAGAGAATGCTTTTGCCCCTGTGCACAGCAGTTTTGACCGCAGGGACCCTACTTGTGATCTGACAGCTTTAGCTGTTTTGTAGCCCATTCAAAGAACTGGCTTCTGTCTTTCTCTTCACCTTCTTATCTCTCCCCTCAGTGCTGTTAATCTGGATGTTAATCAACATCTAGTCAAGCCTGCACCACTAGCTCACTTTGGTATGTCTGAAACAGTCAAAATGTTCAACCAAACCAAATTCCAGATGGTTTGGGGGAACCAAGAAGCTCCCTGATTAGTAGTTGTGGTTGGAGATGGCTTCTCCTCTGTTATCCTGCCTGCTGGCACCCAGTGTACGACTGTTCAGTATCACTGGCTTTTTTTAAATTCATACTTGTGATTTTAATAACATCTTCTAACTGCTAATGACAAGGAGACAAAATTAGTAGAAATATAAATTGAATGGCATGATAATTAAGAAACTTGATCTAATTGTTGTTTATGAAACTTGTACCCTTTTCAAGTACACAGGGATATTTACAAAAATTAAATATATTCTGAGCCATAATGTGAATCTCAACTACTTTCCAAGCCTGAAGTCATATCACTGATAGAATTAAACCAGAAAGCAGTAACAAATAGGCAGCTACAAGACTTCCAATAATTTGAATATGAATCAACATATGGCTAAGTAGTTTATTGGTCAAAGAAAAATAAAAATGGAAATGTTAGGATTTTAAATCAAGTTTTAAGGAAATTAATCATAAAAAATGTACATGTTAAAGAGAAAGCCAGCTTTAGAGGCAAGTTTTGTCTTCTACATACACATTATAAAATAATGTATGTTAAAACTCAATGTCCACAGCATTCCACCTAAGAATAAGCCTTAAGAAAGTAGAGAGAATGAATAATAAATAATATAAATTAATAAAATTGGAATAATCAGCAGTAAAGAAAATTAATTAAAAGTTGGGTTTCCAACTAAAATAATAAAACGGATAAAGCTCTAATAATACAAATTAATTTTAAAAAGGAACAAAAATCTAATTACCAATATCAATAAGGAAAGAGGAGACATCACTGAAAATCCTACCAACATTGCAAAGATTGAATAGATCTTCTGAACAGTCTTATGCTGATGAACGTAAGATTTTAAATAACATAGAAAATTTCCTAAAAGTAGTTCAAGAAATAATTAAAAACAATCAATAATTAAAAACCTATATCGCTTTTTAAAAGATAGTTTTTCGTTTTATCTTTATTGTCCAAAATTAGATACATTGAATGAGCAAATATTGTGTTGATATTCCCATTCCCCCCCTCCCTGTTCCCAATCCACTGGGTATCCTCCTTGGTGGGTACACTGGATCTATCCATGTGGTAAGGGGTTATGGATAGCACAGGAGGCAGCCAGGTGCCCCCCTTTTTATCACTGGCTTTTCTGATGGTGATCATCATCACTATGATAACTGTTATAGAGGATTTACAGTGTACCTGGTACTGTAAACCTAAATCTAAAGACTAAGTCAGTGCTGCATTTATATTCTCCATTTTAGACATTCCAAGGGAGCAGAGACTTAACCAACTGTGAAGTGTCAAAACCCTGCCCTTTCTCACCTAAACACTTCCTGACAAATATTTCCAAAGCCTTGCTGTGTAACAGGCACTGTTCTGGTCACTGGAGACAAGTTAGCAAAGATTTCATAATTCCTATCCTTTTGACGGCAGTGTGAATAAGGAAAACATACAAACAACAAAATCAATCAGATGCTGGTAACAGACTATGAAAGAAATAAAGCCAATGATGTGTTTGACATAAATAATGTTTGAGTCAAGCAGGGGAGTGGGAGGACTCTTAAACCGAGGGATCAGAGAGTCTGTGTTAATATCCTGGGGTAGGATTGAGCCTGATGAATTTTAGAACAGGATTAGGCTCTGAGGAAGGGCAGTAGCAGCCAAAGGTACTCTAGGGATGAAAAACTTAGGTCCACAGTGATGAGAAGCCTTTGAAATTTTGACACTGGAGGGTCAAATGGTCAGACTTGTAATATGGTCCACGTGAGAGATCACAGTAGCTTGGGCTAGAATGAGTTATGGAAATTGATAAAAATTGATAAAAATAAATGGATCTGAGAGTTTTTTCCCCAGAAAGTGAATATTGACAGAACAATTTATACACATGCAAACCATCAGCACCTTGAGCCCATGAACCGTTATTTTGTTTTAGTTTCTATTGTCATTAGTCCTAGCAATTTGAGGACAAAGAATGAAATGTTAATTGCTGAAGTTGTGATTCAGCAAATAAATGACTAGAAACAGTATAATTATTCAGCATGAGATAGCATATTGAGTGCCTAAAATTATTAAATTATAGAACTCCTTTGAATTTTGTTAATTTGCATAATTGGTTAATGGATTTTTTTTTATCTCCTGAGTGTGTAAGTGTAACTTCTTGGATTAAAGATCATTTAAATAAAAATTAAATTTCTCATTGTTCATTTTTGCATATAAATTGGAGGTTTTAGAAAAAGGCAGTGAGAACAAATAGGAATATAATTTCAAAAGAATTTCTAGTCAAGGTAATTTTACATAAGTATTCTAACTTCAAAATTTTGAAAAGTGATAACCTTTTCAAATATTTCTAAAGCATAAATTTTAAGAGTAGAAGATACTTGATTCAAGGCAATAAAGCCTTATTTTTATTATTATTATCAATGAGAAAGGGGTAAGTTGATATAAATTTGTAAGGAAAACTTTAACAGTTAAAATGACTGAAGAAAAAGGACTGTTTGTGTATAATAAAAGTGGATTGCCAATATTTATTCTATTTCTGTAGCCTAACATAAAGATTAAAATCAAAGTGGAATCCTCCTAGGCAAGCAGAGCCATGAGCAGAAATGTTTCCAGTGGAAATGTACAAACCTTACACTTCTGAAGAAAACCCAAATCTGCATTGAAATAAGGACATTCTTTGGACTCTTGAGAAATTACAGGCCTCATTTTTGTGGGTTGAAATGTTTGGGTAGCTTGATAACGAGATTATCTAATCCCCTTATAGGGATATTTATTTAGCATTGTTTTTATTGTGTAGCTGTAACAGATGACAAATGAAACTTGGAAATGGGATTCAAAATGACAACTATATCCCTGGATGGTCAAAGTTATGGATCAAAGCATCACAGAAATCTTCAGCATTCTTTCCATTTTCACTTATACTTTTAGGCTGTGCTTATTTTGTGCTTGGTCCACACACTCTCTGTGATGGAGGAGGTCAGCCCCGGTCTGGGAATACAGTGCATGCTTCTTGTTGAGATCCTATACACAACTAAGATATTTTTTAAATCAAAATAAACATTGAACTTTATATATTTACTTCTATAATTTAAAATTCTTCATCTGCATAAGTGATGAATTTTTTCTCATAGAAATTATCTCACATTATGCAGTATTAAAGTAGGATTACTTTCTGCAGACATTTCCACATTCTAGTATTCTTCAAATGTGATTTTGAAAATTTTTTATTATTTAAAACTATAATGGACAATGCATTTTGAAATTTATTAAAATGCTTTAAAAATAGAGGCCCACTCTTTTATCTATACAAACTGTCCTTTTTCAAAAGTATATACTGGAAGATCCATACTTTTTATATTACTCCTTTGCAGAAGAATAAAAACTTAAATGTGCTATGTTTAATGAATTTAAAATCTATAGAAAAGACTTAAAGTTTTTGAGAGCTAACCAAAAAATATTTGGCTTTTTTAACATTAACTTTATGCTTTGTGGAAAAACTGTTTGCAACATTATCCTTGGGTGCTTCACCTCTGCTGATCCCCAGCTCTCCTTCCTGTCTGTCTGGGGTCCTGTGCCATCCCCAGAGCTGTAAAGCAGGATCCCAAGACAGCCTTGTAGGGCACAAGAGGGATTCTCCATACACTCTGGCACTGTTGACTGCAGGTTGTGCGAAGCATTTAAAAGTATGTAGCTCTTTCCGTTTTATATTGTCTTCCTGTTTATATTTTAGAATCTGTGAATTATTTATTCTCTTTGCTAGCCATGTGACTTTTATTTGAGGTAAAACCCCACATTGCACAATAACTCTTGTAGAAACAAGTAGATTTTAATAGAGGGTGTGTTTCTGTGGGTTCAGATTGTTGACATGGAAGACGTTCAGCTTTGATTATATTTCCACGTCATAGTTTTGCACAAGACTCAAGAGTCTTTGTCTTCCCTTAAAGAAACTGTACTGGAAGATTTAGTACAAATATCAACAAATCAGAAATTTTTGAGCCTATGGGACTCTTAACCTTTAGGTTATATGCTTTATTTTCAAATTGCAATATGTGATTGGAAAATAGATTGGCTTTAGTTCAAGATATATACTTGAGGTGTTTTAATTATTATAGAATAGTTTGAAGGAGCCTTCCATTATATTTTAAGGCTGATTTAGAAATAAGAAAGTTAAAGATTAATTTTTAATACTGAATGGTAAAATATTTTAATAAACTGAATCAAACTTGAACAAATTTCTGAAGTAACCCATCTTCCCACTTTTTATGCTTAAATTTTTTAAAATGCTCATATACACCAAAAAATAGACTTCATTAATTTTCTTCTGTGCTTAACAGTGCCTAAAGTTTGATATTTCCTCAAAAGGTAAGACAAATATACAATGTAGACCTTCTCATCACTTTTTTTGCCCTTTTGAAAATATTGACTTGCTTGAGTATTTCAAGAGTGTGAAAGTTTATGTGAACAGAAGCATGTACTCCAAGTAAATACACTGTCCCTGGAAGTTTCACTCCTGTAGTGCAAGCCTCTTATTCATTAAACAATAACACAGATTAAATGTGCATATATCATGATACTTGGAATATTGAAGTTTCAGTTTCAGTATTCCATTATCAAAAAAGAGAAACAATCATTGCATTGCATTTGAAAATTATATTGAAAATATTTTTAGCTATGTTTTACCCAGGCAAGACTGACAGTTTCTTCATTCTAAATAGTTGATGTTCCATATCAAATTCATTTTCTTATTTAATCCTCTTTCCCTTTCTCTCTCCTTTTCCAGGCCCTACCCCCTTAAGAGTTAAGATATAGAAAATGATAGGTTGTATTATAGTAGAGTTATTAGAATAATTTGTTCTTTGACAAACATCAGACTGATGTTATATTATTTTCTTATATTGATTTGGGGAAGCAGCAAAGATGTGCACAATAAATTTGAAGTGATTTACTGACAACAAGTAGGAAAAGAGAACTATAGAAAGCACAGGAACATTTTCATAAATGGGCTTTATTATATTTCATAGGCACCACTCACTTGACTTTGGGTGGGTTTTAATATTCGAATCAAAATAAAATAATAATACATACGAGTTAAGTATTAATAAGCCAACAGATTAAAAGCCCCGCCCCCGGCCCCTCATTGTGGTTGTAGCTCTTGGTATAGATGTATGGTGTAAGGGCTGCTTGCTTTCAATGGCTGGTTGTCATTCAGGCTGGGTTGTCATGTGACTGCCTGTCTGTGCCTGCTGTACAGGTGAGCGGATGTTCTGCACAGCAAGTGTAGACAGGCAGACACATGACAACTCTGTCCAGCCAGGCCCTTGGGTCCTTCAGGCTTCCTTTGCTCATGGACAGATACAATCAGCCCGTTTTCCAGGTTTGGTGATTTGGGAGGGTAAGGGGAAAGGAGAAAAAGACACAATAGAATTAAACATTAAAACATTATGGAACTAAAAACAAGTCAGACTTTGACTTTATTCAGAAAGTACACTTATACATTTGTTCCAAATGTGCTAACATGGATAATTGCTATAACAGAAAACTCACAATGTGATTTTAAGGGGGTGAAAAAAAGGAACTTATTTCTCCTTAAGTCCAATTTCTATTACTAGCCCTTATCAGTCAGAGTTCAGAGTAATTGAACCAGATGTTTTTCCTCTTCACAAATGTCTGCGTATCTTAATGCCGAAGCTAGACTATGTGTACACGTTTCTCCTAGCATATAAGTATCATACCCTTGCCCATGAACAGGAAAAGTGTCATTTACATGGTAACAACAGCCATTCTCAAAATTACTGATGAGTCTATTGTATTGGAAACCCCGCCAGCAGACTTTGGTATCTCAGACATTGATCATGGAATTTACAAGGGAACATATTTTTACCAAACAGCAGGAAATTGCTTAAAAATTCTCCTTTTCCTTCTAAGTGCCAAATTTTGGAGCATGCATGTGGACATGAAAGCTTATCTTCCTCTTACTTAAGAGCAGGGCCATGCCATGCATCACAGGGTATCAACTAAAAAGTTTTCACCCACAAGAGTGCCCATGATGTGCTGGACATTGTTATTCAAAATAGCTACAATATTCTACTTTAAACACAGAAAAATGAAAAAGTTCCTTTTATATCCAAAATGAAAATGAGATTCTTATTTACATAAGAAAGAATTTATGATGTTAAATATGCAAATATAAAATGAAATTCTAGCAAAGCCAGAATAATTCTGGCTATATATGAATATAAATTCCCAATGTGCATATGTAGAGGTACCTAGCATCTTCTGCTTCCTTTGAAAAACAAAATCTTCAAAGAGTCAAAATTCTATAAGGTGGTATTGCTTTAAAAATAACAAAATACACATACTTATCTAAGGACTATATATTAGGGATATTTTCAAAGAACTTTAAAGAAAACACATACTTTATTATTTACCTTTAATTGTAAAATTCTGAGAAAATTGCAAATAGAAATTTTATGGAAAGCAAAATGCTGCTTAAAGACTGAAAACATGATAATTTTCTACAAATCTAGAATTTCATGAAGTGTCTAGATATGGCAAATTTTTAGCAAAGAGTTGATAAGTAAAAGTTTATACATATTTATTTACTTTCTAGAAAGCAAATGTGTGCTTCTGTCCATCACCTTAGAATAGAATAGAGGAGCTTTTTCTTTTCTTGACAGAATAAAAACATCACTTAATGTGGCTACTATTTAAATAATTACAAACTTAGAATTTGAAAAAAAAAAAGGTACCTTTAAATACTACTTTTTATGGTTACCTAATTCATTGCAACAGAAAGTAATTATAGAGTGTTTCACTTACAAAAGGCATATTGGTAGCAATTAAATATTACTATAATTCTATATAGCTTTCCCTCTCCCATAAAAAATTTGATCCAGTTTAGTTTGTTCAATTAAACGAATTGTGCATACAACCTGAAAAAGTAAAAAGAAATATGTATGAGTTCATATGTTATTCTTTAATATAAAGCAGTTTTACTATACTGTGATATCAAAAAATGTTTGAGCTTAAAAATTATAAAATTTTTTTTCAACAGAGCAAATAAGAATCTTGTTGAAAAATAAGAAAAAGTGATTGTGTTATCACGAGGTTTGAGGACAATTAACGTTTCTGATGTATTTTTCAAACACAGTTCTAATATGGGCAATGCTTATTTCCTGCTTATGCTAAACCTGCCCGTAACTGATTTGAAAAAAAAGTTTGAAGACAGAGAAGAAAAAGACATTTTTATGATCCAAATGATATTTACTTTATTCTCATTTAAAATCCTAGTGAAAGAACTATTGTATCATTAACCTACCATATAATGTTTAATATGTTAATGATGCTTTTTTCATTCCATCCTTTATTTTCTTAAGAAAAAAAATGCAAGGAAAGTATTATCTCTAAATCTCCCGCAGAAAAATTAAGCCAACTAACCATGCAAGTCCACTAAGATGGATATCATGATAAGTCAGAAAATCCAAAATGAAGATTTAAATATTTTCCTTAATTTACTTCATTATCTCTATTTCATGTAACGGCTAAAAATTCTTATTAAAAGACATTTGAAAGGGGGCTAAATATTTATATCTACATAACTTTCAGGACACCAGAGTAAAAAGTTATTCGAAGTAAGAAAATTTCAGTCTTCACTGAGGAATTTCCTGCTTTAGGTTGGAGCCTGACCTCCCAGTTATTTTAAGCTGTGATTTCTAAGTGATGGTCTCGTGGTTATTATTTGGACATCATTGTGATGGGTGGGCTTTGCCCTGAGATAAGAGTAAAATAAGCTGATCTTCAAAAACAGATCCTGTCTAGAGTCATGGGAGCTTTGGTTTCTCTTTAGTGAGCATGGGTGTTTGTGGATGAGATTTTTTAACCTTTACCAAGTACTTCTTTCTTTTTTTTCCCTACAGCAGTTTAAAATTGCTACCACAGATGGGAAGGGGGAATTCTTTCATAGGATTTTATGTCTAAACTCTTTCCCACAGAGTGAAATACTTGGGTGGTCTGTAGGCGAGAGGTGGGGGAGATGGTATATTTTGGTCTTTTAAAAATATAAACATATTATCTAAGCCAAAAGCTCAAATGACAAGCAGGAAGGATATTAATCCTATTGAGTAATGGCAGGAAAGTGATCAGTGTGAAACCGTCACATTATAAACAGACTTTCTTTGATTTTGAGATCTATAGCTTTAAAACCTTGGTTTGAAAATTCGAGTAGACTGAGGATGATGGCACTGAAGATACGGATGTTTCCTTTCTCTAAGATGGCAGAAAAAAATTTTAGAAAAAAAATTTTAACTGAGTCCCAAGTCTAATGTATCGTCCTCCTGAAATGAAAAATAACTGAAATTTTGGCAGACTCTGCAAATAGGTTTCTTTTTATAAATATGTATAATGTTTAATTTTAATACTTACACTTACCATGACATCCAGGGGCAATTTTACTTGAAGATGTCCACTGTTGATTAGTTTTCTCTGGAACAGATTCAACAATCCCTAAAATATTTGCATACATCTTTCTAAAGTAATATCAAAATAAAATTATTTATTATTCTAACTATCCCAGAAATGGATATGGATATTTTTATGATAATGTATAAATAAGTGTTGGTGTATGTACCAGTACAGAGACTGTCTTCATTCAGCAAAGGTTTACAAAGTGACCTGTTACTTTTGATCTTTAAGTCATACAATTGAAAATTGGATACTGCTCCTCTTTATTTGTTTAAAGTTTGCCTCAAAATGTGTGTTAGGACTCCATCAATCATAGGCAAGGACTCCTTGCTTTACAAAGTAATTCTTATCATTTCTACTCTTGGACTCATGCCAGGGACACCCTTAGGTCCTTTCTGTCTTTCAACTAAAAATATTCCCTGTGAGAAAAAAGGTAAGGGACCTGTAGAAGTTAGGGTGGTTTTTTTTTTTTTTTGAAACACAAAGGCCATTTAATACAAAAGAAAAAATTAAGCTAAAATATACATTAAATGAAAGCAAAGTTTGAAATTCAGTCATCCCTATAGGGGAAAAAAAAACCCAACAAACACAAACTGTAAGAAACCTTAACGTTGTTAGAGTTTCTCTCCTCTTTAGTAGTTGTATTTATTGGTAAAAATACATTTCCTGAAAAAAGTTTCATAAGGTAACTGATGATATTTAAAATTTTTCTTTGTAAAAGAGATTATAAAGATGTTTGAAATCTCTATCCTATTAAAATAATTAATACAGACATCTCCAACTCTGAAGAAAAAAAAAGATGCCTTTACTGTTTTATCTAAGAGAAAAACAGCTACATATTTCCTTGCTATTGATAGTTTAATCATCCTAATAGACCAGAAATCTTATATGTTCATTACACTAGCTTTTGGTAATTTTAAAAATAAATTATCTTAACAGAAAGGAAACTTGAGGGAACAACTATAATACAATGTTTTGCAAAAGAGAACTTGTGTCCACTTTTGTATTGTTGCAGAGTGGATAGATAACTCAGAAAAGAATTTGTTCAGTAGCTACTGTAACTTTGAAATGTATTTAACGGAGGACAAAAGAGATTATATTCAATTTCCACAAAAGTCCATCGAAAAGCAGATATTTTCATTATACAGAATTGCTTTAGGGTAAAAAATAAATGAAAGGTCATAGAATTTTAGGGATAAGCAATAACGTTTTTCCAGAACTTTCTTTGCAGGATCCATCTCTAAAGCTCAACACTGGTCCCCAGATCACATGGCAACCCAGACTTCTCTGTTATTTTCTCTTTTACAATTTTGCTCAGCTTGAGGGGTTTCTTCCCTCCCTCCTCCCCCCATGCCACCCCCTTCTCCTCCAGAATAGCTGGAAACTGACCAAAGAATACTCTTGTCTTAGTTTACAAATTCTTTTTATCAGTAACTCTTCAGACAAAGAACCTTATCATTTTCAATGCTGGGACAAGTAAAAGCCTTGTGAAAATAAGGAGAGAGCTCAGCCGACAACCATTCCTGGATTTTAAAGAATGTAATGTGTATAGATAGATAAAAACAAATCTAAGACAGCTGTTTCTCTTCCTGGGTTTATCCAGGTGCTGACTCGGTAAGTGACGACTTGGCATCATCCTCAGGCAAAGCCCTCTGCATTGTCTGGTGGGCAAAGACTTTGCAGGCTCTTCTTTCATCCTTAGGTGTTTATATAATATAGGAAAATATGTAGAAAAGCTCTGTCATAGAGGATTTTGAAACTAGCAAGTATACATGTACTTTTTACTTTAGGGCGTTCTGCACTCAGTGCTGGGCTATGCATCCATCACTCATTCATGCACATGTTTAAATCTGAATTATTCCAGCCATTCAGAGCTAAGTCTCATTCAGTAATTCTTAAGGGTCTACAGTGAATTTTTTTTCACTTTTCACTTTAGTGGAACACTTCTAAATTTCAGAAAACACCTGAACTCTCCATGTTTAGAGATTAAAAAGCAAATACCCAGTAAGTCACTATTCACCACACAGCATTTCTCTTGCCAAGGTCAGTCCACGGCTCTGCACCTCACCTCCAGTGCGCCTTCTGCTCGCTCCATCAACCAGGGCATCTCTACCCAGGTCTCCCCATCCCAGAGCAGGTGAGCAGTGGCCCAGGCCCAGTGGAGCGGTCCTGTCTCCTCGGTGTCCCCGAGATCGCCTTCGTCCCTAGTGTGCAAAACCTGTGAAGAAAAACACTGGAGATGAGATTCAACCGAGTATCAGAGCGCTGTCTTCTCCTCGGGAGCAGTACGTCTCCGGCGTCCATGGCGTTGCTGGCCCTTGCCCAGTCTAACCAATGTGCAGACTACTGTACAACGGCATTGTCCTGAACAGGTAGTCTGAACACTGGGGCGACGGAGCAGGATCTCCCCACGCTTGCATCCTCTCCTGGTGCTGGATGGCGGCTTCCCCCCTGAATTCTGCTCATTGCCCGAGACACGCTCGAGGGCTGTGATTTCCAGTCTTGACGTGGCACTTTTGCTGCAGACTAGGGAACTGGCAATGAATTTAGGACCAGGAAAAGGGGGAGGGCTGGGCTGGAGAGTCCATATATGGGATGATGTCACCCTGGGGAGGTTTGGGTATGTGCTGTGCCGCTGGAGAGACCGCTAGGATCGCCTGCTCTCAGACATGGGTCTGTGCATAAAATGGTACCAGATGTTTTCGTGTAATGTTAAGCAGTCATTTCATCTTCAGGCCAGATTTTTTTCCTCAACTGGGCAGGAAGTGGGCCCCAGTATGGAAAAGCTGTAAAAGAAAAAAAAAAAAGTCAAGATGTAGAGTTCTGCTGCGGTCAACTGAAAGTGAGTTAAGAGGAGAAATACAAATTTGCTGTCTGATGGAGACTGGAGAAGTCATCTGAAGATAGAGAGAGATAAGAGAGTGAGCACTCGGGCAGAGGACACTTAGAAGCCCTTTGAGCAATCGTTCCTGGGGTACTTTATTTTCTGGTATTTCACTGTCAGAAAGGGTAGATAAGTCAGTCATCCCCCACTCTCCCCTTCCCTCCCTCCTCCTAGTCTGTTGGACCTGTCAGCGGCTTGCAGGCGATGTAGACTGCAGCAGTAATTACAGCCACTTCCTGAAAGTGAAGCCCCCATGAAAAGTCTGCAGAAATGCTCTTTGTCATGGCCTCTCCATGAGTAATTAGTCCCACATGTGCCCTGCCTGGTCTCCCTCAGCTGTCCTGGCTGGTTCTCTGCATGCAGCCCTAGAGCTTTACCTAAAGAAACTTGAAAGTTTTCATTTCAGGCATCCATGCTGTCTTGCCAGCTCTCTTCTTAAACAAAAACCACCCCAAATTCTTTGAGGGGTCTGTGCTTTGGAGGGATAGGATGGTTTTGTTCGGGTGATACCCGATTCTGTCTTCAGGCTTTTGTTTTGTGTGTGAGGGATTCTGCTGCTGAGTTTTATCTTTGGTTTAGGAAATCTGTCGAAATTTGCCAAGCACCGCTTGACCAAAGGTTAGGTTACAAGATATCAGCTCGCTTCTCCTGTTCTTAACTCTTTTCAGTTATGAACGGTGTTGACTGTTGTGAATGTAAAGTTCTCTGGCTTCCCTTCTACGGAATTCTAATTAATATAAGATTTGTCTCAAACAAAAAAAGCTTGATTAACGGTCCTTCTAGAGATCACAGTGTGGGGGAATTTTAGATAGTTTCCAAGTTTAATTTAACTAACCAAACTAAGAAACATAGTATTGTTTCAAGAACTACAGCCCAAACAGTTTATTTCTACTGGCCTTCCGCAGCACATGTTAGAAGCAGAAAAAAAAAAAAACACCTCTTTTCTATATGTTGTTTCAAAATGCTTTAAATGAGAACTATCTTTTAAAACACTCATTTTTCATAAGAAGGTTTCTCTCAGATTGACATATCTGTAGGAGTTCAAAAGTGATCCAAAGCCCAGGTTACCTGGTGAGGAAGAAGGAGGTAAATGTGATTTTCTAGAAGCTTCCAGTGGAGTCTAAAGGGGTTGGCATCAAGGAAGTCCTTCGTGCATCAGGAGAATTAAATCACATGACAAGCGGAGGAATCACCTTTATCACTGCTTCCTTACTTGTATCTTCAGGGCCTGTTTCACAGCGCTTGGCCAAGCCTACTGTGATGGGCTTCCTTTCCTCCTAAGAGTACTCGTATATCACTGGAAATAATGTGTGACTAAGTGTGATGGAGTCATCTTCTTGCATGTGGGTACCAGCTCTGTCCTCATCATCTGTAAGGTTACTCACATCAAATCATCATGGGGGAGCCAGGAGGCAGTGAGAGGTGGTCCTCAAGCAATCCAGCGTTCCAGGTGTAGATCTGTATCTGTCACCCGGAGTGAAAGCCTTTATTCTGCCCTACTTCTGTTCATTTCAGTGCAACGTGCCTTGGAAATTTTTGTAAAGGCAAGTGAAAGGTTCTGATCCAACTGTTTCCTGTTAGTTCAGTGTTAGTTCACAGGTCTAGCTATACCCTCTCAAATGTTTGTATCTGTACTACATTTTGTATGATGTTTTCATCAAGGGGCTTAAATTTCAGTTTTTAAAAACACCTTAATTTGCTGGGTGTGGTGGTGCACATCTTTAATCCCAGCATTTGGGAGGGAGAGGCGAGAGGATCACTGTAAATTCAAGGCCACCATGAGACTACATAGTGAATTCCAGGTCAGCCTGGGCTAGAGCGAGACCCTATCTCAAAAAAAAAAAAAAAAAAAAAAAACAAAGCAACAACAACAACAACAAAAAGAAGAACCTTAATTTTTTTTTTTACAAAAACACTTAGAGTCCTCTTATGCCATAAATGTCCATTCCCTTGAACTTCTAGTTGACCAACGTGTTTTAGAGCCATCTTTCTTCCAAATAGCCCAAGAAGCATTTATTTTTTTCCTTGCTTGCTAATTAATGTATTAGTCCCAATACAGGGGCTAGCACCCCTGCCATCATGTTAGGAATGCTAATCTGTGGTCACCTTCAGTCAGCAAAGTCGGCCATGGGACTTTGGAAAGTCCTGGGCATAGATTTAGAATGAGCTTGCAGTCGATTATGTGTCTATAAAGTCTCCATTTGAGTATCTGAAATGTATAAAAGTTAGACAAGATGAATGTTAACCTTGCAGAAACCTAAATAACTCATTTCAAAAGCTGTTGATCATAGTGATTGGTTGCACCGATAGATCTTTTTGGATGGCTTTGAAATCTGTGACATTAAAAATATTGTGGAAACACTTTCTCACTCCTAAGCTTGGCTAATTTTTATGCAACTTTAGAAATTCTCAAATTGAAACCAGGACTGAGGTTTTTATCTGCATAATACAATAGAGCTTTATATAGTTATTGGTGTTTACAGTTATTTTGTGATATGTAGATATGCATACTTCAGCTTTTATTTATATAGCTTTAAATTCTTTTGTTACAAGATTAGCACCCAGGTTAGGAAACATTAGTTGTAATAGAGACATGTGTAACGAAAAATTGATCATCATCTCTTCCTATCTCCTCACACACTCTGCTTTCCCAAATTAATGGTGTGTTTTTTTTTCACTGTGTTTTAAATGGTCATTTTCTAGCTGCTTCAAAGACTATTGTACCCTTTTTAACAGATTATAATTTCATTGCACATATAGTATGTTAGTTCCTTATGATAAGCTTAAAGTGTAGACACTATTATCAGTATTTTGTTGATGTTTACCTAGGCTCAGAGAGGTTAAGCTTATCTGCTACCTTGTCATACATAGTTTTGTTTTGTTTTTTAACCTGAACGATTTGCTGTTATTTCATTTATTTTGAAGCCTCCTCCATCCCTCCAATAGAACCTAAGCTAGTTGAAAGTGGGCACAGTATCTTCATATTTTGTTTGACCAGGCCATAGTAGGCCCTCAGCAAAGCATTGGAACAGAAGCAAACACTGCATAGTATATATATGGTTTATGATCAAACTTAGCCTGATAGTAACTTGACAATTAAAGCTAAATGAAAGGCATAGTGCCATTTTCATATTTACATCCAGCCATATATCAGATGGCACTGTTCTTTGTGGATTACATGTGTGCGGACTTTGGCCTTCCAATCTTCTGGAAACATCCTGTGTAGTGATCTGCCATAGGATCTGATGGTAAAAGCAGGATCTAACCAAGCTGTGGTGTTTCCTCTCTTTCTGTTTTCTCCTTCCCTGTTTGTAGCTGAGATAAAAATCTAGTTGACTTTGGTTTATTGCAAATTAGGGAAGATAGCTCCACTTAGCCTGGCCTGGTGCTGTGTGGATTAGCACTTACTTGTTGAAGGCTCTGCAGGGCTCTAATCCCCAGAGTTTCCTATTTTTGTTAGGGCCCAGAAAGCCAGGACGTTTGTAGCAAAGCTCTCCACTCTCCTTCCTTTGTCTCACTCACTACCAAATGGCTGCCTGTGAATCACTGCAGAGAAGGACCTTCCCAGACAGAGATGCACACAGGTCTCTAAGAAAGAGCAGAAATATTCAGGGGAGTTAAGAATTTCCTTTGGTGACTGAAAAAAAAAGACGTTAAGTTAGAACAGCTATAAATCATAAACTTAATGCAGCCGACTCTGCAGTCTTTGAAAAGCCTATAAAAGGCAAAGATGGTGATTTGCTTTTAAAGCATACATTCATGAATGCATGTTTTGTTTTGCCTGTTTCTAGAATTTCCATTGCTGGGTCTGTTTATTTAGAAATCAGCTCCTAACCAAAGGCAGTATATATTTTATGAACATTCTTTCCTCAAATCAATTGAGAAAGATAATGTTACATCTTTGAGTTTTACTAACCACTGGCGCGCACAGCAGCCATTTCTATGTACTAGTAACACAATACATCCGGCAGACAAGCCTGAAAGACCGGCTCTCTGGATTGCAGTCACGTGAAGGTAAATAAATGGCTTATAACTCCAGCAAATTTGAAGCACAGTCTTGAAATCCTTATGACAAGTCAAGAAAAAGGAATACTGTTTCTGGCCTTTTGAGAGCATACTAGGAATGCATTTATCTGTCTGCTTCAATCCTCCAAAGCTTCGCGATTGCTCTGTTATGAGCTCTTTGTTGAATTCCATGTTACAATGAAACTTGAAAATGAACACTGCTCGCTTGGATAACAGAAGCATGGGATCCTTGGGTCACTGGTCAATTTAGAATATTGGCTCCTGATATATCTTGTTAGCAACAATATTTGGTTACCTCAGTGTTACTCAAAAAGAACCATGTGTGATGTCGCAAAGAAAAACAAAATCTGGGTGTGTGTCACATGAAGACTATTTTGTGTGTGTAGAGGGTGGGAGTTTTGGGGGGGGGGGTTGTGGTTACATGTTCATTGCTGGGGACCAAACACCAAATCAAACACATCTGACTGTAGGAAAGGTTTTATGTTGGCTTACAGTTTTGAGGGGCCGTTTCAGCATGGCAGGGGAAGGATGGTAGACTGGACATCACACCGTGCCATAGTGGCTGCAGAAAGAAGCAAGAGCGAGCTGACTAGCACTGGCATTGGGGAGCTGACTATAACAGCCCCGACCCACCTCAGCAGCACACCTCCTCCAGCAGTGCTCCAGCTCCCAAGTTGCCCTCAGCTGAGGCAAGTATTCAAAAGCCATGAGGCTATGGGAAACCTCATTCAAACTACCACAGGAGTGGGGATAACTTTTATGTTGATGGGAGTGCCCAGCAAGTTCATTGGCTACAAGGAAATAAGTGTGTGTGTGGGGGGGAGTTTTCCACTTTACTCAGGATACCTGAAAATAGGCAGTAGGTCACATTTGAAACCAAAGTCTTTAAGTATATACACTACTCATCACAGCATTCCCCACACGAGATGCATTCAATTCAGTATCCCTGACTGGAGGGAATCTCCGTGGTTGTAGGTAAGGTTGGGGACTCAGGAGCCAGTGCACAGGTAGGCTGTGGTGCTGGGCAGCATGGGTTCGAATCTCAGCTCTACTTCACTCTGCCACCTTGGCTAGTTAATGAGCTCTTATGGGCACTGGCCTCCTCATCTGCACACAGCTTGTTGTTGCTTTAACTGAGGAACGCATGAGAACAGTAGGAAGAACCCAGAACAGAGCCTGGCCCAGAGTTTGGCCTCATGCAGGTGTGGTGCTGCTTCTATTCCACCACTGACTCTGCTCTGATGCATTGGGCAGCAAGAAGGAGGGAACTGGGCCGTTTCCTCAGTTGTCCAGTTTCCTTGGGCAGAAATCACAAGGGTGCCAAACCAGCCCAAGTAGAAGAAAATGCTTGATTCTGAGAGAAAGATATCAGGATTCTTAAAAACATATTGTATGGAAGTTGATTTCTTAAGACAACCCCTTGGGTATTTTTTTTCTTGAAAAACATCAATAATCTAAAACACCATAATGAAACATAATTCTTTGTAAGCTAATAAAAAGTCCTAATAAAAAAACTAACAAGAACAAAAACAGTAGTCTTTCTCCAGAGTTTGTCTGCTGTTTCCTTACCCCTCCCCCCTCACCACACACATGCACACAACATGTACATGTAAACCTCAATGCATGTTTGAAACTCAGAATGTTTGTATACATGTGTATGTATAATATATATTTAATATATTTAGCAAATATTACTTATTTACACATTGCAAGTGGGTATTAATCACACACCTTTAGAACATATATGTGTATTTATATGAAAATGTGTACATAGATTTGTGCATTTATGTAAGAATATGTGATCATGCAAGTATGAGCTTATTTGTGTGCAACAAAACAAAATCATCCCTATGAGAATTTTTAACATCAAAATCATTTGTTTTTAAAGTAACTTTTTTTTTTTGGTTTTCAAAGTAGGGTCTTGCTCTAGCCCAGGCTGACCTGGAAGTCACTATGTAGTCTTAGGCTGGCCTCAAACTCATGGCGATCCTCCTACTTCTGCCTCCCAAATGCTGAGATTAAAGGCATATGCCACTACTCCTGGCTAAAGTAACATTTTTTTTCTTTATTGTCCATAATGAGTTACATTGTTTAGTGGGCCAACCATGAGTTGTTATCCCCAATTCAAACATATTTTAATATATTTATTTGCAAGGAAAGAGAGGGAGAGACGGAGAGATAAAATGGACAAGCCAGGTCCTCCTGCCACAACAAACAAAATGCAGACTCATTGGCCACTTTGTTCATCTGGCTTTACGTGGATACTGGGGAGTTAAACCCAGGCCATCAGGCTTTGCAAGCATCTTAACCACTGAGTCATCTGTCCAGTCCTAAAGTAACATTTTTAAAGGTAAAGCATGTACAGGGTTGTTTATCATCTTAGATGTTAGTTTTAGTATGGATGCATTTTATTATTTCTAAATTTGTGCCTATCAGAACTTTACAGCTCTAGTTGAAGGTTAAAAAGGGAATCTGAAGTAAGAAGCATTTCTAATTTTGTAAATGTAACATTTCTTTTTATGAGACAAGATCTCATGAGATAGCCCAGGCTGGCCTCCTGCTTCCTATGTGCTGGGATCATAGACATGCACCATGTCTGCTGCAAATGTACTAATCCAAGCAGACTGATTTAGTACTACTAAATGCTGTGTGCATGCACTTGTTATTAGTGGTTCATCTTTGTTTGGTGAGCACTTGTCTTACTACGCATCTTCTGCCTTGTGACGAAATGTTTTCTGTGGTCCAATTTATTTCATTACCTCTTAACTTTTCTTTTTGGTGAACCTATATTGTAACATTAGCTTTCATTGGCTGAGTGGATGAATGGATTTTGATTGCGTTTTTTTTTTTTCTGGAGCATTAGTAGACTTTTAAATAAATAAATAATACATTTTATATACATAATAGATATACAGCTATGTATATCTATTTCTTTCTTCTTTTCTTTAAAAGGAGTTGTATTTAATTGAGGAGGCTTTGGGGGTAGTCTGCTGCTCTGTGTGTAGGTCACCCGCTGAAAAGTGCTTGGGGTTGACTTTGCCTGCACTGGTGTTTTACTGAGCCTCTTGCAGTCTTTCCTGAGAGACTCACTATTTGTTTTTCATTTGTTTTCTAAAAAGAGAAAGCATGATTGAGGAAGAGTAGCCTAAGAGGAGTCCTTAGGCTTTCCCAGAAGGCACCACTTTTGCTCAAGGGAAGCCTTTTGGACATAGTGACTTCCCTTTCTTCCTCATGATTCCAGGCTGTGAACCTTTTACTTCCACATCTCAAATGTTAGATCTTTTATCTTTTTTTAACTTTGAACAAAGAATAAAACTAGTGGGAGTTGATTTTCCAGTAAATATTGCCCTCTCTGTCTTATAAATCAGCCATGTTAGCCTTCACATTATAAAATAGTTGGTATCGGCCATCCAGGAATGCTAATACTGGCCAGATTGGTTCCGATTCCAGATAATGTTGACCATGACTATTTTATTATTGTTTGGTTTGCTTTTGTTTGGATTACAGCTTGTCAATTCAGATTAATTCTGAAGAATGCCATATCTATTGCATCACTTTTACTGTATTGTTTTTCTTTCTTTTATCTTATCTCTTTTTTGTTGCAAGCAGAGAGAAAGAGAGAGAGAGAGGACAAGAGAAAGGGAGTGGGTGCACCAGGGCCTCCTGCCACACTGCACACAAACTCCAGATGCATGTGCCACTTCACACATCTGGTTTTACGAAGGTATTGGAGAATTAAACCTGGGACATCAGGCTTTGCAAGCAAGTGCCATCTCTCCAGTCCTGAATCATTTTTCAATGCATTTTTCCCTGTGAGGTACTCACAAGATTCCTGAGTGCATTAAATTCTCCATTTAAAGCTATCATTCTCACGGTACATATCTTCTTCATAGTCAACCCATGAGCATTTCAGTGAACTTTTTGTGTATATGCATGCTGACAGAATTTATTGAGAAAGGTTAGTTAAAAATTATTTTAGGGCTAGAGAGATGGCTCAGTGGGTAAGGCACTTGCCTCCAGTGCCTAAGGCCCCGGGTTCAATTCTCCAGGACCCACATAAGCCAGACCCACAAGGTGGCGGTTTTCTCTCTCTCTCTCTCTCTCTCTCTCTCTCTCTCTCTGCTTGAAAATGAATAAATAAAATATATTTTTAAAAAATCATTTTAATTGTATAGCACTACATACATTCATATAACACTTCTGTATAATATTTTAACTATGAAAAACTACATTCATTCCTGACACACTTCTCTTGACTTTGCACATTGTGTATTATGACTGTGAAACAGGCTTTGAACTAATATTCATATTGAAAACACTGAGGCCAACTATCTCAGTACCTGAAGCAGAAGTACCTGGTGATTCACAGTGTGTACACACTCGATTGCTTATATTTAATTTTAAAATCTCATCTCTCTTGAACAACTTCAGCCTATTTGAGGTTAAATGAAACTTTTGCTTTCCTGAGTTTGACTGAGATAAGGAACATTGGAACTGAGAGGTCAAGCTTAGCTCTGTCATTTTCCCATTTGTCAAGTAGTGTAAAGATGCCCACCATAGAGGTGTTTGGAAGACCTGCTTTGGTGCTACAGATAAACTCAATTGGGAAGCTTTTGCAAATGCAATGTTCCTACCCTAGCAGCTTAGAGAGCTGTTATGGCAGAGCCTTGGAACCAAAGTTCCTCCAGACATTCTTGAGAAGAGCAAGGAGTGTTGAACCCGTTATTTTGTGTAAAGGTAGTGATTTTTGTTATTTTCCCATACTATCTATATTAGTTACTTTCATGTCATCACTGTGATAAAATATCTGTAGATGCATCTTAAAGGAAGAGAGGTTTATTTTGGCTCATGGTTTAGGGAATTTAGTCTGCTGTGACAGTGAAGGTATTGTAGCTTGTGGCTTTGCCTTCCAGCAGGACCATGAGGTGGCTTGTCATATCATCAGGACCAACAGGAGCGTGGCTGGAAATGGCCCTAGCTCTTAGGGCTGACATTAGGTCACAAGTCCCTTCATCACCAACGTTTCACAAACTTCCAAAACAGCACTGCTAACAGGGGATCCGAGTGTTCAAACACTCAAACCCATGGAAGGACATTTCACATTTCAGCCATAACAAACACTATGCTTCAATCAAGTGATCAAAAAGTCTTCAGTAAAATCAGTTTATTATTTTCTTTGTTCCTTTCTTCTGCTCTTCTTTTCCAGTATTCTGTCTTCTTTTTCCACCATTCCTCCACTTCAGTGTGAAACTTTCTCTGCAGCCTCTAATCTTCTGGTTTCTTCTTTAAAATATGAAACCGAGCTAGTGGTAAAAACTGCATTAGATTATTCAAGAAGACTTTGTGTCTTGTTTTTTAATTCAGATAACCGTAACCCTTCCTACACATTCCTTGAAAACAGCTCCCTTGAACCTGGAGAGATGTAAAGTGGTCAAGTCCTTGCTGTGAGGATTCCCAGGGCTCACGTAAAGAGCCAGGAGTGGTGGCATGCATCTGTAATCCCAGGACTAGAGATACAGAGGCAGGAGGTTCCCTTCATCTAACTAGCCTCATCAGTGAGCTCCAAGTTCAGCAATAGACCTTGTCTGAGGAAAAAATAAGGTGGGGAGCAATTAAGGATGATTTCCAATGGTGGACTCTGGCCCCCACATGCATAAGTGTGCCCACACACATCTGAGCATGCATGCACACGTTCACGAACATATAGATGCAAATGCACAAAAAATAAAGCAGATATCTCCTAAGTAAGATTATGTTGCTTTGAAATTCCTTTGACCTTTATAATAATTCTTCTATAACCTACTGGCTTTGTTTTGGTTTTAGACAAAACATCAAGTGTACTCACAAGGGAGGAGAAACAATGGTGGAGGTATATATTAACGGCACCGTTTTATTTGAAATCAGCTTTGTCATAACTCCAAATATTTGTTATCCTGCACAGCATATATTTCCAGAGAGCTCGTGTAGGTCTCATTGTCTTTGCTATCCCTTCATACCTTTGTTGCTTGTTCTCTTTTGGTTATTCTTAAACTTAAAAAAAAAAGTTCTGGCTTTTATATCTATCTTTCCAACTTGATTATAAATTCATTGAATCCAGGGGCATTGCCACATTTATGTAAGCCCCTAACAATGTTTTCTGAATGGAGTCTGTTGAGCAAACACATTTGAGATTTTCCTGAATGACCAAAAACTGAAGAAAAGAAAAAGGAGGAAAGACTCCTTCTTAAGAAAAAAAAAATCATCATTTTAGATTACATGATGTCATCTTTGTTTGCCTTTCTAAGGAGCTTGAGTCCTCAAAGGATGAGGTAGTTGGTAGAGTTCTTGGGGGGTGTGCTTAGAATGCACCACAGAATATTATAAATTCCATCTTACTTAAAAAATCACTCAAGGAAGAATTTTCTAGATGGATGTCTGCTGGGAAAGTGCTGCCAGGAGAAATGTGGAAACCACACGAAATTCACTACATGAAGAAAGCTGGTTTCTATTTCTCTGCTGGGCTCTGTGCTTGCAGGAAGATAAACAAGCTGCTTAAAAGGAGAGCGGGTGGCCAGAGGATTAAATGTTAAAATTCTGTGTCGTAAGAATATTTTGGAGTTTGTGAAATTTAATCCCAGACATGGGCTCCTTTAAGAGACAAAAATGTGTTACCATCTAGTCTTCAATATCTCAGTGGAACAGATGAGTAATCTTGCTTCCTGTTGATGTGTACTAATACAGCTATAACATTTACTCAGTTGAAATGAAAGTTAAAGCCTCATTCCAGTTTTTTTTTAGGTTGGCAGACATTGTTTTGAGAATGAGAAGAAGGAAGGAAAGAAAATCCCCTCTTCTTTTTGGTTAGTTTTAGATTATCCCTTTTAGAGATTAGAAAGAACACCTTGTATTTTAATAATGCTATCTAAAAGTGAAAAAACTATATGGGTGAAGTATGTAGGGGGATGGGTTGAACTGGTTTTATTTTCAGAAAAATATTCTAAGTATTTGTTTTTGTTTTTAGTTTACTATTGAATAACCCCTATCCACTTTAAATTTGTTATAAGGTTGACACTTGAAGTGGAATAGCTCAGTTAAGATAAATATATTGCAAGTAATAAAAACGTTATTTGAAATACAAAGACCCCTCACTCATGTAAGGATTTCCTTTAATAAACATGACCAGATCATGCAGGACCATGTTTAGGATTGATAAATGTGTTTCTGAACTCAGGAAGTTTTGTGCTTTGGGAAAGTCTATGAGATTCAGCAAACTATAAAATTAAGTTGATTATAGACTTAAGTAGATTTCAAAGTTTTCCCTCCATAAATTGATTTTCTCTCTTACTTTATGGTGGAGGAGGGATGCTGAGTGAATTAAGGATTACTTCATGTACTCTTACTTAGCATGCCTATATATATTCTGCTTTAACTTCTAATCTGATAACTCCTAGTTGGCTACATTTTCTAATACACAGTTTTTCAAATCCTAGATACACTTTACAGAGACCCTACATTATATATCCTTGGAAAGTCACGCTTTTCCCCCCAGATATGATATAAAATTATACCTTCATTCCATTTATTTTTACATTTATACAGTAAACATGATCCGATCAACATGAACAGATCAGACTCTGTGTTTGAGATGCAGAGGTAAAGTGCATGAATTTCAGTCTGCAGAGGGTTTTCTGAGGATGACTTAAAGGTAAAAGCAATATTAGGAAGAAAGATGATAATTTAAAACTTTTGGATAAACATGCATTTGCACAAATATTCATGATTATCTAAAAATATTCTTTTACCTGTTGAAACAGTTAACTCAGTTTGTGATGTCTGTTGTTGCTGCCGTTGTCATCAGACCGAGTGTAGATGTCAAGGGTGGAGATTGTGCTTTGAGTCAGACCTCAATCTGTTCAGTTCCACCACGGACTTTGCTGTGTGGCCTGGAGAGTGTTACTTGGTAACTTTTCATCTTTGAAAGGAGGATAATAAGAGCTTTTACTTTCTACAGTGTGTGGAGAGTGTATGGATTCTTCTGTGAAGGCCTACAGCGTGGTCCATTCTAAACATCAATATGTGCTTGCTTCAGGGACGGTCTGCAAGGATGCTGAAGATCCAGCGGATAGGGACTGTTGCTGGATGTGTCCACAGCAGTGTGCATAACACAGACATCAGCTCAGCCACCACTGACAACCTCTGAGCCAGTCCCATCCCCATCCCATGAGAACCAAGACCTGGCTCTATATCACAGAGCCTGATCTCTTAGATGTCTACAGTTCATTTGCTTTGAAATTTTCTTACTTTAAGTACCGAGCATTAGTGCAACTTTCTCTACTATTCTAGATCGCTCAGTCCAATTTCTTAACTAATAACTTCTAGGAAGACAGTAGAGCCAAGCCTTGGGTTTGGGGTTTCTTGCTTTCTCCTAATGTTTATTGATAACTGTTAAAATATAGGCTTTATTATTTTCTCTTCTTTTCTTTTTTTCCTTCTCTGGTTCTTCTTTTCTCTTTTCTTCTCTCCTTCCCTCCTATTCCTTCCATTCCCCCCTTCTACAAAGAAGATAACATCTAAAGCTATTTTCCTCAAATTCTTATTTTAAAAGAATACATTATGTGCTATCAATAAATACTTTAATTTAGGGATAGATTGTTCAGAAGAGCATTTATGGGGAGTTAAGAGACATGTGAGGCGTACAAGGTGCTAGACTGTGAAGCAGGATGACTTGTCCCCAGCACTGCCATTCTTGTCATCTGTGATTAATTCAGTCTGTATTATCATTCTGCATTTTCAGAGTCAGAGTTATATTAATAACTTCTCAGTAATATTGGGATTTGGTGGGCATCTCCAGAGAGAGGGGTTCTTGTGTTCTCGAACAAAGAATTGAACAGAGACACAGTTATACCAGTTTATTAGAAAAATACATACTTCCAAGAAAGGAAGTATGTGTGTGGTTGGTATGCAAGTACATGCGTGTGTGTGTGTGTGTGTGTGTGTGTGTGTGTGTGTGTGTGTGTGTAGGACAGATGTTGATTTTGAATGACTTCCTCAATTGCTCTCTGCCTTACTTTTTTTGAGACGAGGTCTTGAGCTGAACCTAGAACTTACTGATTTGGCTAGACAAGCTAGCTAGTAAGCTGTAGGGATTTGCCTGTTTCTGCCGCCCCAGCGCTGAGATTACAGGCAAGTTCTACCATGCCCAACATTGAAATGGCTTTGGTTTCTGAATGATAGGCATTCTGACCCAAGTGAGATAGAATCTCAAAATAGTTTTAATTTGCATTTTCCTGAGAGCTACAGATGTTGAACACTTTAAAATCTTATCTGGAATCATAGACCATTTTTAATTGGGTTGTTTGATTTTATTTAAATTATTTTATTAAGTTCTTTTATGTCCTAGAAATCATTCCTCTGCCAGATATATAGCTGGTAAAGATTTTCTTTAATTCTATATAGGCTGCCTCTTCATTCAATTAACAATTTTCTTTGTTGTACAAAAGCTTTTTGATTTGTTAATTTTTGGCCTTATTTCCTGGGCAACTGGAGCTTTTATTCAGAAAGTCTTTAGCTATGTGTGTACTTTGAAGTATTCCCTTACTTTTTCTTCTAGCAATTTCTGATCCAGGTGTTATGTGAAGGTCTTAGATCCGTTTGGAGTCAGTTCTGATGCATGGAGAGATAGAAGGATCTGGTGTCATTTTACATCTAGATATCCAGTTTTCCCAGCACCAATGAGTAATGTCAGCACATTTGTATTGGGAACTTTAATATATAGAGCACACAGTAATTTCATCGTATTCCCATCAGGTTATTCTCTTTTTTCACCTTTCCTCCGCCATCATTCTATCATGGGCCCTCCTCTTTCAAGGCAGTTCTTTCTCTGTCTTGTCTCTGTCGTTTTGTCATCCTCTGCCCTCTCTGTCAAAATGTCTATGGTTTTAAACATTGAAGGTCTTGTAGGGGTATTGATAATCACTGGGATCATGGATACACCAGTCATTTCCTTTGGGAAGGGAAGTAGCCCACAGTACACCTTCCCACCTGTGGCTCTTATATTATTTCCTCCCTCTCTTCTGCAATGTTCCCTGAGCCTTGGAGGGCATGTTAGAAGTCTTTAATGATGAGTGCTTGACAGCTTAGATGAGATTTTAGTGTCCCCAGTGTCTACTCCATCTCTGTAGAGAAGGTTCTCTGGCTGGCAGTGAGAATAGCACTCACATGTAATCCACCCCTTCCTTTGCAATGTCTCTGAGGTCCTGGTGGGTGTAATAGAGATCACGTTTCCTGTGCTAGGCGCTAGGCTTTCTCTTCTTATCATTTTGATGAGTGTTGGGTTTCCCCAGTATTTGCTAGCATCTGTGAAAATTGGTTACTCTAACCAAGAGTGAGAGTTTCATTAATTAAAGATGAAAAACATATACATTTAGAAGGCTTTTTGATGGACATAGCATCTCTATTTAACCAAACAACAGTGTAAACTTCTCTCTAGTTTCCATGACTTTCTAAGCCATGGGCTTTCTATTCAGTATCAGGCACGAATTCCCCACTAAGCAGGCTTCATCTCTAATCACAGAACAGTTGATTACCCGCGTAATTTATGTGTCACTCACTATTGCACCTGTGGGTACATCTTAGTTGGCTGGCATAAATAAGTAGTTGGGATATGAAGTGAATCAATGGAATGTTACTGGAATGGGTTGAAAAAAAGACATTATATAAATCAATAATAGCTCCCTTCTGCTTGTCATCTGTTGTATTATTTGCTGAGATGTGACCCCATTTTAATGTACATATTTTAATGAGGGGTATAAAAAATTAGAGAGGGGTATCAAAGATGAGCAATAACGTGGTTCAGAAGCTGGAATCTCATGTGCCTATGGCAGGGGAGAAGTGCCCAGGGTGGCAGGGAAAGAAGGTATCATTTTGACTGGGGAGGAAACCTAATATTGATCTAACAGCCTTTAAGTAAATTAGATTTTAGAGTGAGAAAGGTGCTCATCTCCAGTTCATCTTCCAAAGGAAAGTAAGCAAAATAAGTTAGTGTAAATTGCTATCAGCGACTTAGATTGAGTAAAATGAAGATCCCTGTGGGACTGATGGCTGCTGAACCCAGGAGGTACCATCTCCCTAGGTTGTAGACTTTGTCTCAGTGATTAGCTTAGGAAAAATGACATTTACCCACTTGGCTTAGATTATTGGTTATCTTATTTTCTAAAAGCATGAGTTTCTGAGGCAATAATTTAACTGAAATGTAATCTGCAAGGGAACTGTGAAATTAGTTCTGTTATTTTGTTACATTTTATGGCTTTTCTGTGCTTCAAAACATTCACTCAACAAGTGTACATTGGACATACGGCTTTTGTTAGTAAATTTTTGTAATGATAGGAAATATCAATATTATGCTATTATTATCAGTGAAAACAATACATAATTTGTTACCTCACCTCTGCTTTTGAGTACTTATATGGAGTATTACATAATGAAAATACTCCAAGCCTAATATAATGTAAGTCTGTTGTTTTACTTATCAATTTGGAAATTTGCCTTAGAGAATTCATAATTTATAAGGTCAAAAAACATTGTTTTGGGTCAAATAATACACAAAAGGACTACTTTCCAAACATTTGGCAATGAATTCTGACCTCCTGATTCATGTTAGGTAGCTTAATATAAGATGTTGTCATGGTGACAATTACTGAGAAACACAAATAACATGTGAAACAGATTTTAAAAGAAAAGAGAGACATGGCTTTTTCATGTATTTCTCAAGCTTAAAAAATTCTAAACAAAGGGAGAAGGATAATTTTTTTTCTTGCAATGTATTTGCTTTGAATTTTGAACTGTGTGTGAATGTATTGCTGATTTTAAAATGTTACATTATCATATTAAAAAGGGTTTTATAAGAACTCTATTTTGTTTTATAAACAAAATTGTTTGATAATTCCCCTTTTGAGAACTGAAACAACTATTAGATTTTCCAGAATAATGTGCTTTACTATGTTTCGCCTACAACCAGATCATTACATGAAAATACTGCATTTCCATTGTTTCAGGGCCTGTGATAATAGGTGGGAATGTGTCGAAAAGCAATATTTTGAAGTATTTTAAAATATTTTGTAAATACAGTAGTAGCCTGTGTTCATTGTTTTGTTTTTCAAAGCAGGGTTTTGCTCTAATATAAGCTTGCTTTGAACTCACAGTAAAACCTGAGCCTCCCAAGCGCTGGAATTAAGTTTGAGCAGCCACACCCAGCTGGGGGCCTATGTGCGTTTCAAAACACGTGTATACCAAGTATTTGGTAAAATTCTGCCTATTCACAAAAGCAGGTATCCTTAGGGCTTAGTTTTTCCTCCAGCTTCATTGAGATATTCCTGACAAATAACAATTCTATAAGTTGGTGACATATGATCTGATGTTTTGATGTGTATAGTCATTGTGCACTGATTCCCACAATAAAGCTACCACATCCATCGCCTCACATCTGTGTGTGTATGGTATAATAACAGTAAGTTTGTAGTGTGGCATTATTGAGTATAGCCACGGTGGGTGATATTAGGTCCTCAGAATTTTAAATGAGATTTATGCCCTTTAACCAACATCTGCTCATTTTCCTTATTCCCTCCCTCTATTCAACTCCATGTAATAATTCTTTGTTCTCTTTTTTCTGTGACTTCTACCTTTCTGATGCCACATAGAAGTAAGATCACACTGTGTTTGTCTTTCTGTGTCTAGTCTATTTTACTTAGATGTTGTCTCTAGGTTCTTCTATGTGGTAACAAATTAAAAGACTTCTTTCACTTTTAATGTTGAATAATATCCCATTATATGCAATTTATCACATGTTCTTTACTCATTCATCTTTAACATATATGTGGGTTATTCTGTATCTTGGCTGTTGTGAATGGACTGAGGTTTTTAGAATGAAGTAACAACTTTCTGAGCTTTTTCTTTTAAAGGAAGTCAATTTGTTGCTATGCTAACAGACTAGGCATTTTATAAACAATAATAATGTATTTTTGTCTAGATTCTAGAATCTGGAATGTCTAAACTCAAGAGCTCTGGTGAGAAGGAGTGAGAGCAGGAGAAATAAAGATAGGTCGTTGAGAAGAGGGCTGCGATTCATCCTTAGTTTTTGAGTGGGTGGTGTGTGTGTTTAGCGAAGGTATGCATTTGTATGTTGATATGTGTGGGCACATATGTGTGTGTATGTGTGTGTGTTTGCACATGCATGTGTGCAGGTAGAGGCCAGAGGTTAATGTCTGGTGTTTTCCTCAATCATTCTTCACTCTACTTTTTGAGATAGGATCTTTCACTGAACCTGGAGCTCACCAATTTGGCTAGGCAAGCTAGCCATCAGTCCCCAGCCATCCTCCTGTCTCTTCATTCCCAGAACTGGGATTACAGGAACACACTGCCATGCCCAGTTTGCTATGTAAGTGCTTAGGATCCAAAGTTAGGTACCCATGCTTGTTCAGCAAGAACTTACCCACTGAGCCATCCCCCAGCCTTGAGTTCATCTTTTTCTCAGGAACCCATTCTCTTGGAAACTAATATGCTGCCAAAATAATGGCACAAATCTTGAATTAAAAGCCTACTGTTTCTTCTTTTAATTTAAGAGGAGAGAACTTTTACCTTCCTATGAACTGTGACAATAAAATGTACCCAAATGCACTTGGCGGTATGAAGGACTCAACTGAGGTTGTGGCATTATTGCTTGGCATTATGGCCAGATGAACAGAAATACTCAAGTTCCCTCAAGTCTACAGCACAGGGAGTCTTTGGTGGTTTCAGAGGAAGTAAGAATGGCAAAAAGCAAAATAACACCTCATTACTTTCTGGGGATTTGAGTCCACCCACCAGTGCAGACCACCTACCTGAAGCAACAGCTTCTGAGACCTTTTCTATCCTAATGCACTACCTGAGCTTTTGCATTTCATCCCTCATCAGCCACAGAGAGGAAGATTCAAGACACAGATGTGTTTGGTCTTGGAGGACGTGAACCTTAACCCTAAAAGTGGCAAGCATAGGAGGGTATAAGCCAGAAGTTACACAGCAATACACCTATGAACTGATCTTTCTCTGTTAACCCTTTAGCAAGGGTGCCCCCATCTACCAAGCCCTGGCACTCCTGATATGGGTGGGGATAGTGTGCCAGGAATGCTGGGAGTGGCCAGAAGGTGCATTCTCTTAAGGGCAATTACTTGGCGAACTTCAGGAATCTCCTAACTGTTATAGTTGGGCTGGGCTTTTGTTTCAAAGTCTACAGCTTGCATCCCTCATGCTATGTGAAGTTCATATGCAGTCCTCCTGAGGCTGAGTACTTGGCATAAAGGCAACCTTGTCATTTTAGTAAAATTTACAAGGTTTTCTCAAGATCGAGTTTCAGTAATTGTCCACTTTGGGTCTATCTATAGAAGCAATCTTGGGGAATTTGGTTAAAGTATGTATGTGTTTAAGACCTAACTGTTCTTTAACCTGAGTAATCTTTCAAAAACAAAGCTTTATTGGGTAGTTTTTTCTAATTCTTTAGTAAGTCTAAAATTATCTCAAGTAAGAAATAAAAGAACAAGATAAATGCATGTGTTAGAAGGTAATAAAGATATTCCTGCATGATTAATATACATACACAAATATAACTTTTATGCTCCATATTTCCCAAAAAGTTTTAGTGACATCCTATAGTTTATAAAAAGAATATAGTTCAAGTTCATTAAACCTCTGAATTTCAGTCTCTTAAGAAGAGTTCCTTGCTCTACTTAAGGCTTGCTATCACCCTGTTCCAAATGCCTAGTCAAACTGACCTTCCTACAACAGGGTTTCTGGTGAGGAGTCCCTCTATCTGTCTACCTTCAAGAATCTACAGCCATTCTGTATTTGTATTTACATACTCACTTTCTAGCTGATACGGTGGCATATGCCTGTAATCCCAGCCCAGGAGAGGCTAAAGGAGAAAGAATACTATGACTCTAAGGCCAGCCTGGGCTAGCAGATGGCAAAACTCTTTCTCAAAAACATAAACCAAAACAAACAAAAAACTTCTCACTTCCTTAAGAAGCCTTCCCTAACTATACCTCTAGCCCAAGGTAGTAAGTACATAGCAAACTCTATACAAACCTTCCATATTTCTGTTTATTAATAATCTCCTTTCGGCTTTCTCATCATACACACTGCTTTCTCTCTTTCCTTCTCTCTCCTCATAAACACACATATACACACACAATTTTATCTAGATTCATCTATGAGAGAAAACGTGATATTTCACGTTTCCACCATTATCGTCTCTTGTTCACTTTAGACATCACCCTCTCTCTCTTTAGACCTTCAGACATCTTTCCCCATAATTCCTGTACTACTGCCTTTAATATAATCTACATGCTGTTTGGAGAGGAAACATGTAAGATTTGTCTTCAGTCTGATTTAAGTTACTTAACAATTTCCAGTTCCATCCATTTTCCGGAAATGACATAATTTTACTTTATGGCTGAAATAGATTCCATTTTGTATATCTGCCTGGTTTTCTTTATTTGTGGATTTTATGCAGTTATGTATGTAAATTCTAGTATAATTTTTCAGCTGTTTAAAATTAAGAACTCGTATTTTAATCTTTCACATTGTTTAAAACAAAGTTTCATTAGTCACCTTGTATATGCACCTGACAGTATGCTGAGTGCTGGCAATATGTCACAGGGTGCAAAGATTTCCTAAGAACTTGCCTGTTTTCCCTGGCAGCTTAGAGGGGCCTCTTTCCAGCTCCCATTGCAAGCTTTCCTGTGCTCTCACTGGTGGATTATGCTTCTGTCTCCTACTCTGGATTGTAAGCACCTTGAAGACAGATACTTGGTCTTATTGTACTGCCAGGATTCAGTATATGCAGCCATCCAAACTCTATGGGGCTTGAATGAGACAGATGCTAACAATCTGCAGCTGGGGTTCTTGTGGACCGAGGCCGACCACCCCTCAGAAGGACAGAGGACACAGGCGCTAATGCAAGTCACACAGCAAGGTTTATTTTCAGCCAGTTGAGGTACATGATCTGCCCGGCGTAGCGGGAGTCATGCACCCCGGTCACAACTTCTTTCCAACATATATACAGTTTGAACCAGCAGGCTTTCATCAGCAATCATAGAATATGGCGGGAAATTCATAAAATATTCTTTTAAAATGATTTGTGCAGCTAGTGGTGGGAACACATTCTGCCCTGGTGATTGGCCAGTGCATAGGGATTGGGTACTCTAAACTGATTGGTTCCCGATTGTTTCACCTGTGAACTTTGAGCCACAAACCTATACATCCTGACTGGTCACTTATTACGTGTCTGATGGCATTCTTTGGTCTGAGACCTTCTGGCTACATACTGGTGGTAACATATACATTCCAGAAGCCTAATCTTTACCAGAATGGAGTTTCCTTTACATTCTGGGGATTTAATCTTTAGCAAACATCTTATCTTTGGTGCATACCTCCTGTCCCTCCATCCTACATTTATCAGAGATGAGTCAGTTTTAGTTCTTTGTTCCCAGAAGAGGCCTGGATTGGGTGGGAGGACTGCTTTGCAGTTAAATATTTTCAATCTTGGACCCCTTTATCACTAAAGCCCCTCTACAGGGTTAATTAATGGATCCTTATGACTGATGCTCACAACTAAAACAGCTCCTTAAAATTTCAAGCAGAATACTTGAAATACTGTACTTTGTCTGCCATGCAGTGGTCACCACATAGAGGTACTACAGATACACATGTATTCAAGGTTTTTGAATCCTGTGAATGAATGTGTCCTGCCAACTTGATTATCTGCAGCAATAAGTATTGAGTTAGTATTAGAACAGAGTCCTTTGACAAATAATCTATTTTTGAATCACAGATATCAAGCACAAGCAGGGTACTGATAATATAGTATATGCTAATAGATATTTATGAAATTGATAATGAGATTAGTTATGATTCCTCTTCTTACCCAGCATTTTTCTCCTCTAGTCATCATAATAGCTAGTGATCTTATTGCAAAATTGGAAGATTTTGCTTTGAACTTCCTGCTACTGTCCTTGCCTGTGTCCTCTAAAATCCTGAAATTGCAAAAGTGGGAGCTTGAGGTTGACAAGTCACAGATTTACATCATCCAGAAGTTCATCTTCAGGTCTTTGTAATAGTAAAAGAGTGTGTTCTTATTGAACTTTGAACTGAAAATTGCTTTCTTACTAACAACAACAACAACAAAAAGAAACCTCATGACTTTTTATTGCTTAGTTGAAGTCTTTACTTAATTACTTGGGATAAATAAGTACATGCAGTTTGTCTCCAAAGAATATGTGAAATCAGTTCACTGAACATTTAAATCCAGCTATAAAGATCCCATTAAGAGTTTGATGTAGAGACTCAAGTTTTTAAACTCTGCCTAGAAAACACATAGTGCCACAGTACATTTTAAAATACAATTTCTTGCAAAATAGAGATTAATTACTGATGCTTTGAGGGTTTAGGTTCTTCAGGTAAGACTACAAGGGTAACATGGGCATACTTTTTTGGCAGTAATTATATCCTTTATATTTCATAGATACTATGTTGTTTCCCTGAACCTGAGCACAGCTTTGCTCTTCTGCTTCAGGATAAAGCAATTATTTTTTTGTGGCTGTAAATACCTGTATCATAATTCACTCTGCTGTATCAGCAGGTGCTAGGTAAATATTTCTTTAATGAATGAATGATCAGCTGTTCAGTACCACCTCCCTATATTTTGTTTAATCTCTTCTTGAAATAATAACTATACCACATTGGTAAATTAAAGAGACACACCTTCCTTTCATTGTCTCATCCTTTCTTCCTGTCTATTAGCACAAAAGACAAAAGGGAACCCTGTATATTGTAACAAAAGTTTTAGTGGTCCTGGCAGGGTGGGCTGTTTAAATAGGGCTGAGTATGCAATTGTTCTATTATCAAGACAATTGGCTGATTGAGAACAGCTCTCTGGAAGCACTCCAAGTATGTGTCTGGATGATCATGGGGTGCTGGAGTGATTAGAATTGCTCATAGCAACCAAATGCCCTGGCTTGTCTCCACTAAGCAATTGAAGCCTAGGGGATCCCTGAGAGACATGGTTTAGCTGAAAGTATTCTCTTCCTGTTCTTGCCTTTGTTTGCCTCCTTGGAAGTATTAAATGCACAGCAGGTCTCTATACAGGAAGTCAGACCTTAGGTTTGTAAGGTGTCCCAAACCAACTCGATGCAAGAGAGGCCCCTTGCAGTCTTACTGCTTATAGAAACCTGCATGATGAATACTTGTAGACATTTTAAAGTTAGGCATAGATTTTCAGAGTCTACATAACAAATTGTAAAAACCAAAGTTAAACAAGGCCACAAAAGACTCCATGCTATAGTTTGAAGAAAGGAAACCCTACATTTTGAGATGAGCAGAATTCTTGTCATTTAAAATGTCAAAAATCCACATATTTAAAAGTGACTAATGAATGTCTAAAGGTAGTGGAAATACTATCAGTTTTTGGATACATACCCCAGCTCTCTTCTTTATTTTTGGCATGTGCATGAGTGTGTGGTGTGCATGTATGTGTATGCATGTTCATATATGTGCAGGTACACATGCATGTGAAGGTGCTTGTGCACATGTATGAGTATGTGTGTGGAGGGAAGAGTTCAAGATCAGGAAAGTTCCTCAGTAATTCTCCACATTACTTTTTCACCCAGTGTCTCACACTGAACCTAGAACTCACCAATTCACCTGGAGTAGCTAGCCAGTAAGTCCCAGGGCCAGGGACCCTCCCCCTCTCCCTCTACTGCACTGGCACCTGAATGCAACAGCAAGCACTTTACCTGCTGAGCTATGTCCCCAGTGTCCAGCTGTCTTCTTTTAAGTAATGATTCACATAATTCAGGTTTCATTTAATAGGTTTCACCATATCATGTTTTGAGCTTCTGGATTTGTGTTTGAAGATACTCAAAATGTACCAAACCACAAACCCATCTGTGTATGTCTCCATCACCTTGGTACAGGTTTCCAGGCTCCCCATGAAAGCTGCATTCTTGCTCATCTTGACTATACCTATGTGGTTTCACTTGGCTCTATCTGATGTGCTGCCAGAGAGTCAGCTATCATTTCTCTTCTTGTTTGTTGGAAGAGATTTTTTTTTGTCTGAAAGTGTCAGGGAAAACTGGGCATGGTGGCTACAGTGTGATTCTGCTTCAAAAAACAACAGAAAAATGACATTAAAAGCAAAAACAGTGTGATCATGCTTAGCATAGGCTGTATATGCTGTTCAGCTCTGGGTTCAGACTCTAGCGCTATAAAATATTTATGTGTGTATATATGTGTGTGTATATCTGAAGTGAATGAAATGCAATAAAATGTAGAGCTTCATTCTAGAAGAACTACAGAAACAAAAGAATGTTGTCATAACAAGAATGTATGGTAACAATAACCAAGCAAAACATGAGCTCAATACTGTAGTTAAACTTAAAACACATCCACGACGGCTGAGGGAACATTGTGGAAGAGGGGGTGGAAAGATTGTAAGAGGAAAGGTAAGTGGGAATATCTAGAGGCATTTCCCCCTGCAATGACTAACTGCTGCCCATAACCCCATGGTAGATACCAGCAATCCCACTGAGGAGGGCCCTCAGTGAAAGGAAGGCAAGGAGGAGGAAATGGTGGTACCAAACACATGATTTGTTTGCACAAAGTTTCTACTTAATCAAAAAAGTTTTTAAAACTTTAAAAAATTAAATATTTAAACAATTTCTTCTAATTCCTCACCAACCTGAGTGAGCTCAGTGCAGGTGTCCCCAGAGTTTTTTGAGTGGGACAAATGCTTCTTTATTTGCCATTCCAAGTCCTGTCTTCTGGCTACATCTCCGTGACTTCTATTTCCCAGAAAAAAAAAAAAAAGATCCATTGTATCATTTTTATGAACTCATGATCTTTTCATTTTATCATCTGGGTTTTAAGACTTAGGAAAATCATTTTGTCTATAGGTATTTGGTTTTCAAATGGTTAAGGTCTTGTCTGACCTTTTGGCTTTTAATATATCTTAATGTGACCACTAATGTCACTGAGTCTTGATCTAATTCTCCTTAAAAATTCTGCTAGTTAACTTGAGCCTTTGAACTTGGGAATAGGAAGAAGCCTTATGAAGATCTAGGGTGATTTTAGAAAAAAACCCACACACGTGACCGGCTAGGAAGAGGATATTTGTGTCATTTGACATAACTCTTAGCATTCCTCTTACTTAATGGGTGATATTCAAGTTGCTACTTAAACTTGTTTCTATAACTGAAATTTTTTGCTCTGATGTTTAAATGAATTCTACATTATTCTTTTTCTTCTTTGGAAGAATGTTGACTGTCATTCTTTATAGCCTTAAAGAACTGAGGGAAAAGATAAGAAAAAAAATGTTGGATGTTACAGTTTGTGAAGAAATCCTTTGTAGCTCTGATAAATGCAATTGCATTTTTTCTAAGATGTTTAATAAGCAAATTTGAAAGGAACTCAAAATGTGAATGTATACTGCAAAGAATGCTAGTCTCAATAGGAATGTTTTCAGAAGAGACTAGTTAAATTACAATGATATCTCATTGTCATAGTTAGCTCATGTTGCTCAGATGAACTTCTAAACCAGGCACAGGTTATGGGAGGAAAAAGGAACTTATTTAAAGCATGCAGATCTAGGAAAATTTCCATAATGGCCAAAGAGGCTGGCCCACTTTCACAGATCCAAGCAGAGAAATTCATTACCACCACCACCCCCCCCACACACACACACACTGGCAAACCATAGGGAACTCCACCAAACTCAGATGGCTCTTTGCATACCTTGGGCTGGAATTGCAGATCCACTCCCAGCAACACCTTAGGGCTAGACCCCATGATGCTCTCAAGGTGACACCTCCTCCAGCCACACAGCTGGAGAAAGTCTTTAATAAACTTCTGAATCTATTAGATGGCATCCATTCAAACTACCACAATCCACCTCTGGACCCCAATCGATTTATAACCATTTCACATTGTATATTTTGTTCAGTCTAAGTTAAAATGTCCCACAGTCTTCCAAAGTACTGTCTCATCTGAGATTTGATACTGTCTCTTAAGACTGTGAGTTCTATAAAATCAAAACAAGTTATATACTTTTAACATATAATGGCACAGAGCAACTGGACCAATGCAAACTCAACAACTTTTAGACAAATATCTGTGTCCAAGTCTGATATAACCAGTGACTGACAGTTTCCAAAATTTCCAGTTCTGCCCCTGCAGCTTTGTTGAATAGCTAAGAAAACATCCATCCTGAGTCAACAACACTCCATGATAGTAGGACTTGCATAGTCCTGGTATATCCAGACATCTTTAGGTCTCAATACAAACCACCATCCCTCTTCCAATGGCTTCTATTTCTGTGACTTTATTTGTTGATTTTATGCAGTTATGTATGTAAGCCAGGTTGATCAGGGACTTCACACCCTGTTCCATATACTGCATTTCAGCAGTGGCTCCTGAAACCATGTGTATTTTATGGCCCACTCCACACATGCACTTTTCATGCTTCCAAAAGCAATACCAGGTATGTAGGACACAGCCATGTTGTTAATTCGGAGAGAAAATAAATCATGACCTTGAAGAGTAGGTTCATTCCTTTCAGCTATCTTCTTCCAAAAGAGTTGGCACAGTTTACCATTCAGTCCTTCCTGGGTAGAAACACCTCAGACATCCCTTCATTGTTTCAAAGTAAAGTAGTTGGGCCATCTTTAATCATGGTAATATCTCTTTAAAAATAGCACCTTTAGCAACCAGTCTCAGTGTCAGTAAGTTAAACTTGTTTGAAATTTTCCAACTTTAAGTCTTAAAAGTTCCATGTCATTAGCCAAACACATCAGTCCATTACTTAAATTCAGCATTGATTAACTCTCTGGGCATGGGCAGTAGAATGCATCCAGCCTTTATTCCAGTAATGCAATTCCAATAAAGTGCTCTCTTCCCCTTTGAAAGTTCATAAGCCAAGACTACAAATACATTGACTCAAAAGAATAGTCCAAAAAACTTGGCTTCACTCTGGAATGTGTCTTCAGTTGCAAGTATCAAGTTCTCTCTCATTCTTCCTCCAGCCCACAAGTTCCAAAAGACCAATATCCATGTGGTCAGTTTCATCTCAGCAATTCTATCCCACTCTCAGTTCCAAAACTATTGTAGACATCTCACACTACTGGGATGAAACTCCAAGCCAGGCACAGTTTTTTTTTTTTTATGGGAGGAATAAAGAATTTATTTGAATCTTACAGATCCATGCAGAGAGAGAAAAACCACCAGCAGCAACTCTAAACCAAACACACTCATGCAGCCAAACCCCAGAAACTCTAGGTAGAGCTCAGACTGCTCTCTCCATATGTATCACTGGAATTCAACATCTGCCCCCCAAAACACTTTAGGGTTGGCTCCTAGATCCACCCAAGACGATACCTCCTTTAGGAGGCCAAGCAGATGGAGACAAACTTTCACAAAACTCCTGAATCTATCAAGGAGCATCCATTCAAACTACCACACTCTTAAAGAAAAAGTAGAGGGTTTTGTTCAGTTCTGTTTATGTTTTAAGTTCATATATACCAATCATTTAATATATGTTAAATGTATTTATTAATATAAGCAGAGTTACCATTAAAATTCATGTTTTATGAATAAGAAAATGGGTCAAGATGTCAAAAGCTTCATATCTCATAGCTAATAGGCGGCCAAGCTCCTGCTTAAAGGTAGATGTGTGGGACTCAAGCTTTTATCCACTGAGCGGAAAGCTCACTGCTTACTAGCTGTCAAACCTTGGGTCTTACCTCCTCAGTTTCACATCTTAAAAATGTGGGTGCAGCCGGGCGTGGTGGCATTTAATCCCAGCCTTTAATCCCAGCACTTGGGAGGCAGAGGTAGGAGGATTGCCATGAGTTCAAGGCCACCCTGAGACTACATAGTGAATTTCAGGTCAGCCTGGACTAGAGCGAGACCCTACCTTGAAAAACCAAAAAAAAATGTGGGTGCAAATGGGATGCTACGCACATATAAATCTCATAGTATAATTGATGGAATATAGTAAGGACTTCAGTGTAAATTGGTGCCATTGCCATTATTATTATTATTAAGATAGTCATTTGAAAGAGTTCTGTTTAGAATTTCTGAATGTGTGTCATATTGTTTGCATGCTTTATTTTTCTGGCTCAAAGAAGCAAGGAGCATGTGAGTTGGTATTCTCTCTATCTGCCTCCTCTGTTTTGCCCATCTACCCTACCTCAAACCACAAAGAAGGAAGATGGCATTCCTGAGTTGCTGAGTGAGTCATGCCAATTCTGTCTTCATCTTATACTAAACTAAATTTAGATGAAGATCAAATTAACTCAATATTTCTATAATGATGTACTTTTTCAGCAGCCTGAAGTTTCAAACTTTTGACCATTCTCAAATTTCATCATCCTTCTCTGATGCTTGGTCTAATATTTCTGTTCCTTTTCAATGTGAATTCTGAAAATAGGGGTTGATCAGCTTTGTGTCTCGAAGACCTCCAATTGTTCTAATGTCCAAGAGATGTGAGGAATGCACATAATCCCAAACAAGAGGATTTGTGACTGGTGTGAACTCACTACAAGTTTGGATTCTTCTCCTCTGTGTTTATTTCAATTACCACTCTTAATTTTCAGTTTGGTTAAAATTTAGCTATTTTGACTTTCTTGGAACTTTCAACAATACAATAATTTCTTTCTGGTCATTGTGATCATGTTATTGAATAATTTATTACTTGTTATGTAAATAGTAGAATTAAATGTCATTTGATAGAAGTACATGACTAGTTAATAAGAAAGAAATGGCCCTTTTTCGGCACTCTGACTATTCCTACTTAGAAAAATGAATTGGAAGTATATCTTATCTAGAATTCTTATTTATTTGTTACTTTCTCAGTTTTTCACCATGGTACCTGAAAGTAATTACTTAAGGGAGGAAAGATTTACTTTGCATCATAATTTCAGATAGTTTTCATCCACAATAGTGGAAAAGAGAAGCTGAGTTCATGGAGGTGGAAATATTTGGAAGAGGTTGTTCATATCACTGAGGAGGAGGAGGAGGTAGAGAACAAGACAGGAACCAAGGATAGGTATAACTCTAGTGCTCATTCCTAATGGTCTACTTCCACCATCTAGGGCCCACCTACCTCCCGTAGGTCCCACAACTTCTCACAAAGTGCTACCATCATTAAACACATGAGTTTGCTAAGGACATTTCAGATTCAAGCCAGAATGCTTGTCATTCTCCATTTCAGACAGTTGAATTGTATAACTGTTGATAAACCTATTACTGTTATACAAGATCTCACTGCCAGCCTTTCTCTGGTGGCAAGGGAGGAGCTAAAAATTTCTTTTTGAAAAGGTTTCTGGCAATATCTAACAGGGTTTGTTAAATTGATTTAACCAATATTTTGCCTAGAATTGATTTCTAGGTTCAGATAATAGATATAAATACATAGAACAGTGCTAAAAATTCTTTCATAGGAGTTTTATTTTTTATTTTATCAATGCTGGAAGACAAATCCAGGACATTTTGCATGTTAGGTAAGCAGCCTACCACTTAGCTGTATCCCAGTCCTAGTAGCAAAGGGAAGCTGAGAAGAAAGATGAGCTATTCCATTCTAGACATAAGAATCTGCAAGGTGTAGATCTGAGAGAATTAAAGAATACACCATGCTCAGGGATCTTGTAGGATACATGTAGTTTATAGGACGAATAAATATTCATTGAAAGGATAAGCAGGATACCATGAGCAGAACTGTGGGTAATGTGTATGAGATATGAGGAGGGGCACAGTGGAGGCCAACCAAAGAGTTAAAACTATCTTTAGGTCAATGATTCATACCTGAGATGCTGCTGCCAAGAAGAAAGCCAAGTCCCTGTATAGATGTACCTGCAAGCCTTCAATGTTCCCATTCTCATTACATCTGCAAATACATACTCCTGGACTGCCTTTTGCTGAGTAGTAGATCATGTAACTGATAGAGGAAGTTCTGTACTCATCAGAGGTAAGACGCAATGCTGAACCAAAGGGCGGTACTTCAGTCTCCAATACACCTGCTCTCAGGAAGTGGAGGCGAGAGGATCAGAATTTCACCATCATCCTTGGTTACATAATCAGTTCAGGACTGATTACTGAGACCCTGTCTTTAAAAAAAACAAAAGGAAAAGACTAAGAAGAAAGGATGATGGGAGGATTTACATTATAGTTAGATTTGCTTGTGATTAAAAAGTGTTAGTTTACTGTGGGCACTTTAGATACTTAGCATTTTTGTTTTTCTTTCCAATTTTGTTAATAGTTGATTTTTCCACTTAAAATGTTAATGTAAAGATATGGCCAAGGCTAGGCCACCACAGTACTCTTTCGAAGTGACCTGCCTGCCTGAACTTTAAATCATGATGAAGCATATAGTCAGGCTACAGTAGAATCTTCTAAGCAAAAACTGGTTCTGCGATTTCATTGACTAGAAATATTGAACAATACATTTCTTTATACAATGTTCCCTCTGGGAAATGGAGATAATTAAGCTTTTGAATATTTGGAAATGTTTATTAAAACTATTGCAGTTTAACCTTAAACCAACTTGACAATTATAAGAGTATAAGAATTGGTTTCTTCTTTTCTAAGCTTCAGTCTACCAACTCAGGAAGGAAATACAAATTAATGGAGTGTAAGCTTAAGCTTAAATATATTTGAATTCCTATTCTCCTTAACTATGGGTCCATTGTGAATATGCTCTATTCTAAAATAAATGTGTTCATAAGTGATTACACCCCTCCCGTTTTATTCTTGGCTGTATCTGGGACTTGGACACCAGCTCTTGATTTTTGCTGTTTGGTATAGAAAGGATGGACCTGTTTGCACCTGGATATCTTATCTTCCTTGCTTACACTCTTGAAAAAATGTCTTAGTGTTATACTTAGATTCAAGGTTGAACTTAGTATTTCCTTTTCTTACTGTTTAATGTTACTTGTTTATTTTATATCAAAGATTGAGTAGCAAAGAGTTTGATAAAAACAATGTATAATAGGAAAAGTTGGTAAACTATTTTATGTATGGTACTGACCACAAGTAATTTTTTTTTTCTGCCTTCATAAATAGGTGAAGGGTGTTACTGTGCATCAGCTTTATTCCCTATTGTAAAAGTACCTTAGGGTAAGAAGCCATTATATTAACAAACATTTTCTGAAGGAGATACACAAAATGTTTCAGAAAATTTCATAATTTATCTTAATGACTTTATACCTGTTAAGATGAAAGACTTGGTTGGTAGGATCACCACTAACTTGTGGATTCGCTGGCTTTTAAAACACTTTTATCTTATTCCATATGGAGTCTATTTAGTTCATCAAAACATATAGCATTTCAATAAGATGAGTACCAGAAACTTTTGTTTATAACAATTGTCTGTCTGTTTCATTGCCACACTGTCTCCTGACTTTATGCTTAATGCTGTTGTCCACACAGGAAACAAGGTGAGAAGCTGAGATAGGGGATGCACACTTGTATCCCCACTTTGGGAAAAATAACAAAAGGCTGATATTCTGCTTTTGAATTAGTAATGAATGGGTGTCCCCCATAAACTTAAGTGTTCTGAAGTCTTGATTCCCAGCTGATGGCAATTGTAGAATTGGAACCTTGTTGGAGGTGTGTTGTTGCCAGTGGGCTTATGACTGTTATAGCAGCTTCTCCTTGACAGTGTTTGCCACACTCTCCTGATGCAGTTGTCCACCTGATGTTTGGTCAGGAGGTGATATCCAGCCTCTGTCCAAGCCATCATTTGGGAAAACATAAATGGTATAAGATATAATCCTCATTTCCTTAAGACCTATCTAATAGTATTATATTGAGGACTTACGTTATATGTTTAATTTCAGTGACTTTTGAAATCCCCTACTATTTCAAATGAAGTTAATGGTGTTGATAACAAGTACAGATAAAAGACTAAAGAAAAGAGAAAGTTCTGAAACTGATTGGAGTTGATACACAATTTTTCTCAACATTTTAGCATGAATACTAACAAAAGTTCAAGTGTTAAATGTGAGTAATATACCATATTGTCAACGTTTAACTGTATTTTCTTTATTACACGAGATATGTTTTACTAATAATTGAAAAATCTACACAGGAGTTAAACTATGCTCAAGGCTGGAAAAAGAAGATAGGGTTGTGGCCATCAGTTCACTTCCATATATAATCTCCTCCTATATTTTACCACATCTACTGTGTGTGGGTGTGAGTGTCTGAATAATGTCCTCTCCACATTCCCCACAATGCCCATGTTTTAATTCTTGGAACCTAGAAGCATGTTCTTATCTTATATGGCACAGGTAACTGTGCACATTTGGTTTGTGACTAAGTTAAGGATCTTGAAATTTGCTTTTATCTTAGATTATCTAGGTGAGGCCAGTGTGACCACAGAGTCCTTATAAGACAGAGACTTAATAAGATGTGAGGATTTGGGCACAGGAAAGGTGGCTCCGTGGTTAAAGGTGCTTGTTCCCAAAGCCTGATGGCTTGGGTTCAATTACCCAGTACTCAGATAAAGCCACATGAATAAAGTGGTACATGAGTCTTGAGTTGGTTTTCTGCAGCCAGAGGCTCTGGTACACCTTTCTGTGTCTGTCTGCCTGCCTATCTCTTAAATAATAAATAAATAAATAAATAAATAAATAAATAAATAAATAAATAAATAAAAATTTCAAAAAGAAGATGTGAGGATGGAAGTAGAATTCAAAGAGAAGAGAAAATACTATATTACTGTTTTTGAAGGTAGAGGAAGGGGACCAGGAATCAATGAGCGTTGATGGCCACTAGCATCTAGACAAAGAAGGATATGGATTCCATCTTGAAACCTCCATAAGGACTGTAGCTCTGCTGACCCATATTAGAATCATGATTTTCAGAATTGTAGAGTAATGAACTTATTTTGGTCATATTAGTGATAATTTGTCACAGTTGCAATGGGGAACTGATGGTGTAACCACCAGAGTGTGGCAGGAATGGAAGCCTGTCAATAGCCATGTTTATGAGCTGGAAACTTCAGAAGATGCAGCTCCATGGCAAACCCTGAGCCTTGCCAGTCAGAGTTCTCACCATGGCAGATACTCACTGTTTGAAGCTGACTATTTGGGTTCAATTTGTTTGTAGCAAAAGATAACTAATATAGAGTCGAAAATAGATTTAGGAGAGGTCATGGAAGGTTTGAATCCTAGATTGAGTTCTCAGTGGAGAAACACTTGAAAGATTTGATCTGGGGAAATGGCTGACTCACAATGGAACAAGTCATCTGCATGGATATATTAGGTGAAGAAGAGCTAGGAGGGAATGAAAGTACATATAGTTTATATTACTAATGGTATAATTTATATAGCACTGAGAATTGGCTTGGGGATGTGATATAGGAAAGAAAGGAACATAAGTAAAGTTATAGATGAGACTTAATAGGGGATTGGAAGGAACTCGGTGATAGAGCTCTTGCTTATGCATGAGTTTGATTCCCAGCACACACACACACACACACACACACACACACACACACACACACACACAGAGGAATTTCTCTTTATGAGTAGACTCCACCATTGGTACAGAAAAAGCTCAGACAATGAAACAGTGATTCATTTAGATAGCCTGTAAGTGTATCTGTGAATATGCTACAAGAATCATTTCATCAGGCTGGGAAGATGGCTTAGTGGGTTAGAGCAACTGCTGATCAAACATGAGTGCATGAGTTTGATCACTAGCACCCAAAAAGCCCCGTGTGGCTGTGTATGTCTGTTACTAGTGTTGAGAAGGGTGGAGACAAGATAATCACCGAGACATGCTGGTCAGCCAGTCTAACCAAAAACCAGGGAGCTCCAGGGAGCAGGGAAACTTCAGTGCGAATCTCTGTCTCAAGGAAATAAGGTGGGAGAGGACAGCAATGCCTTCCTTTGACCTCCTCCTGTGTGTGCAAGGTGCACACACATGCATAGAACACACACACACACCAACAAAGAATCACTATGTCTTCTTTAACTTTTGCAAGAACACATAGCATGTGGGTTTCTTAGCAAAATTCCAGGTATTCTCAAATCAGTGAATTAATTTAGGTCAACAATAAGTTTTTCTTTTGTACTTTGGATTTTTAATATGGAGCCATGGATAGATGAGAAAATGGCTACTGTCACATGGGATCCAGCATTGGTTCGTGATTAATGGAGTTCCCATTGCTTTGACAGCCTTTACCTCACTTATTGGAACACACGGAGCTGCTATTATTTACTTCATCTCACAGAAGATGAAGAGATTAATATACATTGTGTGATTTTTTTCTCAGCATCTATCTTTAAAAGATCCTGATAGGTGAATAATTTAAGGAGAAGTATGCTTAATATAGTACCTTTAATATTTCTTATGGATTATACGACTAAGAGCTTAGATTTGATTTAGGTAAAAATTTCCATCACATAGCATACTTGACTACAAAGATGAGGCTTTAAAATCTGTCTTCCTGGTTCTGCAGAGTTAGCATGCCACTCACTTGCATCATAATTATTTCCCAGAGGAACATGCAACACTTTCCCAATAGCTGCGTGGTTTTGTGTTTATGTAGAGACTTGGCAAGAAGCAGCAGCTCCCTTCCCTTCGCGATGTTCTCAGTCTTAGAAACTTTAGATTCCTCTGCTCAGTTATGTATATGCATGGAAATTGTGACATTTATTCTGAAATTGTTACAGTTTCCCATAGGCTGGATTTTTAGTCATAGATGAAATGTAAATTAATATCAAACATGAATACATTGTCTGCTTATCAATGTTTAGAAAGTAGTCATTGCATTGTCAAATGGCATTTACCAAGTGGAGGCACTTTGTTGGGCTTTAGACATCATAGCTCTTCCCTCCCTGGATTCTCCATTGCAGCCCTCTGTAAGTCCTCTATGCTTTAAAATGCATGCATGTGCATGCATACACACACACACACACACACACACACACACACACACACACACACTTTGCTAGTAGGGTGTATATAAAGATTATACTACTTTCTTTATGAATAATGTGCTGTATTAAACAGAAGTGGAATATATGTCTGTGCTTTTTTTCCAAAAAAAAGTGTATTTCTGCACAGAATCGTTTTGTAGATGTCTTGCTGTTAAAGTGGTGCCCAGTTCCAGGCCCGCAGACTGATGACACACAATTAATCTCACAAATTTATGAATGCCAAAGCGTAGAGCAAAATGAAAACAACTGGGGGAATGTTTAAAGGAAATAACTGGACGGCGTCCAGATGTGCATGTGTAAAACATCACTCCTTAGCTCCTCCCCCATATCCTGTCTGGGGAAAGGATTTTTTTTTTCTTTTTTCCAAAAAAAAAAAAAAATCCTGGGGTTATTTGAAAGAAGTTGTGGTCTCTGCTGAAATCGAATAAGCAAAGCCAGGCTGGTCATGATTGTGTGTGTTCTTCGTGCCTTTGTTTCTTCCATAACTCATTGCTTGCTGAGAATCAAGCCGCCATTTGGCTGTTTTGTGGGCTATCACTCCATCTTCAGGCATGTCGCTTCATGAAAACCAGCATGAGAGTCTTCTGTGTGTGTGTGCAAGTATGTATGTATGTATATATGTATGTATGTATGTGGCATGCATGCATGCATGTGTTGTGGGTGTGTGTACATGGTGTGTACTCATGGAGGCCAAAGGTTGATGTCCAGTGTCTTCATTAATTGCCCTCTGTTTTATTTTACTGAGGCAGGTGGGGCCTCTCACTTGAATCCAGAGCTCACAGATTCAGTTAGTGGAACTAGCCAACTTGGCCCAGGGACTCCCTGTCTGACTCCAGAGGACTGGAATTGTAATGGGTGCTGGAGATCCAAACTGTGGTCCTCATGCCCCCATGGGATGTATCTTACTAAGCCATTCCCCCACCCCTCATGAGTTTTTAAGTATGTGATTTTCTTGAGATTTTATTTGTCATGAACTATGAATTATTCCTTTTTACCCCTTGAAATGGGCAACATGAAATTTTCTACTGTGGAGAAGAAGGTCTTGAAGATGAGGAGTGCAATTTCAAGTGGAAAAAGAAACAGAAGAGCATTTTATGAATTTAAGTAGTCCTAAACTAGTCAAGTGAGCTTGGGAGAGGAGAGAAAAGGGATTTCCCTAGAAGTTTAGCTCACTAGATAAAACATAAAAGCATAATGTTAGCCTTGTGTACATGGAATTAACTTCGGATCTGCTTTGGGTTATGAGAACCAGAAGATACACGTCCTTTTAAAGTTCTCAGAAGCAGAGCATAGGACACCCCCGAGGCTTGCCTGCCCCGTACCCCTTCTGTGTCGCCTTCAAGGCACCCTGGGAACTAAAATTCTGAGGCTCATTAGCCAAGAGTCCTAGGGTTCAATTTGTTTCTATTCAGAAAAAGAAAAATAGAAACATTTGAATGTCATGTACTTTATTTTGTTTAAGAAAAGGTGATAGACTCAAACTTCATTAATCCTGCAGCTGATTTTATCATGAAATATCAGTATTAGGGGTCTGAGGAGATGGCTCAGTGGTCAAAGACACCTGCTTACAAAACCTGACAGCCCAAGTTCGATTCTCCAGTACCTACAAGCCCAAGTAGCACATGTAACTGGAGTTTGTAGTGGCAAGAGTCCCTGCTTTCTCTCTCTCTGTCTCTCTCTCTCTCCTTGCAAACAAGTAAAAAATATTTTTAAAAAATCAATATTAGAAGAGTATGTAAGATTTATCTAATATCATTCCATTCAGGTACTTAATTTAAACCATAACTTTAATATAATTTCTAAATATAATTTATGTCAAAAAAGAAATGTACTATTTTCTTACTTCCTTACTAACAATTTTATAGAGAGGGATTATTTTTAACTAAAGAAACCTGAATGAAGGATGCCCTTTGGGGAAGGAATTGGTATAGAGAAGAGTAAGATGATTTTATATATATATATATATATATATATATATATATATATATATATATATATATATATAGTGTGTGATGGTAATTGTGCTCACATGCATGTATGCATACAACATTAGCACTGTCTCTTTAGATCAGAGATGAGTGAAATGATTATCTATCTATCTATCTATCTATCTATCTATATATATATATATCCATGAATATATCTGTGCACACACATGTGCATGCACACAGATGAATAGCAACATCTCTGTATCAAGCCTGCTGTTCTCTTCTGTATCATGTGTATATACTAGACAACAGGGAGATATTTATGTTTATTTTAGTTTCAAAGACAAATAATTTCTGAGAAAGTTGAATATATTGCTTTTACATCCTATGAATATGTATTTTATGTTTAAAGTATTCTATATTATCCAGTTTTTTAAAAAAATGATATAAATTAAATTTTGGTGTCATACCTGAAGACTTCATAAATACAGTTATTTTGTGGCATTTTAAAGAAAATACAGTGATTCTTGGCCTCCAAAGCTAACATTTTTTTCACATTTTTTTAGTTACAGGATGTGTTTTGTTTTATATATAAGAAAACATCAGTTGATTAGAAACTTAGCCCATTAATTGATGAAAACATTCAGAAGTCTTCTTTTTTTGTTTTTGAGAATTAGCAATGTAACAAAAATTACTAGAACTCAATAACATATGGCTAACAGCAAAATCTGAGAGTAATAGTTTGACTTTGATTTAATTTCTATAACTACCTCAATTTTTTCCATATAAAATAGGACTAGCATCTCTTTCTTGCTCACCTGACAGTTATGAAGATCACTCTATTTATTGTAGCATCCTGCATCCGTTCACAGCGCTCCTCGCCCATAGACTGCACCTGAAGATCCCCACCTCCACCCATGTTTTTATCTATGCAGCCAGACTTCTGTGCACAAACTTTGGTCCTTTCTTCATTTTGTACTTTAAATCCAATCTCAAGTCATATATATATATATATATATATATAATATATATATGACTTGAGATTGGATTTAAAGTACAAAATGAAGAAAGGACCAAAGTATATATATATATTATCCTTTGCTTTTGTCCCTTGTCACTAGCCTGGTGTGGGCAGTGTTCGTGGCTGCAAGGCCTTTTAACTGTCTCTGTTCTCAGGCCTTCCCTTCTGGGCTCTCTCACATGTAGCTTTCAGGGAAGACTTTAAAAGATAATACAGATCTTGTTTCTTTCTTGTTTAAAACCCTCCAGTAGCCATGGTTGTATTTAGGATATGTATAGTGATTAATCTGACTCCCCTGACCTGGCCCTTTTCCCACTAGAACTTCTAGGCAAGTTTTTTTTTTTTTTTTTTTTTTTTTTTTCTCTACAAGGCCCATGCTCTTTCAGCTTTAAGATTCAGAACAAATGTAACATCATATTAAGAAGTTTTTCTGATTTCCCCCTCTAGCCAGAAACCAGGCTTCTTCCTCATGATCCTTTGTTATTTTTCCTTGGGGCACTTCTTCCCGTAAATAATCACCTATTTATCTGTTCCCTGGTGTAAGACTCAGGGGGCCAGGAGCTTGGACCCTATTCCCCACCACAGAGACACCTGTATTGCCAGGCATGCAGAACGTTTCTGCCTTGCACTGGGCCAGGCAGTGCTGGGAATACACAGCTAATTTGACTCCAGCCCCTGGTCTCACTGAGCTCACAGTCATTTAATGAGAAAGAAACATGAGCAAGAATTACTTGGAATCATTCCACAGCTCCGAGAGAGACTCTTAAGATCAAGATGAATAATTTATAGTTCAAGCAGTCATAGAAGAACAGTATCCTGCGCATTAGGACATCATTACTAGTTGTATAGTTAGGAGCTTCGTTATCTGTTTAGGATTGAGTTAACCATCCAACTAGAAAATTTGCTAGTTAGTATTAAGATTTCTTGCTGTTCATTTTATTCTCTCTAGGTGTACTCGTGTGTGTGTATCCATGTAGGTATAAACTTTTTACCTCACAGTTACTTTCTGCTTGAGAGAAAGTAGATGCTAAGAACAAGGAAGAACGTAAACCCTCTGGAGCACAGTGATGTGGAAAGTACCCATGCCGTCCAAATTCAGTACCAGACAAACTGAATCATTAAACAAATAAGGAAAATTAGCACTAAAGTAAACATGACTACATTTCTAACCATTTAGATTGCCCAGCCTTTCTAAGAAATACAGAGGAGGATATACAACTGATCAGGGATGGGGAGGGGGGGAATTGGGGAATTCGGGATAACAACGCATGGTTTGCCCACTAAATAATGTAACACATTATGGACAATAAATATATATTAAAAAAAAAAAGAAATATCCACTTTGTAGAATAAAGCCTATCCACAGAGAGGCAGCAGGTTTGTTTTTGTGTTTTTCCTATAGTTGGGAAGCTGGTCATTGAAAAGAAGGGATCTGTAATTAATTTGATTAGAGGTTGAGAATTTTCTTTGTCCCTTTTAGAGATTGCCCTCAAACAGTATGCAACACTGAGGGGTGTGGAGCATGGCTGGGCCCTAGCACACAGCCCTAGGCTGGGTGATGGCCTAGCCACCTCTAAAGAAATTCAGATGCTTCTTTACTTATGGCCAATTTTAAAAGATAAGTTAGTTGAGGAAGCATTTGCTGGGAAGTGGGGATGGAGGGGAAATCATCCCAGAATTGACTGAGTACTGGATCTAGTCATGGCCTTCGCGTGCATCTTCCTGAGAGTCTTGAGTTTTCCCAATTTTACAAACACAGAATCCATATCTCTGAAAACTTTCTTCACTGATCTTATAAGTGACTATCTGTGGAGCTGACATTTGATCCTCTAAGTGGTCCCCATGAAAACCCACCATTTTCCCTTCACACATTGAAGTCCTTATAGTAAATTAATTCATGCTTTCCTCGGTTCAACCAGAGCTCAGTGGGCCTGGAATAGAGGCAGGAGTCTGGACCAGTCTATACATGGGGCAGCTTCTCTGTCCTCAGTGGCCTGGATCCTCAGAGCAGCACATTTACCCTCTTCCTCCAGGGCCTTTGCTGGACTCTGGGTACCAGGGCTGAAGTGGAATTTCGGGGCACCCCTAATGCATCCTTCCTCCTTTCTCAGCGCCAAGGATTGAAAGGCACCCCCCTGCTGTGTGAATACCTGCTCTGAAGACTATAAATGCCATTTTGACTGTTCGCTTTAAATTTCCTGTTTACATTTGTTCCAATTTTATTCTCTCAGTGGGAGCGCAATTGGAATGAAACAGAAAAGGGGGGGATCACAGGCAAAGGGAAGTAAAACTTAATTTTGAAAGAACCATTTTTTTACATTCAAGTTGAACTGTTGATTTAAAACACTCAGCTCTCCGCTGGAAACCATTGAGGGTGGAGTGTGTTTGCAACAGAGCTTCACCTAATTCATTCTATATGCTTGGCAGAGGGAAAGCTGAAATAAGAGCCAAATTCCAAAAGGTCTCTAAGGGAGGCAAGGTCACACTGTATTCAGAATTATATAGCAACCTGGCCTGAAGAAAGGGTTTTAAATGTGTTTGTGCACTTAGGAATCATTCCTGTAGAATTCTGTAATTGTTTAGCTATTTTGTGAGGCTCTATTGTAAATATATTGCAAACGCTGCTTCATAGCTAGATAGGAAAGACAGCTAAGTAATTTAATCAAGTTAACTAAGTTGATTTTACAGCCGGTTTTGAAACTGGAAATAAAATAATATGAAAGGGCTTATTGATTAGTTCCATTATGATAATAAGCTTTTAGAAATGTCTTAGGAGATGTATTTTGACTTTTTTTTTCATCTGAGGAATTTGGCCCATCCTTAAATAAAAATAACTATTCTCTAATTCCATGCAGTCTTATTATAAATAGCTGTTAAATTTTACATTGTTTTATAATTGGTTCTGCTGCTTAATAAAACTCATTTGTAAGGCAAAAATAAAACATGAAAAGCAAGAAACTAAATATTGTTCATCAGTAATTACAATGAAAATAGGGATAAGCAGAATTGTCATTTACATTCATTTTCTGGGAAGACATTCCAGAGTTTGGGGGATGAGAAAAAAAAGGTCTTTTGGGTGCTTAGGGTCCAAAAGGGAGCAAGGACTGCAGACTTTTGAAGTTGTTTTTGCTTACAACCAACTTTACCTCAAAGTGCAGAGTGCACAAGAGTTAATTTAAATGTCGGTTACAAATTCCAAGAAATGCGGAGATATAAACCAGAAAGACAACATGACCCAGAGAGCTGAGCAAGGGTTTGGGAATGTGGACTCTGGCCTTGACCTTTATGTCAGATTTTTTTTTTTAGCTCTTTTGTGATGAATTACAGTCTCTACTCGCCTAAGCACTGTAAGGTAATAGCAACCCCACTGCAGGTAGATTGGAGCACATTTTCTCCCATTTGGAGAGGAAATAGTTTAAAAGGGCCATTGCTCCATTCCCCATCCCCCATCCCCAGATTTTGAAGACAGCATATGGGGTTAGCGCAGAGTTGAACTGTCTGAGAGGTCTGCTGTGCTGCCACTTCTGCTCTGAAGGTTGCTGCCTCTTGTTTCTACACAACCCTTTCACCCTCTAGCCATGGTTATTCCGGCTGAAGGACTTAGAATCAGGTTTTGAATAATGTTTTGAGGACTCCTTTGCCAACCCATTTACACCTGTGTTCCTAAGCTTTCTAGAGCTCTGTCATGTGAGCCTGAAGAATATCACGAGAGCTGTGAGCCTTTGTCTCAAAACATTGTACACATTTGCAAACTGAATTCCTACATCAAGTACTGACTATTGATGGACCTTGGCACTGAACCTCGGCCCCCTAGGGTGTATGTCTCTAAGCTCTGGAAACATTATCCAGCTTGCCTCCTCTACATGACAAGCTACCACCCTTGGCCAAGTGACCTGTCCTGCCCATCTCTGCATCTGTTCTCAGGTGTCAGAAGCTCTACCTAGTGGGACCTCACAGTTCAATATCATGGGGTTTCCTAGGGTCAGGTCTTGGGTTTTAGCAGGATTTCTTTTTATGCATGCTTTCTTTGCATAAAGATTATGGTCATCTTCCGCACCTGTTTCATTCTCTCACTTTGCTGTTATGTACTATTATAGTATAAATAATTAAAATAGCAGGTACTTAACCTTATTGAATGGTTAGACATTGGGGTACAATAGGTTGTCATTAAATCTTATAATATGTCTTCAAAGTAGTTTATCATTCCAAATTATAAGAACCCAAACTGAGGCTAGAAGGTAAAAAGAATTCATTGGAGTCATGGTTAGTAATAAATGGTAGTATTAATGGTTACAGTAATCTCACATGAGGCGAGTCCGTATCTAAACTAAGCGTTTCTCATAAATTAACTGACCATTATAAGATGGGGCACAAACTAAAATCTTCACAGATGAGGCTACGTAACTTGCTAAAAATAAGTCAGCTAATAAATTATGGAGGGAAATTCCAAATGTGTCTTGTGCTGAAATCTGCTCTGATTTTGGACTCTTGTGCTTCTCCCACTTAGGAGACATAATCGTCAAGACTTTAGAATCGGTGTGCTTTTCACAATACTCCCAGATCACCCGCAAAATAATTCTCTAATAATCATGTTAGATGGAGAAATGTCCATTTAACTTTAATATTTGACTTTTATCTTTTTGGCCTGAGTAGCAAACTAATTTGCCCTTCAAACCCTACTAGGAGTCTCTGTTACTCTCACTGACTGTGGTCTTGAGCTCCCTCCTCCCTCTCCCCAAGAGTTAAATGCTCTAAAATATTCTAGTGCTGAAATGTGTCTGTCTGTCTATGTATCATCTATCTATGTATCATCTATCTATCTATCTATCTATCTATCTATCTATCTATCTATCTATCTATCTTTCTTTCTATCTATTATCTATCTATTTATTATCTATCTATCATCTATCTTTCTATCTTTCTATCATCTATCTATTTATCATCTATCTATCTATCTATCTATCATCTACCTAAACTTTATAGGCTTTTTAGACAGCTTTAAATCTATAAAAAAAATGAGCAGATACCCAAGTTCCCATAAATATACACTTTATCTGTCATAGTTTTCTCTATCTTAATATTTTACATTGTGATTTATTACAAATCGATGAGCTAATAGTGATACACTATGGTTGTCCTGTATATTAATAGCAAGCACCACTACAACTATTATTATTCACTAAGTCCACAGCTCGGCTCACTCGCTGCTGAACATGAGTTGTGAATGAGTTTGAGTAAATGTGTAGGAGGTAATGCTGGACTGCATGGTAAGAACTTGCTAAACTGTCTTCAGAAGTGGCTTTGCCACTCTGTGTTCCCACCAGTAATGAGGGAGTTCCTGCTGTTCCCCACCCTAGACCTCTGTTTGGCAATATCAGGCTTTTGGCTATTTTCGTAGATACATTAGTGGTACCTCATTGTTTTAACTTGCCGTTTTGCTGATGACACACGACACTGGGATCTAGTCATATACTTCTTTCCCATTTCTGTTATGTTCTTTGATAACGTATGTGTTCAGCTATTTCCCTCATTTTAAAATTGGATGATTTGATTTGTTATTGTGAAGATAAGGAGTTCTTGATGTATGTTCGAATACAGCTCTTTGTTAGATAGCAAGCTGCAGTGATCCTCCTGTCTTCACCTCTCAGCACTAGGGTCACAGGTGTGCTGGGAACAAAACGTGGTCCTCATGTATTCTTACTCACCAAGTCATCTTGTCAGTCGGTGTGCTAACCTTTAATATAGTTAAATATTCCTGTCAATGGTCATGGAATCTCCACTTATTTAAGATTTCTTTTAGTCCCTTTTGTGCCAGTTTTATTTGCCTCAGATAGATTTTTATGCATACTATGTTAACTGTATCCCCGATTTTTTTTTCTCTTTTTCTTGGAGGGAGTACTCATGTAAATGGTATTATGTTTCTATTTTCAAATTCAAGTTATTCTTTGCTGTTCTAGAGGAAGACCATTGAGTTTCGTATACTAACCTTCTTTCTATCTTCTAACTTTGTTTTACTGGCTTAATAGTTTAAACGTTTATTTAATTTTCATTTTATTCATGTTTGAAGTCATCTACTTAGACAAGTCATCTGCAGAATGGATAGTTTTCTTTATACCTTTTCAATATCTATCATCTGTCTATCTGTCTATCTATCTATCTATCTATCTATCTATCTATCTATCTATCTATCTATCATCTATCTATCTGTCTGTCTGTCATCTATCCAGTTATCTCTATCTATATGCCACCTCTCTATCTTTGTTTGTCTTTTTAAAATCATATTGCAGTAGTAAGAATTTCTACCATGTTATTGAATAGGAATTTTGAGAGGGGACATGTGGCTTCTTTCTAGTTTTCTAGGGAAAAGAATTACTTTTTTGTTGTTGTTGTTTTTTTCAAGGTAGGTAGGGTCTTGCTCTAGCTCAAACTGACCTGAAGTTTACAGTGTAGTCCCCGGGTGGTCTCAAACTCACAGCAATCTGCAATCCTATCTCTGCCTCCCAAATGCTGGGATTAAATGTGTGCACCACCATGCCCAGCTAAGAATTACATTTTTCATCACTAAATGCAGTATTAGCTATAGCCTTTTGTGTTTCCTCTATTCCTAGTTTTAAAAGCTCTTTTTTCATTTTGCTTCATTAACAGATGTTGCATTTTATTTTTCTACATCTGCTAATATAATTATTTAATTTTTGCTTGCATTTTCACTTGTTGATGTGAAACATTACATTAATTTATTTTCAAATGTTGAGCCACCCTTACATACCTGGAATATGTCTGCTTGGTTGAGGTACAAAATTCCTTTTATTCATTATCAGATATGGTTTGTTAATTTGTTATTGAGGTTTTTTTATATCTGTGCTAGGGAGAGATATTGATCTTTAGTTTTCATTTTTTTTTCAATATGTGTGTGGTGTGTGTGTGTGCATGCATGTATGTTCTTACATGTTTGGGCACATGTATTGTGAGGTACACATGTACATGTACAAGTTGAGGCCAGAAATCAATAGATACTGTCCTCATTTGTGCTTCTACTTTTTTGGGGTGGTGGTGGTTAGATCTCTCACTAAACCTGGAATTTACTGATTGAGCTAGACTAGCTAGTCAGAAACCCTGGGGATGTTCCACTCTACCTCCCCACACTGGGATTACAGGTGTGTACCACTATTCCCAACATTTTACATAGGTGCTAGGAATCCAAACTCAGGCCCTCATGGTCCCATGGAAAGCACTTTACTCAACTGAGCCATCTCCTCAGTCCCAGTTTTGATTTCTTATAATAACTTTCTCATTTTAATTTTAAAGTAAAAATTAAAGCTCTCATAATTAAAGATTATTTCTTTGCTTCCACTTTCTAAAAGAGATTGTAAAGAACAAGTATAATTTTCTTCTTAAATATTTGGCAAAACTCATCAATGAAAGGATGTAGGATGCATTAGTCACTCGACTTCTTGCTGTCATCAAATACCTGACAAGAAGCAGCTTAAGGAAGCTGACAATTTCAGTCTATCATGGCTGGAAACACACGGTGGCAGGAGCAGGAAAATGGCTGATAACATTGCTACCATAATCAGGAGAGAGAGAGAGAGAGAGAGAGAGAGAGAGAGAGAGAAAGAGAGAGAGAGAGAGAGAGAGAGAGAGAGAGAGAGAGAGAGAGAGAGAGAGAGAACAGGAAAAAGAACCAGAATATAAAACATCATTCCCCTCCTGTGACTCATTCCCCCCACCAAGGCTCCTCAAGGCTCTACCTCTTCATGGTCTCACAACTTTCTCAATAGTGTCATCAATTGGGATCAAGTGTCCAAAAACATGAGCTTATTGGGGTCGCTTCACATTCAAACTAGGGCTAATAATAAAGTTGGTTCTTTATTTTATAAAGTTTTTTTATTATTGATTCTATTTAATAGATCTAGTCCTATTCAAATTACTTATTTCTCTTTGCGTAACTTTTGGTAGATTGTATCTTTCAAGGAATTGGTTAACCAATCTTTCAAATGTTTTGCCTCAAAACTACTTGTACATGGTAGATTTTATACTTCATATACTTTCCCTCTACTAATTTGTAGGGTTCTTGTGTTTATGAAACACACTTTTTAACTTCATATCCCTATAGAAACACAATGACTTGGATATTTCAATGAAGACTGAATGAAATAACTTTTCCAACATATCAACTGGTTACAGGATATGTATTCAAAAACTCCACAGCTATGACAAGAATATGAGATTATTAATCATATTCGAAACCTTTAACCTTTTCACTATTTCGTTTTGTTATTTGATTTAATTTGAAGACAGGATTTTACTCTGTTGCCACTATGTTGTTCTGGCCTCATTCTCATGATTGCTGGGATTATAGGTGTATAACCTCCATACCGTTCAAGGTAACCTTTTCAGCTTAAACGAAACTCATTGAGTAAGTACATCTAACCAGTTTGATTCTGTGGTACATTTCTGTTTTTTGAGACAGGGCTGACTTTGGGAAATCTATCCTCACAGAGGAGCTTAGTCCAAAATGAAGCCATTGGAGGAAGTTGATAAACTGTAGCAATGTGATTCACCTCTTTCTTAATTTCCAGAAATGATCTGTTGCATAAAACAGAACACACCTGAACAGACACATAAACATGATAACTATATAACCTTAGCAACAGTAGGGTGAACTCATCATTAAAAATTACAAAACAGGAAGTTAGACTGTAATTTAAACTTCTGCTTCGTCTTTTGCTATGATTAAATCTTATGTTCAGGACAGAGAGGGTTTCTTTAATCTGGGCTCTATTCTAACTGCTATTGTGTAACTGAGGTACCTCATGTTCCCCAAAGGATGAGCCACAGGCTGTTTTCTCCAGACCCTGTGTTTAGATTACTCGTGAGCCATCAAGTGCTACATCCGCTGAGGCTCAGTGTTGCATTTCATTGATGTGCTCAGGCTCTTTTGGTCAGAGAAACTGACGCATAAACATTGTGCTGACAAGTCTGGGTCGAGGGATCCGTGTTTCATCATTGAACTGCCCAAGCAGGTTATTAGGGAACAACATTTTATTGGCAGCAGCAAATTGTTTATATGATATCTGATCCCTGACATTTTGCATATGTTTAATCCTATATAACTCTATTTTTGAGATTTATGATGATTACAGTAAACAACCAGATTTCTTTATGAAGCTGACTTGTGTTATTTCCCATAGAATTCTATAAAAATTCATATCACTTATCCAAAATCCTTTTCTTTTTTTTTAAAGGCAAGATCATTAAAGGGAGAATTTATTTTTATTTATTTATTTTCAATGAGAGACAGAGAGAGGAACAAGGGGAGAGAGAAAGAGAGAAAGAGAGAGAATGGGAATGCCAGGGTCAGGTCTCCACTGAAAATGAACTCCAGACACATGTGCCACTTTGTGCCTCTGGCTTTACTCACTTTAGTGGGTATTGGGGAATCAAAGCCAGACCATCAGGCTTTGTAAGCAAGTGCTTTAACTGCTGATCCATCTCTCCAGCCCCTCCAAAAGTCTTTTCTACAGTCTATGAAGTTTGCCTTTGTATAATAGAGGTTTTAGAAATATATAATAAAAGAAAATTACCATGTGTATTCTGTAGGGATTGACAGTAGAATAAACTATATGTAATTCCTTAGTCATAAATCTATAGGGAGTAATGAATAAATTCTGATATAAATTTGATTGCAGAATTGGTTATTGATGTAGCATATATCATTTATAAGGTTATTTACTGATTTATGCTTGAATTCTACAAATATAAAATGAATAAAACTGTGTGTTTTATTTTTAAATAAATATTAGTCATTGTTCTATTTCAAATAATATATCAAATACCGAGTGTTTTGTTGTCATTAAACTAGTATTTAACAGTGGTTAATAAACCTGATTAGACAGCTCAAAAAGAAGCTAAATGGGGCTGGAGAGATGGCTTAGCGGTTAAGGCGCTTGCCTCCAGTGCCTAAGGCCACGGGTTCAATTCTCAAGGAACCACATAAGCTAGACCCACAAGGTGGTGCCTCTGGTGCTTGCTCTCTCTCTCTCTCTCTCTCTCTCTCTCTCTCTCTCTCTATATATATATATATATATATATATATATATATATATATATATGTATCTCTGCTTGAAAATGAATAAATAAAATATTAAAAAAAGAAACAGAAGTTTAAAAAAATTTTAAAAAAAGCTAAATGAATTATGGTCAGACCTTAAGGTTTGAATACTTACGACTTTAATATTTCTCCACTCATGATAGGAACATTTGTATTCATCTTTCTTTGTTTTATACCAAAAAGAAATGACTATAACATTCTCATGCAATTAGCTTATAAAATTTATATACTTCTGCATGCCAAGGTTTTGTGAGGAAAAAGAATTTTTCTCCACTATGTGATATCTCCAGTATTGCCTTTCTTTTGTGGAATTGAGTCATGCTGGGGAAATTTCATAGTAAATGGCCTATATGAATTTATTTTGAAACACAAAACTTACATGTGAGATTTTTGTGGTTTTATTGTTTTAGCGGTACTATTTTTCTAGAAACTTAGTTATTTGCATAAACTATACACAACTGATCTAAGTAGTGTTTTGTTTGTGTTCAAAACACGTACAAATAATAGTGGTACTGGAAGAATGAATGGACTATGCACAGTGCTCCTAAAAGGCAGTGTGAAGGCCCAAGGTAATTTCTCTACTACCAGAGTTGAATTACATTTACCATAATTACTGGGGTGACTCAGTGGCATTTGCATTCATTATGAACCAAGTCAGTGGATCTCAAGACCTACTTCGGCCAGGACAGACTAGCTGTCCCCTGACTAGTGTGAAAGATGCTAGGGTGACTATTTCTCTTTGTTAAAGCAGGGAGGAGTCACCCCTGCCTCAGTCCATGCTGATCCGGAGCTGCAGCTCTAGAAAAGTCTCAGTAGCTTTTCTCGTCTGCTGTCTGTCACTATAACAGAATATCTGCCACTGGGTGATTTATAAGCAATAGAACTTTAGTTTGGCTCTTGGTTCTGGAGACCTCCAAGTCCCAAAGCATGGTTGCCAGCACCTGTCTGTCTTCTTTTGAGGGACATGTACTTCACCTCAGGGAGCAAAGGGGACTGTGTACAGGAGACACATCGCATGAGGGCCACTCTCACTCTTAACCCCCCCTTGAGATAACCAATCTAGTCGTGAGAGAAAGGTCTTAATCTCTAATCATTTCATGCCTGTCTCTCAGTGTCACCACGTGGCAGTCACATTGCAGCACGAGTCTCAGAAGCTATATACATTTCAAATAGCCCAGTGTTTTTTTTTTTAACTTAATATTTCTCAGGAAACATTTTTTTTCTCTGTCACATAAGTAATGACATCTGGATTTAAATAACAAAATAACTTTGTCAATTTGTTATTGTGAATTTATTTTAAAAAGGTTTTACATTATATGATTAGATGATTTAACCATTAAAAACATACAAGCCATTGTTGTTTAAGATTTTACATTTTTACATTTAAAAAATATTTATTTGCAAGCAGGAGAGATGAGAGAGAGAGAGAGAGAGAGAGAGAGAGAGAGAGAGAGAGAGAGAGAGAGAATGGGGAATCTAACTCAGGCTGTCAGGCTTTTGCATGCAAGTGCCTTTAACCACTGAGCCATCTGGATTTTCTTATTTTTTTCTTTTTCTTTTTCTTTTTTCTTTTTTGTTTTTTTGTTTTTTTGAGGTAAGGTCTCGCTCTAGCCCAGACTGACCTGGAATTCACTATTTAGTCTCAGGCTGGCCATGAACTCATGGTGATCCTCCTACCTCTGCCTCCCCAGTGCTGGGATTAAAGGTGTGCACCACCATGCCTGGTGGGATTTTACATTTTAATTGTAATAGTTAAATGATAATATTGTTGACACTGCAATATAGTAGTTTGCTGTCAGCTGCAGGTATACATTGTGAGACTCCTAGAGGAAGCCTGAAACTGAATATAATACCCAATCCTCTATATGCTGTATTTTTCCTATGGGTATGTATTGATGCTAGTTTAATTTATTAAATAGGCACAGCAGGAGATTAGCAGTGATAAAATAACCCTAAATTGTGTGAATGGGCTTTTTCTCTCTCCAAATATCTAATTGTAGTGTACTTACCTTTCTTCTTGGGGTGATGGGAGGTGAGGCAGTGCTACCATGGTGAGAAGTGAGGTAACGACTAGGTATTGTGACAGTTATAGGTGACCAAGCCCAAGCACTGAGGTACTGTAACAGTCTGACAACCAAGATGAATCCCAGCAGGTAGTGTGCACAGTATGAATATGCTGGTTGAGGGATGGTTGGTGTCGACAGCGGACAGGAAGGAGAAGTAAAACTAGATCTCGTTGTGACATTTAAAATGACACGTAACTTGAAACTTTTAATTGGTTATTTCTGGAATTTCATGTGTAATATTTTTAAACTTTGGTTGACTGCAAATAACTGAAACTATGAAAAGTTACATCATGGATGGATTATGGTAGTGTTAACTGTGTGCCAAGTGTAATTCATTGCAACATTTTAATTGATGTCGACTTAGAATAATTTTGACCTAGACTATCTCATTTGAATCTTATTATGAAAATCTGAATAAGGCAAGGCAGGAATTGCTCCCATTTTTCAGATGAGGAAACCGAGGCTTAGGAAAGTTTGCTGGTATTCACAGCGTCACCCTGTTGAGACATGGCAAAGTTTAAACATAATCCAACTCATGAAATTCCTAAATTGGTGTTTTTCCAAACTTGTCAATGAAATTTAAAAAGGTGCATATGTGAAATTCACTCTTCGGGTTTTAAACAAAGAAATGTCAGATCAGTAAGGTACAGAGTGCCATGTACCTCCCTAATGGGCCAATAACTTCCAGCCTCTGAGAAAGACCTGGAGTGACGAAAGAGTCCAAGAAGCGCCCTGCTGTTTTTCTGTCTCCAGCAGCTGTGTGGACTGGGGAGCAGAGGAAGCTGGGCTGCTGCCTCAGATGCCCAAAACCCAAGCAGGGACGATTCAGCCAAGAGAAGAATACATCTGAGCAAATGAAACAATTATAACGAGAGTCAAACTAGAATATGAAGCCAAAATCCTCAGAACAATCGTGTGTGCACGTAGCATGAGTTACATTTATAGAAGACAAAATGCATCCAAAAAGAAAGGTCTTTGAGAAAGAAGAAAGCAGGTTCCACGTGTCTGTTGAAAATCCAAGGCTCCACCCCACACCAGCCTATTCTTTCAGCTATAAAGTATATCAGTTTGCAGATGCAGACTTTACTCTTTACCAGGAAACAGGGCAAGGGAGGGAAGGGTTGGCTGAGCTAACCAGGAAAGAGAAGGAACTGGTTTGGAGAGTGCTTTTATGACCAGTGACTGCAACCGCCCACTTCCTCAAAGAATAACTGCACAAGGGCAAGACTGCCATTGTAACCACGCAGAGCTGAGCACATGGAGACACAGCTTATTGCTTCCCAGTGATCGAAATACTATCATAATTCCTTTGCTGAATTCAGCATATGTGGTAGGACAGAACCTACCCACACATCAAAACAAAAGAAAAACCAAAGTAGTATTCTTAACTAAAACCTTGAGTAAATGATTAGTGCTTCAGAAAACAGAAGACAGAGAGAACTTTTTATTATTGTCACTCCATAGTTACTCGTATTTTCCATAACCTAGGCAACTCAGCTGTCTAAGAAACAAAGTCCAGCTGAAAATGAACCCTCAGAAGTTTTCCTTCTACAATTTTTTAAAGCTCAGAGCAGGATCTCTGTCATACTAAAGTCCCTCCTGGATGTCTGGAAAAAGTCTTAGAGTCTGGGAGACATTCCAAAATATGTGCAGTGACTGTTGCCACAGGCGTGAACTTCTTAATGCGTTTTGCAGAAATGTCCACCACCATGAGATCGATTACCGTCTGAGAAGATTCCCCTTTCAAGAGAGCAAGCAGCTAGAATGTGCCTTTCTTGTGCTTTATTACAGCTTTTACTATCTCGTGTGGACTGAATGCCACTGGAGGAGGTTGCTACTCTGATTTTGATATACAAGATCTAGTTTAAAACATTACTTAAAAATGTTATACGTTCTATAAATGAAGAAGGGAAAACAAATCTCTCCATCTATGGAGATTACACATATGAAGTTGATATTGATTACTAAAACTCAAGTTTCTGTGTAGCCTTCCTGCAGCTTAAACTGATAAAAGGTCAAAGGACAGGTCAGTTACAGAACAGAACCTGTTACAGAACAGGTGGAAGTTGGGAAGCAAATGGAAGCTGGTGTTCTGTGAGTATATGTCCTTAATGAAATGATATTAACAAGAATGGAGGGGTAGTTTGAGGGCTTGGTTTTTTTTCCCCACAAAACTAAACAGACATGTTTAAATTCTGTAGCAGATCATCTTTAATTCTCTAATGGAATACACTGTTGCAAAGGAGTGAACTTGTAGCTGCTAAGAAAGGGTTTGGTTTTACTCACCTAGTGCAAGCAAATGCTACAGATCTGTTTCCAGGCTTCTTGTGACAGCGCATAAAAGAATGAGGGGCTGGGGAGATGGCGCAGGGGGTGAAGCATGTGCTGCATAAGCGCACATGAGGGCCTGAGTTCAGATCTCAAACACCCAAGTAAATGCGAGGCATGGTGGTTTGTGTCTATAATTTCAACTCTGGGACAGTGGAGACAGGGAATGTCTAGATCTCACTGGATAGATAGTTTAACATAATCTGTGAGCTCTGGACTCTGTGTGACACTTCGTTTCAAAAAATCTGGTAGATGGCTGGAGAGATGGTCCAGCAGCTTGCTTGCAAAGCCTGATGCTCTGGATTCAATTCTCCAGGACCCATATGAAGCCAGATGCACAAAGTTGTACATGCACATGGCATTCCTTTGCAGTAGCAAATGGCCCTCACACACCCATACTCTTATTTCCCCCACCTCCACTCTCTCTGTCAAATTAATTAATTAAAAATATGGTGGAAGTGGGAATTTCTCCTAGGAGCCCAGGTTCTTGGTCCTCATAGGATTTTTGCCATGGATCCCAGTGTTCCTTGTCACTAAGTGGATCTCTTAACCAATCAGTAAATCTTACTCATAATAAAGATATTAATTTTTAAAATATGGTGGAGAGTACTTAGGAAGATACCCGACATTGACTTTCACACATATACATACACACATGCACACACAGACGTCCACACTAGTCCAAGCATACATACACACATATCTGTGTATACCACACACATGTACGTAGGCACAAAGGAAAAACTCTACTGAGTCAGGGAAGAGAGACTATATGGAAGACATTATAGTCAAACAAGAGACATACGGGACATCCTTGATGAGATTTCCAAATCCTTGCTTTCCGAGCGGTTTCCATACTCTCACTTGAAGTTGGAATGCTGCTAGCTGCCTGGTATCAATCACACCTCAGCTAGACAGCACGGCCAGACTAGCCATGGCTGCTGGAGACATTCCTGACACTGAGTCAGATGAGCCAGCTCTCTCAAGTAGAAGCTGATGTGTGTCTCTCACTGTTGTATAGGCACTGAATGTATCCCCTTTGCAGACACAAAATAAGCTCTCATTTAGTTTCATTTAGTCTCTTAGTTTGAGCTAAGTTTCTTTCAGAGATGACCTATAGCATTTGTGAGCATTCTATTTGCTGATCGTTTCTTGTTGTAAATGTGGGGTGGTAAGTAGTACGTGGTTGTCACAGGATAGGCTGAAGGCTTCCATTTAAAGAGTACACATCTTTTATTTACTTTATGTCAGCCCAGTGCCGGGGGATGAACACTGTCTTCCTGACCCCAGTCATGCTCGGCTCTCCAGTGCATGGGCACACAGGGAGACATTCCAGTGTTGGAACAAACCTGAGAGGTCCTGAAGCTGGTCACCACATTTTCTCATGGATACATATACAGTACAGTACAATATAATACATAAAAGACAAGAAGAGAAAGGGTAACCGAGTTTCCCAAGGTCAAAGTGCTACCTGGAGAAGGGCAACCTGTATCTCAGGAGTGGGTTTGTGACCATCCAAGCCAAGTGTTCTGTTTTCTGTCCCCTCATACTACCCCTTCCTTTCTCTTTTCTTCCCCAAATTATAAGAAAGCCACCATCAGAACAGGGTAAGGATCTGCCCATTGAGGGAGCCTTTGCACACAAAGCGACTACACTCGAGGCCAGTGGAGCGAGAAAAAACAGGCCGGCCTTCAGAAGTGGCCATTGGAGAAACTGCATCATGCTACCAAAAGGCACTGTTAGAGGGACGTGGGGATGGTGGCATTCTCGTGCCATCTCAGCACTCTGGAGGTGGAGGCAGGAGAAGGGTGAGTTTCAGGCCAGCCTTGGCTACAGAGTGAGTTTGAGACCACAGGGGAGTGGCATTTGGGCGTGCTGCTAGTGCTGTTCTGGGCTTGAACTCCATGCATGCAAATTCTTTAAAGAATACATTTCTGGCAACTCTAACAAAAAGTTAAAAATACTTATGGAACGGGCTGAAGAGATGGTTTAGGGGTTAAGGCGTTTGCCTGCAATGCAGAAGGACCAGAGTTCGATTCCCCAGTGCCCATATAAAGCCAGATGCATAAGAGGGTGCATGTGTCTGGAGTTCATTTGCAGTGCCTGGAGGCCATGGTGTGCCCATTCTCTCTCTTTCTCTCTCTCTCTCTCTCTGTCTCTCTCTCTGTCTCTCAAATAAATAAATGAATAAATAAATAATACTTATGGAACAACTAAAAAGACTAAGGTGAGCATGTTGGCATCAAAGAAATTAAATACCTCTAGATTATGCAAGCACATTTTATTAAAAGAGAAAAACCATCTTTGCTTGGCATGGGCTTATTTTTTTTACTATAAGGCAAATTTGCACCGTTTCTTCAAGTGGGGAGATCTTTTCAATACTTGGTACTTTATACTGTGTAGCTGCTGAAGAAGGCATTTAAACCCAAAAGCTATTACATGCTTCTTACCTCTCCATATTATGGGAATTACTGTGACTTACAGATAACTCAATTTTTTTTCTAATCTTCATTTGACTTTTGATTTCTATCTTAAGTCCTTGAGAAATCTATTTCTGAATTTCATGGCAACCTGATATGATCCTTAGTTAGTCTGCTTAGGAAATGTATTTCTAGCTATTTCACTGCTGTTGTAAACCAAGGAGTTTCTCTCTTTTTCTCTCTTTTTCTCACTCTCTCTCTTTCACTCTCTCTCTTGCTGTCTCTCTCCCTCTTCCTCTATACCAATCCTCTCCACACCATACCTCCTCATATATACATAAAGAATTGAAATCCAGTAAATATATATATTCACCACAAAGCTGTAGTAAATATAGTTAAATATGTTTGTGGTAAGTCAAGGGCAGTTCAGGATCTTCTAATCTTTAATTATTGTACACTACAGTATAAATATCCTGCAGATAGGAAGAAAAGAAAACAAACCGGGCTATCAAGTCAAGAAAACACAAATGTATAACAGCAGAGGTATAGAGAGATTGCTGAATAAGTTAATACTAAAGATCAGCCTTTTTTTCAAGAGTAATAATAAAGAGAATGCTTAAAGTCAATGGGTTTAAAATTAACCTTTTCTTTTTCCCCTTTCTCCTTCTGCTTTTTTTGTTTTGTTTTCAAGGTAGGGTCTAGCTCAAGCTGGCACTCTGTAGTCCAGGCTAGCCTCAAACTCCCAGTGATCCTCCTACCTCTGCCTCCCAAGTAGTGCTGGGATTAAGGTGTGCACCACTACAGCAGGCCAGCCTTTTCCTTTTCCAAATGCTAGTGAAAGCCATTTTGACTGGAGAAAGGACCAATTCAACAAAAGACAAGAAAGATAGTTATGATATGATTTGCCTTAGTAATTGATCCTCATCTGAGATTTACTTTGTTGAGATAAACTAAGGAACTGACACTAATTTCATAAACACACAGATATTTGAAATATAGGCACTCATTAAATATCAATATCATATATCTAAAACTAATATTCTATGGGAACATTTTAGTCTTGGTTCAAAGTGCATTCACACTGGCTAGTAGTATGGTCTCTTATGGTAATTATTGCCCAGCTGCCTGAAACTGCATTTATTGCAGTGTGAATAGCAACTGGAATTTTTTTGCCATTTAGAACACATAAAATATTGATGCTCTCTGGAAACGCTGCATCTGGTATCTGCTCTTTGGAACTCCAACTTACATTCTTGGGGTTACAAGCAGTATGTGCTTTTGGCCCAAACTTCACATGCACAGATCTCTACAAGAATCAAATAAGGCTTGCTGGCTGGGAAACAGAATGAACTCTGAATGTACATGAACTCAGAGGATGACATCAACTCAGGGATGTTTTCAACCACCAGTCTTTATTAAGTATGTATGTTTTTGATTAAGAAGTAATCCAAAAGTTGAAAATCAGGATACTTAATTATACCAGAGGAAAATGTAGAAGATTAAAGAATGAGTTAAATAAAAACAAATGGCAGAGAGGGTAGCAGCAAAAACAATACGACATTGTAAGAAGGGTAAAGCTGTAAATTTCTCCTTTAATTTGCTCATATCCAGCAGTTGGTCTCAACAGTTGGTCATCTTATGGGAACTGAGAGTTAGAAGCCAGCTGACCACCTCAGCAGGGCTTCCACTGGAGAACACTATGGTTGACTTCTGACTTATTAAGACCTTGAACCATTTTCCCTAAAATACCTTAGAGTCAATCAGTCATATACGCTTAATATTCTTTTTTGAAAAGAAAGGGTTAGGGTCAGTGGGAGTACAAAACTGAAGTCATGCTTTTCAAACCTTCTATCAATGAAATCATTCATTTAAAAAACAAACAAACAACAACAATAACAAAAAAAAACCTTAAGGAAAACCAAGAAATGCAGGCAGTTAGTTATAAAGTTAGATGTAGAATTCTTGACCAGTTTCTTGCCCTTTTGTGAAGTAATTTTCCAGAGTGTAAAATTCTATGGAATGTTCATGTATGTTTTACAGAATTGTTCCTTAGAATGTTCTGAGAAGACTATGTAAAGTTGAAGTATTTGACATCTTTATCAGTGACTTTATCTCATACCTGATCTGAGTGGTGATCACATGGCACATTATCCAGTGGGCAGGAACCACTTATTCTTGAGGAAAAAAAATAAAACCTCCCCATTTAAAAAGAGCAAACCAGAAACCTGCTTCTTCATTTGGTGTGGGTGCAAGTGTCATGACTCAATCTATCAGGGTTACATCAAAAACCAAAAGCTATATATTAGTCTCTAAACTCCAAAGGTTATAGCTACCCAGGGACACTCAAGGTTAAATTAGAGAAAAATGATTCATTTCTTTTAATAAATGTTGGTTTTGTATTAATGGAATTTAACTTCTTAGGCAAATATATTGTTTTTACTTCTGTTATCACCAAGGCTTCTTTATGGTAAGTTTAGAGGTTAATGGCACTAGAAGAGGGAACCTTTTATGTATACATACATACACACACATATATATATATATACATGTATTGTGTATTTATGCATTTTCAATCCCAATTTTAACCATATACAGAAATTGTTGAATATGTCTGCAACCTTTGCTTATACTAATATTTCAAGATCAGATAAGCTAAGTTTCCCATGTAGATACTTTCTCTCAATAATTGTGTACATATTTAGGTATTTACTATAGCAATGAATTCTGAAGACATTAACATTTAATTAAACAAGTAGGCTATAAATTCTGATTTTCTTCATTAGGCCATTCAAGCCCAAGCATTACCTAAATCTCTCTTAACTAATTGAGGTAGCCTGTCTGTGGATACTTGTTACAATGAAAATGGAATATTTATTAGAAGAACAGCATTCTAATTATATCCCTGCAAGTCTAAGATACATATAATAATACTTGGGATGAGTAACCTCCTTATACCTCACTCTTCGACATTACCACTGTCTCCTAAAATGGAGAGTTGTTTCTGAGCATGGGAACTTCCACTGACTCTTCCTTGGCTATGACCAGTGTCTCCAACAGAAGTTCACTGAAGGAACTACCTGCCAGGATCCAGACTGGAAACCCTGTGGTGGGGGGGGCTCTGTCACGTTTCTGTTCAGCCTTTACCCTCTGTTCCGCTTTCCATAGGAGTACATGGACTCATGGGACAAAGTTCCCATGAGATGCTTTGTGTAGAGGAGCCTGGGGATTCGTGGGACACGGTTCCCAAGGATGGAGGTGACTTTTCCATTAGCGATGATTGCTGTGTAGATCGGTAGCTTCATACTTTATTTTCTTCTGCTCACTGCTTCTTATTACGTCGCTTTCCCCCTATTTTCCTTCTTATTCTAACTTAAATTGTTTCTGAAAATCTAATTCTTATTTTCTAACATTTTTATGTATAGCCGATCAACCAAACTTTCTAAATAATGTCTCCTTGGGAAAAAAAAAGACAAAGAAAAGCAGACAAAACTTTTGAAAGATATGTGTGGGCTATGGGTGAGGGGTTCATGATTAATATATATTTTTAAATATACAAACTGCTTGTCTTGTCCTTTTTATCATGCTTTACTCTATAATAGTCAATAAATACATTTCTGGAATTATTGCCAGCTATCTTGATAGTAAATAACATTTTGTCTTTTTTCACGGTAACTTAGACAGTGAAGCAAGGGGTATTTCTAGAAAATTTTTATTCATGCCAAATTTGATTATAAGCTATAACACCCGCTACATGTTCCCTGCATGTTTAGGAGCTCTGGAAGTGGCTTTTATCTTGTAGATCCTTGTCTTTTCCTGTGGCTCCATGGCATACCATACAAGGAGGGACCTTGGTGGGCAGCCAGGTAGGAGAGCAAAAAGGTAATATAAAGCAGGATATGCTGGCACATCCTGGAATCCCAGCACTAGGGAGGCTGGGCAAGGAGGACTGTGAGCTGAAGGCTGGCCTGGGCGAAAGAGAATGACCACGTCTAAATCAAACAAAACCAAACAAGACGCTAGCATTTTGAACCACACTGTCCAGAAAAACAATAAAGAGAAACTAGGTGTGGAGCTAAGTCTGAATTAAACAAGGAGGCTGAGAGCAACTGAATAATTGTATGGTTTGAGTTTAGATCATGTAAATGAATTTGTTTAAACATGAAAGGATTGTGTGTTGTTACTCATATTAAAACTGTGCAGAGGAACTGTATGGTGGGCTGAGCGAGTGACTCCACTGGTTTGCCCATGATTTGGTTTAGTGTGAAGCCACTTGTGGGTTGATGGAGTAAGCTGAAGCAGGCAACCTTTGCAAAGGTTTTTTTGTTGGTAAGCCCTGCTTTTCACTAGTGTGGGGTTATTGATAATCTTTATGTATCCCACTTATGTGACTTTTACATTCTTTACCAAAGAAACGTTTGTGGGGGTATAGAGTATACATATACATAGTATATCATTTGTGCTCCTGAAAAACATTGAATTTGTAAGCATAATGTGGTTCCAAGGACTTCAGATGAGTCATTGTGGAGTTGTGCAATTTAACTACTGCAAGAGGCAATGTTGGTGAGCTGACACCTTTTCTTCAATAGAAGAATCAGTAATGATTTTCTAAACTATTAAATCAAGAAGTTAAAAAAAGCATATTATATAGAGTTATGGGTCAGAAAGTTCAAAGAAATTGAATGAAATTGCCCCTTAAAGTAAAGAGTGTCAATATTATTTTGGTTTGAAAAATCATTTCGACCAATTTGTCTTCAGTTTTTTTAATATGCTAGTCATGGTATTTATAAATATAATAAAACACTTAAGAGCTCTAATATGGAAAATATAGTTGCAAACAGCAAACAGTAAAATACAGTGTTAGAGTAGTAATGACCTCTCGGGAATTACGAGCAGAGGAGAGAGTGACAGCCCTTTTCCAGCAAAGACAGTAAGGAGCCAAGGAGGAAAGAAGGGGCTCAGGGTTCCTCACAGTGGTGGCTGATAGAACCAGACAGCATGAAGAAAACGGGCACAGGAGGATGGGAATGGAGGTAAAGACACAGAATGCACATAAGAACTTTTCCATTCGGCTAGAGAAACCACCAGCTGCTCATTCAGTTGAACTCCCTTCCTTACCACACAGGAAGCTGATCAGATGTCTGCCCCCTTGCAAGCAGGGGAGAGTGTAAAAGAAAGGGACATTTTACACAGGAAATGTGTCACTTAATTTTACTCTCAAGATAGAAGACCAGGAGAAATATTCATGAGCAGGTGATATTTTAAAGAAATTCAGTATGAAGTTAATATTTTCTAAATTGCACATAGAATGTATGGAGTCAATGAAACACTGCTCATTGGACCAGGATCCTAAAGTAGATGAGTGAACTAATCTCACGGGGGGTCTTCAAGGTGGCCCTAACCCCAGAATTCATCGCATTAATCCAGCCCAAGTATTTTAAGGGCATGAACAAATATGATGATGTCACTGTTTGCTTCTATACCAATCTTGGCAGCTGGGACAGCTGTAGCCCTTCTTCAAACACCCATCTTACAGCTTAACCCTAAAGTTGAGCCTATAAGTTGGGATCAAATAAGTAGTTTGCGTGTGTGTGTTTATTTTTCAAGGTCTTTTGATAGAGCAGAAATGATGACAGGGAGCTCTATGCAAAATGTATTCAATTTGGAGTGACTAGATACATGGTGAATAAATATAACAGGAAAAAGTTAGCAGGAAAAAAAAACAGAGAATGAGAACTACTCTCCAAAAAGGGTTCAGTAATCAGTGCTTCAAGTCGGCCTGGGGTTAAGGGTATTCATGGGAGAGGCAGGGAGGCCCCTGACAGGTGGCAGGGGAAGTAAGTTGACAGATGAGCTTTGTATTTCTTGAAAACTTTGTCTTTACTTCACTTCACAGAGGCAGATGGGAACAGAACAAATGTCAGAAACAGCAGTGCTCCTCAGGGAAGATTAAATGGTAGAGGAAACAGAGATCACATTACCAAATAAGATGGGAAGGGAAAGCAGTGGGTCTAAGTGGAGGTGGAAGACTCTGAAGTTTGAGGGGATATTGGATTAAAGCCGCAATCATGAAGTTATCACCATGTGGTGGCTTAGAATTGCATTTATTAATGACAGTAATGAGTGTTTCCTTTATATGTGACCAATACAGTGTCATAGAAGCTAAAGAAATACTTTTCATTGGAGGGGCATAGACTTCCATTTCAGAATTAGTGAAAAGTTGAAAATACTGTTCAGTATATCAGAAAGACTAAGGTGTAGGGATATTTTTGGATTTTGCAAGAGTTTATTGGAGGCTTGGGGAAAATGGAATTATAGTTAAAAGCTCTTGCTTACAAAGCCTGCAGGCCAGGGTTCAATTCTATAACCACCCATGTAAAGATGGGCTATTATTCATTTGCAGTGGCAAGAGGCCCCAGCACACATGCACATAAAAACACGTGCACACATGCCCGTGTGCACACACACACGTGCAAATGAATATATAAAAAAATCAAGAGTTCATTGGATCATGTCATGTTTCTTGTGATTTTTCTCCCTTTCAAAGCTTCTCTTTCCCCTTCATCATTTCTCATAGGCACAAGTGGAGATAGTGGGAACTCACCTGAAGTATTCAAAAAAATTGATTTTTATGGGAATTGTTCACACTAGTATTATATAAGTCTTTTTGCTTTGTGTACATGGTGTGTGTGTGTGTGTGTGTGTGTGTGTGTGTGTGTGTGTGTGTGTGTGTGTGTGTGTGTTTAGAGGTCAGAGGACAACTTTGGGTGTGAGTCCTTGCCTTCTACTTCTAATTGTTCACCTCTGCCTTCTCCGGGCTAGCTTGCCTGCAGCAAGCTTATGGGCAGTTTTCATGCCTCCAACTGCCCTCTCACCTGAGCTGTGCTGGAGTTATGGACCCTATAGGGCATCTGGCTTTATGTGGGTTCTGGGGATCCAAACTCGGATTTTCACCACTTGCCCACCAAACACTTTATTTACTGAGCCATCTTCCCAGCCTTTATATAAACTTTTGTTCATTAAGGAAACATCTGTGTAAGAAAAATATTCAGTTATTTTCTAACCTGTATATTAAAAATCTTCTTATCCAAATGAACTCAAGGCTGGAATTGGAAGACCTGAGCTCTAGCTCTATGCAATCCCATGTTAACACCTTGACTTCCAGAAAGCTACATGGCTACTCTGGCTTTCAGTCTCTTCAACTGTCAAGACCTTAAATATATTAGTAATAAATGCTCTTGGCATGAATGCCACAGTTGTGAGTTGGGAGTGATCCCAACGAAAGTAAATGTTCATGACAGGAACAATGGGAAAGAAGAGGATGTCTATAAGGACAGAACATTACCCTTCTATCCTTTGAATTCGCACAAGTTTAATTTTTCCTCTTACTAGAGAGTGTGACATTCTTAATAAAAGAATGCCTGCATTTTCCCACTTATTCCACTGATTCTAATTAAAATATTAAAATAACTTCTAGGTCTTGAAGTCCTTTCTTTCCAGATATCCACATTGCTCATCTCTTTGATTCTTTTAAGTCCTTCCCCACTCAGTGGCCATTTCACAAGGACTCCCTCCCCTATTTAAAATGCTGTGGATCCATAAACACACACCTGATATACCCAACATATGTGCATCTAAGCACATGATCTTCTGAAGAATTCTAAGTAGAACTCATTACATTCTAATATTTGAAAACTTATATCTTCCATTAGAATTCAAGATGAGGGCACAGATTTTGTATGCTTTGTTCAATGTGGGAAGCAGACCTCATCACAAGGAAGGACCTCAGTAATTCTTCATCATCAAGTAGCTGAGGGATTCTAGACCGATTGTGAGTATGCTACTGAAGTTGGAAGCCAGGGCAGATGGATCCAGCACTAGTCATTTTTAAACATCTTGAGCAATAGTATCTTGGTTTCATCTGGAACCTTATGTAGAAGCCACATATAAAAGACTGAGCTGCAATTAGTCTGGGTGAAGTCTGTTAAAGAAATATGAGCCAGCTTACTTTTTTTCTTGTGTCTATGTGGAGGTTCCTGGAGAGTCCCTGGCATAGATGTTCTTAAATTTGCCTAAGCTTAAAGACCACTGAATACAAGATAGTAAGTAGTACAGATTCCCTGGCTCTGTCCCCAGAAGGGAAGGAGGCTGCAGTAAGAAGGTGATGCATGTCAAGGAAGGTGCCTGTTAATAACAGAGGTGAGCGGAGACATCTGAATACAGATAGGTTAGCAAAAGGACATGGAGTCTACCCAGTGAGATAATTTTAATGGTGGTAAGTCACTTACACTTGTCTCCCACATAAGAAGCAGCCACTGGATTTTGGTTTGGGCTGAGAATCAGATATGTTTAAAAAACAAAGCCATATTTTGGGGTTTGTTTTGTTGAATTTTATTATTGACAATGGCGCCAAAGTACCAACATACAACCACTTGAACTAAATAGAACATTAACAGAGTTCTAAACATTCAAACATGTGATGAAGGAAAGGTTCTGCTGGTCCAAGATCTCAGAAGAGATAGAACTCATTCACTGGAAATAAGAACACAAGCAAAATCTAGTAAGAGATATATTTTATTTCCCATTCTTTCATATCATCAATTTTTCTTTCTGTTTAAAGATCAGTAAAGCATAATCAAATCATCTCCTTTAAATTGTACTATCTCTCCAGACATATATAGGCCCTATTGTATTTCTACCTGTTGTGAGAATTTCCCATAGAGCCTATAACATTTATGAATTCTATTTTACAGTGCTTTGTCTCCATGGAAATCCACTTTTCCTCTCAGAATGTCACATCTTCAAAAGTATTTCAAAGATAAAGCACCCTTTCTCCCATCACTCTTTTGCCTCTCGAATGCCTCAGACTCCAAATAGCCAAAATGAAACTCAAGGCTCCCATTGAATTTGTGACTTCTTCACTTGCCCTTCTCTGCCACCATATCACCTCTGTCCAGCCCATCACTCTGCCCCTTAGTTTTGCCTTCTACCTAGTTTTCAAGTACTCATCCTTCCTTTCTTCTACTCTTCACCCACTTTAGTCCAAACCACAGTTACCTTCCCCCCTGACTACTGGAATAACTTCCTACCTGATCTTATTGTCTACTTCTGGCCCTTCTTGGAAGCCAGTTCCAGGTGCATTTCCCATTCATATCCTCCTTGCCACCAAACCATTTTCTCATTTTCATTTGTACCATCGGAGCAACCAGCACTCGGATCGCCTGCTCAGCTCATAGACTCCGACATCTTCTGACACACTGTTTTAATCCCAACTTAATCTTCATGAAACACACGTGTTCTCTAACTACTTTGTTGCTTAATAAGTTTCATCCAAACTTAATTTAGTGTTCTCTTCACCAAGAATACCTTCTCTCTAAAATCAAAATTCGGACCAACCAGCCAGGGTTATAAGGTTTTTTTCCTAACCCTCCTTCAGGCTAAAGGTACCCTTCTGTCCTTTGAATACACACAGGTTTAATTTTCCCTCTTAATAGAGAGTATGGCATTGATGTGAATAAAGTCCTGCCACATTTCATCCATCAGAACACAGTTTACACTATCCCTTGCAGATAAGAAATCCTCACTGGATTTAATGAATTTTAGTACATTTCATTTGAATATGCCTTGTAGATTTTGAATTTCAGGAAAAGGCTTAATCACAGAGTTCATATTCGCATTCTAGAGCTCCTTGATAATCAGATGGAAAACATCCCGGATATGAAAGCATAACTGTACTTGGTTTGCTTTATTTCAAAGTGAGCCAGGTCCTTTAACCACCAGAGAGGAAGAAAGGGGATTAAGCTAAAATTAATGTTTTGATGAAGAAGAGGCAGATGGTAAATTAACTGGAGGGAAACAAAAAAAATGGACTTGCCACATGTTAGCAACAGACTCTGTGATTGATGTTCAGCAACTTGGAAATTCTCTCCAGGGCAAACTGCATTTTCATTGCTGACTCACATACATTTTGATGCATAGATGAATTTCACAAACAGTAACTTAAAGCTATAAGGGACTCAGACATAGGATCAGTTTGAGGTTTTCAAACTTTCTGTCTCTCCTTGTTTGTTTTCAAGCCTTAGAACCCTCCATTCAGTCACAAATCTCCCCCGAAATCCCATCACACAAAGTAAATAACCCTGGGGTTTCCTTGGGTAAAGCAGAGAGGAGGTCAAGGTCCAGCCTCTCTCCGGCTTCCATGGTGGCACCTGAAGCTCATCCAGAGAGACTCTGGGAGTCACAAATTGAACAAGTGCCTTGCACAGGAAGAAGTAGGTCTAGAGAGGCACAAGATATACCCAGAATCACAGAATTGGACCAGAACTCAGGCTTGTGGCCATCTGATCTTCTCCTGCTGTCCTTGCTACTAATGTGTGTGCCTCCTCCTACTCACCTCAACACATGAGCAAAAGGCCTTCTGAACTCCAAATATAGATGTCATCCAATTTCTGGTTAGATGGTGTTCTTTTGTTTGGATTTATCATAATTTACATAGGAAGCTCTCAATAGAGATTTATTTAGGTCATTACTAGATTTTGAGTTGTTATGAATATTTAATACATGGTCTTGTTGTATATAGTCCAGGCTGACCTTGAACTCACTATGTAGTCGAGACTGGTCTCTGCCAGTCTTCTAAACACTGAAATAATAGATGTGTACCACTGTGCCTGCCCTTTGTTATTTTTTTAAACACTGGAATATATGTCACTGCAAATACATTTTTATATTTACTTGTCTCTTTTGGATAAAGGCATAGAAAATAAAATTTGAGGCTCAACCACAAACACATGTACTCTTTTTAGTGATACTAGTTCACAGAATCCTTACTTTGGGTTAACTTTTTCTTTAACACGATAATAGATCCTGAGCAAATTTTTATGTCAAGAGATATTGGTTTAGCATATTCATTTTGCTTGCTTTCAGAGTGTTTCAGGAACAGATGAAAGTGAGTTGAGAGGAATGGTTTTGGAGCCTGACTTCTGCCATCCGGCACATGACCTTGAGTACTGCTTGGTCTCACCATGCTTAATCTCTTCATTTTAAAACTAAAATGGTGATATATTGTTAAGAAGATTACAATTATTACAGTTAGTTAATTGAAAGATAATACCAACTTTAAATATCGGATTTCCTATTTAAGGCCTATTTCTATATTTCAGTTTTGTTTCTTGGGATAATTTTTATAAATTTATTCACATAGACACTCTACATTTCCTGTTGGGTTTATTCCCAGGTATTTTTTTTAGTGACTAGCCTACATTCATTTAATCGTTGGCTTGAAGTCCATCCCTACAAGTTGAATCTATATAAATATAAATTAATTGTTTTCTTCTCTATAATCTGTTGTCACCAGAAATCCTCTTCATTATTTTTTTAGCCACTTCTTACAAGGAAACAGTTTTTCCAAACCCCTCAGCTCAAGCTGTGCCTGAGAATCCCTCAGCAATCCATTCCTGAGTAACATCTCACTGGTATGCAATTTCCATGAAACCTGGTCTGACGAAGATAGATATTGTAAAAAAATTTTTTTCCAATGAGTTAAGCTTTCCTAACAAAACCTGGAAACAATCAGTGTGTATTCAAGTTCATTGAAGTTAATATAAACTCTAAATCTAGTCAAACAACTTATTTTGTGTAATTCTCTTAATGAGCAAACAATAACTGAGATCTATTATGTCCAGAATTCTAGAACTAAAAACATTCCCCTATTCTTGAGAGACGCATTGTCTAGTAGGAGAGATGATATTGAAACATGTTTTGGAACAATTAAATTTGACAAAGTCAGCAAGAACTCCCAACCACATGGCATTTAAATACCTGCGGGATGTGTGTGTGTGTTTGCTTCAGTAGCTCACACTTGGACTTGTTCTCCACTTCTGATCATATAGGGCAAAAGCTAGCTTCCGCAGAATCTGATTGTCAACTCCTTTTCCAGTTCACCTAGGAAATCACTGTGTAATGATCAAATCTGTCTTGTCTACGAGCTCCCCCTCAGGAAATTGCTTCTGGAATTAAAAACCTCCAGGCATTAGTAAAAAAAAAAATATATATATATATATATATATATATATATATATATATATATATATATGGGTAGAATTTGAGTTCATAATGTGGAATAAGATCTACATTCTGGGCTCAGCCTGCTTAGCGTGCCTGAGGACCTGAGTTTAGTTCCTAGTAATAGGGTAAGCAAACACAGCAAAACTATATGCTTTACATAGTTATATTACGTTTAGTACAATAAACTAGATTATAATAACATGCCCACAACTAACTGTATGTGGGGTTCTAGAACTTGCAGCTTCCTATTTAGGACTGGGGAGAGGTCTTTTGCTGCCTTTCTTTTTGGAGTCATGCTGGTTCTTCTCTGAATGGACCACACATCCCTCTACCCTCTTATGGGTGTTTGCTCCGAGAGTGTATTCTTTCCTAAGTTAATTATGTACAGAACACTTTGCTTTGACACTTGTTCACAACCCCCTTTCCAGTATCACCCAAAAAGTTGGTCTGTTTGTTAATTCCTTCTTGTTTAACCCTGACCTTCCTGTTTAACTTAGAACTCTGATGGGGGCTCTGGCCATGGTGTCATCATGGGGTGGTGGAAATTGACTGGATTATTCTGGGAAATTTTTGCATGCTGTCTTCTTCTCTATGTGAAAATGTGCTATATCTATTACATTGTGGGAACAAAATTCCAGATTGGGAAACAGGCTAAAATAAAATAATTTTTTTCCACTCAGCAAAAGCATGGATGCAATAAAACACCCGTGAAAGTCCCTTAACTCACCACCTTCTATTCCTCACCATGAAAGTTGCTCATAGTTTGTATACCTGAACCAGTTTGCTTTGCAAAATCCACTAAAGCTATGGCTTCTTGCCCCCTCTTCCTCCTCACAATATGCATGCATTTTCAAATGATTTCATGGTATTTCAGGGGACCCAGTGCTTTGCATAGATTTCTGGCACTCTAGTGAGTTTGGGCAAGAGCCCTGTGTTTAGCCAATTAAATGCAAAGCTCTGACTGGGAAGGGGTTAAGAAGGAGCTTGGCAACATTATGTGGGGTCTCACTCATAAACTGTCACATATTTCCCCCCCCCTCTCTTGAGGATACCCCAACTGCTGTTGGGAAATGGGGAATGAAGAAATTTCTCTCTTATCTATTTCCTGCTTAATAGGACACGAAGTTATGGCAGCTGGGGGTATCTCTCAGAGAGGGAGGGTCCCTATCTAAGGCCCACGAGAGAGACCCATTAGCCATATATCACATTGCCAAGATTTTGTGGGGTATCTCTCCAGAAGTGGGGAGTGTTCCACATAGGTTGTTCAGTGGAGAGTGTCAATGGGTTGGATTGGTGTCCACCATGGAAACTCGAGATCCATCCCCAGAATTGTTTATCAAATGGCATCGTAGCATCTGATATGGTCTGAGACAGTTCCTGTATGACAATTATCCAGGAGGGTTTGGAAACTCAAATTGTAGAGGCTGAAATAATTTTCTTCAGATGTCTGAGCTTGTACCCTGGAGTAGGGAATATGTCTTAAAGAGTTAGTTTATTTAGAGACAATTGACTTGAAGTACCCAAAATAAGACAATTGTTAAAATAATATCTTAGATAGAGACTCTGTGATTACCCACAATAAAGCAGAGTCTGGTCCTGTCAAATCAGAACAGCTGAATTCTAATATAACCCTTGGTGAATCTGTTTTTGAAAGAGAAAACATTTGACAACCAATGTTGTTAGTTTAACTTCAGGCACTAATTAACCTGACATATAGTAGAGATCCTTATAAACATATGACAATTTATGTTTTATCAATGACAGAAATTTTACAAAAGCTTAACTAAGTTATTCCAACTTATTTTATCTAACAGGAGTATAGAAGCCACAATGGCTGACATTAAACCTTTAAGTTACATAAGTCCAATGATGAGCATTTGATAGCATTAGCATGAATAAATAGAAACCATTTTTAAACCCACAATGTTTTTAGATGTGAGAATCCTATTTTAGAAAATTAACACCAGTAAGCGACCTTTATCTTAAAAACTCAATTTGTCCAAAAATTTACATATTGACAAAGAAATATAGTTAGCCGGGCGTGGTGGTACAAGCCTCTAATCCCAGCACTCAGGAGGCAGAGGTAGGAGGATTGCCATGAGTTCAAGGCCAGCCTGAGACTATAGAGTGAATTCCAGGTCAGCTTGGGCTAGAGGGAGACCCTACCTCAAAAAACCAAAAAAAAAAAAAGAAATATAGTTAACTTGGATGAGTACCTTAAGAGTCCTTTCTGTGTATTTCTTAACCCATGAACAATTTTGTATTTGTGAGCTGTTGATGAGTAACCTTAACCATAATAAACCTTAATTAAACCTTAGCATCTGGAATAGGGTCTTGGAAGGGCCTGGCAAAATTTCCCTTTGGGATAGTTTCTGCAAATGTGTCCCCCTCTATACACCAAGGAAGCAATCCCTGGCGCTGTCCTCTTTCCTGAAAGGGGGCCTTCCTTAAGCAACCTTTTATGTTGATGCTATTTACCCTTTTTAAAAAAATCTCCCTTGTTTTAATTTTTATTTTGATTCCCTTTTGTTCCCTTTGGCTTCCAATTGTAGTAACACCAGTTGGACCTCAGAGCAGCTGTTTTAAGCTATTGGTTGGTTTAGCCACCAATTTTTGTAAGTTAGCATGTTTTTCTAATTGTCTCCTTGAGTCTTTGAAGAAGGGCAATGGGCAGTTTGTTATAAAAGTGCCCTGTGTTAAGTGGAGACCTTGGGGCTGTAATGGAAGCTGAATGTTTCACCTGAAACAGCAATGGAGAAAAAGAAGCAAGAGATTCTTGAATTAGAATCATGCCTGATTCATAATTCTCATCTCCGTTGAAAAGAGGGGTCATCTCTTTTGAAAACTGATTCTGGGACCAGAAATTTGGGGTGTCCTCTATACAGGAGCTTGGGTCCCAAATTTCAAGCCTTGTCCCAAATCTAAGAAGACACATAGTGCACTCTATGTGTTTTCTTGAAGCAAGGGGGGACCCTTCAGGAAGTCCGTGTCACACAACCTAAGAGGCTAGCCCCCAAGCTTGACTTCTCCAGGCCTCCCAAGCATGGGTCTCATACCATGGCATATGAGAGCACCCAAGGCATTGATTAGACTTATAAGTGTAGAGGCTACGCATACTCTTGTCTTAACTCACCTAATCGCTCTGCTGGAGGAGGTGGTTTGGGACCTCATTCCCATTTCTCCCCTTCGTGGGAGTCTGGTATGTAGGTCCCCAATCTTTCTGTGTTTCAGTGTGGCTTTGAAACTATAGCTTTATTGTTTCTTTCTTTAAAGGGAATCTGTAATTGTTTTAAGTCTAGGGATGTAAGGCATGGCTAAATACCATGTGTTGAGATTAAGAATGTCACACCCAATAAATCCTAATACTTATTGGTATCTCTTATAAAAGGAAATTGAGCCTATTTCTTTCTCATATCTTTCTCATCACCTTCCTTTATCACTTACTCATTACATTCTATCATCCTTTCAAGGTCTCTCTGCAATCCTTCCTATATTTCTCTCAATTATTGAGAGAAATGCCTCTTTAATCCTTACTTAGTACCTTCTAAAAATACCATTCTTTATTTTCCTTCATTAAAGTTCCACTGAAATTCCTTCTTATTAAGCACATTATAACACATCTAGTATCTACAATTTCCTCTTATCCCCATTACATAGAGCCACTGTTGAGACATGAGTTGAAAAGGGAAGTAGCCATAGAAGAGAGAAAAAATTGATATCAGGTGTTTTCAATAACTCAATCATCTGATTTTCTTAAGAACAGCTCTATATTTTAAGCAAGCCTAATGATTGAACCTGTCTAAATATTCTTTTTCCTTAACCCATGAGTTGATTAATTTAACTAGGACTAGAGTTAAGAGTCACTGAGCCAAAAACTATAACTGGAGTGATCAGGTCCAGTGGTAGCAGTGGTCAGTTTAGATGGTTTCACAAGCAAAGGAATAGTTATACTCTGTTTTATAAAAAGTTTGGCTAGAGAGTTATCTAGTACTTAAAACTGACTTGTGGTGGTCATTCTTTTTCTAAAGCTTGCTGTGACCAATCTTTTTGACCGAACCCAAAATTAATTTTCTTGTTAAAAGAAACCAAGCAAATACCTTTAGCAATTACTATATATAGTATAGAAATTTGTAATTGGAGCCTTTACCAAACTTTAGGAGTAGATCCTTTTCTTTCTAAGAATGCCAAATGAGTATAACCGTGGAAAAGTATCTCTAACCATTAAACAGCCTGGTCGTTAACAGACTTATAAGTAAGACATTTTTAGGGGTATTTTTCCTTTCTATTTTTATAAGCAAGCAGACAATATATAGTATTTACAGCAGTCAACCATTGAGCAACAGATGAGGCTTAAGGCCGATGGCACCCAGAGCCCTGGGCTTTATGCCTCAGCCACACTGTATGGAGGTATGCAGACATACCTTTTGTTGGCAGGTTGGAAGAGAAAATAGTTTTATTAGTCTGCATTTAGGCAAAAATCATATTACCCAAAAAAGAGGCAGCAACCCAAAATCATACCAGTAAAAAAGCAGAAATCTTTCAAACAAAAGGCTGTTAGTATTCTCTGAGGTGGGGGGAGCCCTTTCACCAGTTTGACTGCTTTCAGGCTGCCTGTCTTTTGTCCTCAGCCGCAGGGGGCTGAATTTGCATTTTGGAGTTTTCTTTTCCCCTTTCTGTTCCCAAAAAGCTATGAAAATTGAAATAAAGAATTATAAAAGCGCAGCTCCACCATTTTTGAATTTAGATCTCACCTGGGTTTCCTAGCAGCCATGTGGCCTTGAGTTTGGCTGTGGAGAGTCCAAGCATAAAGCCCAGGGAGCTGGGTGCCATCGGCCTAAAGCCTCAGTTACCTCATGAGATTCTGATCCACAGTGCTTGCAGTGGTTCGTTTATGTAGGTACTGGGGAATTGAACTTGGGGCCTTAGGCACTGGAGGCAAGTGCCTTAGCCGCTAAGCCATCTCCCCAACCCAGAAGTTTAGTCTGAACCATATTTTAATAAATATTCTCACTTGTTATTATTTGGAATAGGCTAAAAATAAGGGAATGTGAGATTTATCATTTTTGTAATGGTCCTATATGGTTTTTATATAAAGAAAAAATATTCTGAATAATTCAAAAGAAAACATTAAATTTTGTTTAAAATAACTCATAAAGAATTTAGGCTTAGATAAAGTGAAAACAGGAGGAAGAGAAGGGAGAGAAGGGGAAAGAAAAAGAAGGAGGAATGTAGAAGAGGAAAGGAATGGGATAAGGAAAAAGAAAAGACAGGGAAGAAAAAGAGGCTATATATACACATACACACACACACACACACACACACACACACACACACACACACATATATATATATATATATATATATATATATATATATATATATATATATATAAAATGTGAGATGACAGCATGCATATTGCATATTTACATTGTCACCTCCTTCTGGGTGGCCCTGCGTCTGGAGCCATCATTACACTCTGAGTAAAGATAATCATCACCCACTCCTCCACTTTTCTTCGGTGCCAACTTCTTAAGGATTTGTACGTGTTGCATACCTCTTTCTCTGTTTTCCTCATCTTCTTTTATCTAGAGCCTGACCTTGTGTCTTTAGCCCCAGTAACCCTAAGTCTTCCATAGCTCTTATTTTTTAACCACACAAGTCAGCATTTTTCCAACCCTGCTTCTTAGAGGAAGCAGGTAATTTGCAGCAAAAACTAAACACAGGTTCAATTACACCTGTCAGTATGCATTAGACACATTTAGTTGAGATAGTTTCAAGAGTTCTGTTTTTTTTTTAAATACCAAAAAGATGAAAATGCTTTCGTGTCTATTGCCTCTTGTTCCCATAAAGTTGGGTTTGTTTTCTTTCTTTGTAAGGGTTGAGATTAGGTATTATTTATTATTATTTCTGCTTTACATATGGTGAAGCCAAAGCACAGGCAAGAATGACCTCCCTAAGGACATCCAGCGTCTGCTCAAGCATACTGGGGCCTTTGAGTGCCAAAGGGAAGATCTCTGTTTCCCTCCTCATGTTCATATGGGTAGTCAGAAACAGAAGCAATTTCTAAGTCAAGACCATTTGTTTGTACCTATTTTGAAGAAAATTTCCAATATACATTTCTAAACCAAGGTAATAGACAAACATCCTTTAAAGAAAAAAAAATCATTCATTCTGTAAACTCAGGCTATCCTCAAATTCACAGGGATCCTCCTACCTCTGCCTCCCAAGCACTGGGATTAAAGGTGTGCGCCACCATGCCTGGCCTCAAGGTGTTTTTTGTTTGTTTGTTTGTTTGTTTTATCCCAGCCTTGGACTAGACAGCTACTAGGCAGCTACATTAATGCACTGTAATACAATCATGTATAACACAAAGCCTGGAGTCCTGAAGCACAGGTAGGATCTCACATCAGTCTAGACTCTGTGCCACCCACGGTCAGGGAGCTATAGAAGTATGTGCATGGCCCCTCGTTCAAGCTACATATAAAGCCAAAGGAATGAAGATGACTTTGGGAATCTTTTGGAATGAGGCAGCAATAACAGGCGTAGACCCATTCCTTCTGGTTTAGAAGGCAGTGGAGAAACAATTCCGACTGAATGGAGGGGAACTGGATAAGATCAAACCTTTCCCACTAGTCTGTCTTGGTACCTTTACCCATTTTTTTTTTTTTAGTGGAAAAACATCTTTATTATAAAAGGCAAACAATTCTCTAATGAGGGAATTCTTGTTTTTCTCTTCCTCTCAGAGCTCATCTTTGCCCCGAGCACTTCTCATGATTTCTTCTACACAAGCAAGGCAGAGAAATGAGGACACCTCTCAGCCTGTAGTTATTCCTGCTCTACCCGTAGTATTTCTGTGCTTCCCTTGAGCAATGAAGCATAGTTTATATAAATCACTGCAACTATTTTGCTGTCTTTGACACTACTGACTTGATCTTGTTCGTGGTCAATGTGTGTTTACCAACCGAGCATGTAATAAACTTCATTTCCCCCTCCTAGTTCAACAGCCTACAAGTGTAAAAGCTTACTGTTATAAATATGCTGGAGAGAGAATACTTCACTGTGTTTCTGGTGGAGAGCTGATGGATAGCAGGAAAAGGAAATGAACATTTCTCAGGAGGCCCTGGATGCACAGCCCTCAGCAGGCAGGCCCTCAAGTGCCTGGTTCCCTCCAGGAGCCATGGCTTATCCAGTGCAGGGCAGAGCTGCAGAAGTAAGCAGCTTGCCCATGTTCACACAGCTAATGCTGAACTCCTATGTGAAGCCCTTGAGTACCAACTCCAAGCTGTGTGCCATTTCTTGTTTGCACAGGCCCTCCTGAGAGTCCTTTGCCAGTGTGTTTGTGCCTCAGAAGCTGAGAGGCCCCATGCGCAGGAGGCAGAAAGCACTGCTAGTCTGGAGTCTTTCATTTCTTCCCAGTGATGGAGCTCTTCTTACTTTTCCTCCCTCCACCTTTTTCAGTCTCTTCCTAAATTTTTGTTTTTTCGTTGTGTGTGTAGTGGCAGGCTAGCAGTCGTGATTAGGATCCATGGAAAAATAAATATTCCTGTTCTTTTTCCCTTATCTAAAGCTCTGCTTCTTTGTGGGGTGGGGACACACTTGATCCAATATTGGTGCACACACCACCAGCTGTTTTACAGGAATTCATCCAAATGTTAACCAAAGTCCAGGGCTTAATCTCTGAAAGCAGTCAGAGGGGCCCCTCTTTCCCTGTTTGGGAGTCTACACTCCTTGGGAACAGGGCTCCTAACTGCCTTACAAAGGACAAAAGACCTGGGGCTCACTCAACTCTGCTTCCCCCCCAAGAGGGTACCTCATTGAATTATGTTACTGTCAGCAAACCAAAAAGTAGAAAGCTAAATAAAAAACCAGCTCAGTGGTCACTTCAGAGGGCTTTAGAAGACCTTACTAATTCGGTTGACCCTCAGGCCTGTTGCTATTCTCTTGAGGGGTGGCCCTATTTTCATGTTTCCCTGCTGAAATGATAGGGTAGAGGAGAGAAGTCAGCTTTGATTTTTGTTTGCAGCTTAGTGACAAATGTTTGGGGGGGGGAGGAGGTTACAGCCATTCATCCACTGAGCTCTGGGAACTGTCAGAAGATTTTATTTGTACAATTCCTTCCTGACCCATGTTTTTTTTTTTTTTTTCAGAGAAGTAAAAATTATGCTAGATTTGTAAACAGGGTGCTTTTATTAAGCTAAACTTTTACAAATGGATGGTATACTTAGCCAAAATAACACTTATAGTTAATACAAGTACGCCCAATGGGGTGTGCAGGAAGAATGTTGCATGATTAATACGCACTTTATGGCTGCTAAGGAGTAAGCATAATGTCAGCACTTGTGAGGTCTGTTAAATTCACATTGCAATTTAATATGCAGCCACAGAAGTTAGAGTTGAGGTCTATTTGTCTTTGCATTCTTAACAACAGGAATTTATATTGTTCTACACACCTTTTCAAGTCAAGCAATCACAATCCCAAACTTAAAAGTTTCTCCTTTAAAAGAAAATAATAAACTGCCTTGCCTTGGAACACAGAAAGAAATAAAAAACACAACTATTAAGCATTTAAAATATGTTAATTCAAAGCACTTGCAGCAAGTTGAGTAAATTCTTTTGATTCCTAGTAACTGAAAAAATGCAAAACAATAATCTTTGTACTTAGCAGTAAAGAAAATTTACCCCATGGTGTACACTGCTGTTGTCAGAGTAGATTCGATTGTTTATGAGCATGCATGCCACCAGACATTTTCTTCCTTTTTCATTCATATCCTATGCTTTTGTTTTTCGTGTAAAGATGCCCAAATGCTAGCCCTCTCAGCCAGACCTTGAATTTATATTTAAAATTTTACATGCATTGGAAGACTCTTTTAGTGAGAAGTTTTGGGAGATTCAAGACTATGAATGGGGCTAGGGAGATGGGATGGCTGAGCAGGTAAAAGTGCATCACACACACATGAGGACCAGAATTTAATCCCCTAGATCTACTTTACAAAGAAGCTAAACGTGGCCACACATGCCTGTAATCCAAGACCTGGATGCTGAGATGGGCTAAGACAGGAAAATTGCTGGAGCTTTCTGGTCAGGCAATCTGCTCCAGAAATGGCTGCTCCAAGTTCAGTGAATTACTATTTCAAGGAAAGAAAATGAAAGAGCAATAGATGGCACCTGATGCTCCCCTCTGTATCTCAGCCCCATGCATCTGCACACACACAAGCATATACTAGTAATAGAAACATCTCCGTATACCAGTCCCATGCATCTGCACACACATGTGCATATACTAGTAATAGAAACAACTCTGTAGACCAGCCCCATGCATCTGCACACACACATGCATATACTAGTAATAGAGAACACCTCTGTATACCAGCCTCTTGCATCTGCACACTCATATACATATAACACATACACACAATTTTTAAAGACTACATAAGCTTAATTTACATACATGCTAATACTTGCTTCATGTAGTTTTAGTGTTACTTATGAGTATTAAGTAACACTAACTAATATTTTTGTTTCGCTTTATTATTTTTTCTAAGATGTAAAAAGTATATTATATGCATGTAAAAAAGCTTATGATGAAGCCCATCAATGTGTATTATTAATATATGCTGATAAAAACTTGAAATATATGAACTAGATATTGCTACTATATTTTCATAGTTTTTAATTTCTAACAGTATAATGTTCTCTACTTTCAATAGAAAAGAATGTATTAAAGGGGATAAATTGTTCCATGAGTGATCCAAAGAGCAAAAATATAGCTAGGTTGAGTTTCTAGGACCCAGAGCCACACCACATTTGCTGTGATTCAGGCCTATGAAGCAGGTCCCATACATCCTATCTATGTCTTGTGCAATTCATTTCTGAGTTTGAGTGTGTGTAGCCCTAGCTGTAAAAGCCAAGTTAGGGTGAGACAGAAAGTTTTGTATTTTAACTCACATTAAAAGGAGATGGAGGTGAGTATTGAGATAGCCTAGCTTCAGCAACTAGCTCTAGTTATTTCTCTTTTCATACCAAATTTATGGAGAATCTGTGCCACTTTGCCACTTGAAGATTCTGTGTTGGAACAGTCTGGGGAATATAAGACCTCCCTTTGTGTCAATCAAGCAGCAGACTGGGTTTTTCTTGAAACTGCTCCACTATCCTATCTGGCAGGAGAAGGAATGTCCATGCAGCTACTAGCATTCATGGTGGACAAGTCACATGCATAATCCTTCTCATGAGGCCCCATTATAATAGTAAAATAATTTTAAAATATCTTAATCCACAGAAACAAAGAAAATGGGAGATGAGAAAACAGGGTCTGAGAGATTTAAAGAAGTATTTTATGTATTTATTTGAGCAATAGAGACAGAAGAGATAAAGAAGGAAGAGGGGAGAAAGAGAGAGAGAAGAGGGAGACAGAGAGAGAATGTCAACACACCAGAGCCTCCTGCCACTGCAAATGGACTCCAGATACATGTGCCACTTTGTGCATCTGCTTTATGTGGATACTGGAGAATCCAACCCAGGCCATCAGGCTCTGTAAGCAAGCTTATTTATCTGCTGAGCCATTTCTCCAGCCCCAGTTAAATTAAATCATTTATGTCTTCAGTTTCAAATTATAAAATACTATTTTTTGTAGTACAAGTAGAAAGCAATCTACATATTGCGGATGTTAGATAAAATAGAGGGCAATATATGCTATGTGAGTGAGAGGTTGGGGTGGGGTATTGCCAAAAATGCCCTGAAAATGAAGGTGTGCTCTTAAGATAAGACAGGCTTTCTAGAGGAGGAATCTGTAGAATAGGAGAAGCCATGCCAAGGGCATGCCCTCCCATTGGCAGAGAGAGTGCACGTGTGGAGTGACTGTCTCCTACTAGGTGGAGACACACTATGTGTGGTTCCATTCCAGGGCCCGAGTAAGTGCAGATGAAGAGGTTATGAAGCCACTGGCCTAGACACCATTGTGCTTTCGTGGGCTTGTTAGGAGAGCTCATTGTTCATGGGTAGTTTCATCAGTAGCAGAGGAAAATCTGAGAAGTCTGTTTCCTGACAACCCACTGGTTGGCAGATGTGCTTTACCACTCAAAATGTAATTCTGACTAAGCAGAGAATTGAAATCCAAAGAAAAGATGGTAGTTTATGTTATGAGTTTCATACTTGTACATCTCTCTAGTTGTAACTTCTTTAAGAGCAATAAACACCAGATTTTAGTTTTCAACAGCATGTGGAAGGAGTATTCTGGTATTCTCAGTATTTTTATAGCTCTCTCTCTCTTTCTCTCTCGTACTTTGATTATTTTATAAGTCAGTCATCTCAGATCTAGGCAAAGCCCTCTGCTAGCTCTTGAGAGGATTGTTCATATGTTCATTCAACAAGTGTGTGCTGAATGTCTACTAGGCAGCCAACGCTAATAAAGAAATGATTTCTTTCCTCAAAAAGCCAATGGTTTGGTAGCAAAGTAAGAGTAGCAGAGATCAAGGATTATACATGGATCGACAATGATAAATAATAATTCCTTACTTTATGTTATGTCAGCCTGTACTCCTCTGTCTGTACACTCATGTAAATTAGTCAAAGCACGAAGGCTGACATTAATATGCACACTCATTTTTCTTGGTCCTGATCTCCACCCAGAAGGCCGGGATAATTTACAGTTCCTTGCTTGCAAACATTCTGGCCACATGATAAAGACAGGGATAGGAATAGATTTGCTCCTTTCTGTAGGAGTTTCTCTTATAGTTGGAAAGTGAGTATCTATACTTAGATGAAGCATTTGGGAGACTTAGAAAATGAATCGAAAGTACCAAGTAGTCTAGTAGACCAAGGATGCTAGTACTGTAGGCATCATGGGGTGTTGGAATTCTGGAGGCAGCAGAGCAAGAGACGAATGCTCTGTGGCAGCAGCTTGCCCTCTCAAGCCTCAAGAGCACTGTAAAACTTTGTGAGATTTTGACAAGTCCAGTGGGCGGAGCTTCCCAAGGGTGGCTTGAATTGGAGGGCTCAGTGAGTTGTCCTGGTATGGTTATAGGACATGTGTTTGCTTAATCAGAGGTGACAGTGAGCTAGACAGAGCTACTTAGTGTGGAAGACCTGAAGAGAAGAGGCAAAGCTAGGTCCAGGCAGGTGAGGATCAGGGTCGAGTCCTGTCCTGTGGGAAACCTGGAGAATAAGGCTGGCAGGTAGACTAGATAAGGAAGAGCTAGTTAACTATGTGGAAACCCAGGCCTGTGCCCTTGTTCTAACTGCATTTCTTGAGAATGTCTTGGTGAACACATCAGGAGATGTGTAAGGGACAGATTCTCATGGCCACACTCATGCTTCAGTCAGACAAACTCCACTTTATAAGCATATATTGAACTTGTGTGTCAGAACTTATTTTTTTTTCTGTGAAGGATCTTAGCCATTTGAAAAGAATGCCTGTAAAGTATAATCAAGAAAGGAGAGACGATAGGTATATGAGACCCATAAGATTTTTAGAAAAACTGTAAATGAAGTCTGAACTAGATGGAATAATATTTTGTAGGAATTTTCATGCAAGGAGAAGTTGAGCCACAAATAGAGAATGGTATTCCTAGCGGAGAAGCTATAGTGTAGGCAAAGAAGATATGATCAGCTCTGTTCTGTCTAGAATGAAAATAATTCATTTGAACATGTCATTAAATTTTCTGGGAAGAAGAGTCCCATAGCTGGTTCAGTGGACATGGTGGAGGGTTTAGATTTACTCTGACATGTAAAACAATATCCCATTCAAGATGAGGTCAGGATGGGGAACATAATGAGTATTCATGCTCACCATAACTCTTATGTCAGTCACTCGAAGCATGCGAGGCTGGGATTAGCAAACAGGTTCATCCCATTTTTCTTGGCCCTGATCCCCACCAAGAAACCCAAGGTCATGTCTTCAGTTCTTTGCTTGCTGGTTACAACAATGCATTGAAGGAAAAAGAAAACTTCCTTAGGCAAAAATAATGATCAACATTATTATCTCTTGAGCAACAAGCCAATTATAGTAATTGGACATCCTGCGGTGTATTCTGCATTTCTAGAATTCTGAAAAAGCATTAATAGCCCCAGCAAGAGGAATCTGTTCAACTTGGACAATTCTGGATATAACTGCTCTGTCTCTGGGCTAAATGCTGGGTGGGACAGTCATCTGGTCACTTGGGCTTGGGCTGGTATAGTGCTCCCACCTGTGTGGTCTGTCTGCAGATACTGCTGGGGTGGCCTCATTGTGGGAAAGTTCCACCTGTTGTCAAAAGGGAGGTACAGCACTGAAAAGAGGACAAATGCTTATCAGTTTCTCCATAGGAGAAGAGACATCTACCAGATGAGGCATGTATGATAGAGCAAATGTAATAATGGAGAGAAAGACACATGGCTAGTTGTTCTGTGAGTGTGAGGAGTGGTCAGAACTCGTTCACCTTGTTCTACTGAAGCCCAGCTCTTCTTGGCAACATGAAGAATTCCCAACAGTCTGTCATGGAACCTGGTTCTAATCTTATTATTTATTAGCCTGCAAAAGAGTGCCATAATGTTTTAGAATGTTTTAATGAGCCAATTAAGAAGCTTAAGAAACCTCACATGTTTACAAATAAGCTTGATGCCATTAGTACATAGATAAGTATATATCTGATATTGTTATGAATATGATTTTTCTTTATTTTTCTAACATAATATCCTTTATGCTGTACTTCTTTTGAAAACCTTTCATCAGGTTATGCCTCTTAAGAGCAGTATTTAGGTGTGTTTTCTTATGAGATTATTTTGGAATATACTGTTGTCAGCCTGTCTATAAATTGTGAGGGTGGTATGGAAAAATCGGTTATATTGCTAAAACTTCATGTAATAAATTACACAGTCATACAAGAAACATTTTCTTTGAAGTGCTAGGAATAACCCTTTATATCATATCTGGGTAGATAGGTTTTAACCTAATGGCATAACTAGACCCTCCATATTGGCATTTTATTTGTAAGATATCATCAACAATTAAGTCCTTTTAAGCAACATCTGCACCTGCAACAGTATGATAGCTGCTAGACATACACACAATATGAACATGGCATTGCCCTTGCCCTTGTCCCCAAGGAGTTTCTAATCTACCTGAAGAGGAAAGCCGAAGAAAAATAAAAATGGACCCCCCAGATACACTATGAAAAGACTGTGGGAAGTGTGAGAGCTAGAACAGGAAGAGGTCTTTGGCTTTTTGTGATGCCTGACATTGTAGAGGAGGTGGTTCTTGACATATGTTTTCAAGGCTTCAAATCTTAATGCTTGTCTTTGGCTCACCAACATTCTCAAATTGATTTGGCAATATTTGTAATATATGCTATATCATTTTTATGCCTGATGCTCTGCTGGGTACTATATGGACTCACGGTACTCTTTTAATCTTGTTGAACTGATAGTTGGAAAATGCCTATACAAATAAAACAATTCAAAGTCTCATCAAACTAAGGCCATTCAACTATTACCCATGTTATAAAACTGTCCTTATAGAAGAATATATACATATATAAACACTTCTTCATCCTTGGCATATATGGGGGCTATTTCTCCCAATCCTCTGCTCACACCCACTGCATCTCCTTCGGGCATTGAAGTGATAGTGCTCTGCCAGCTGGAGACCTTCACTGGGCACTTGTCAAATCCTCTGACTCTCTTTTCGTAGTTTCAAGCTCAAAGTGAGCTCACTGCAGCCATCTCATCATCTTACCTCCTGGCACCTTGACTTCTCAGCCTGCTGCTACTCATTCAGCTATTTCCCCCTCAGGCCACTCTGTTTTTCTCCTGATTGTGTTATAAGTGGCAACACGGTCCAGTTAGAAGTAGATGCAGCTTCTTTGGGCCTATCCTACCTCTACTCTGACTTTGGAGGAAAGAATACTAGGTCCCCTATGTTCCTTTTCTCCTGGAATAAAACTCTCTGTCATTCTGAATACCACCCATAAAAATGATGCTGCTCACCCTCCTGTGTGCAGGAAAGTAAAAGTACTGCGTTGAAATATGAAGACAGGAATGGTGTCATGAAAGTGACATCAGTCTCTGAAGCTTCTGAAAATACATAGAAGCTCCCTTTACAAAGTGTTTATCAACAGCTCTCTCTAGAATTTTATGTATACCCACCAGCACTGGTATATTATATATCGGTATATAATATTATATTAATTATAATATATATAATTATATATTACCTAACTATACTATAACATATATAATATAGTTAAGCAATATATTCAAAGCATCAAAATTTATGTTGTTTTTTTTTTGGCTTTCTCCTCCTTTATTTTTCTTTC
>PVHP010000041.1:180337-252196 GCA_004024765.1 Zapus hudsonius
ATGCGTTGTTATCCCGAATTCCCCAATTCCCCCCCTCCCCATCCCTGATCAGTTGTATATCCTCCTCCATGGGCTGTCTGTATTAGTCCTTGTGGCAAGGGATCCTGTATATCTTAGTACTCATCCCGGTCTTCCTGGCCCAAGTGTGTTGTTACTGATGGGTGCCATGCCTCCGGACAGTCTCCCCCACCACGGCTCTTATAGCAAATATTTTCTCTACTTTGTTTTTCTTCACATAGGTACCCTTCTTGAACAGTAGACTTGGATGAATAATTATTTCTAAATGAACAACCTTTATAAAATATTTAAACATAATGCATTTACAAGATGGAGACTCTTCTATAAGATAATCCTAATTAAACAAATGGAATGAATAATGCCTATTATAAGAACTGAAGAGATATGGGAGGTAACTGAGTGACAGAGAGACAGTTATGATCCCAGGAACCCTTCTCATAGAGAAGAACTTGAGGTGGGCTGTAAAAGTTGTCATCATGCTAGGGAAGAGGGAACTCAGGTTAGGTAGATGTGGCAAGGATGGATATGACTGAAATGAAAACCCCCTTCCTCCTTCCTGGCCTCTCTCCCTCCCTCCCTTCTTCCTTCCTTCGCTCTTAACTTCCTTCCTTCCTTCCTTCCTTTCTAATTTCCTTCCTAACTTCCTTTTATCTTTTTTTTTTTTAAGACAGAGTCTTGCTATGCAGTCCTGGCTGGCCTGAAACTCACCATGTAGCCCAGGCTAGCCTCAAACTTGCAGTTTATCTTCTTGCCTCTGTCTCCTGATTGTGTTACAAGTTTGCAACACCACATCTAGCTAAAAGAAGGAATAGAGATATCGATAAATTAGGATTGCGCCAATTTGTAGTGTTTTAAAATTCACTTGAGAGTTCAGTGATTTTCTTCCACAAATGATGGAAAGCTATTGAGAGTTTTCAGGAGCTGTCATGAATTTGACCGAATAATATATATATTTTTAAAATCCTCGGCCTGCTGATATTAGAGAAATTAGAAGGCAAAGAGACAAGTTAGGAAACCATTTATGATGGCACGTTTGTGAGAAGCCAGAGACTTGGAATAATGGCAGGGTGTCAAGCAGAATCTTTGAAATAAGCTTCAAATGCAATGTGGCACAATCCTGATGAGATAAAGGAGATGAAAAAAAGACAACACGTCAGAAGTAGTGGTGAGTTTCCAGGCTGGGTGACTGAGAATGAAGCATACACTCCCAGCATTCTCAAGGTAGTGGGTATGAGAAGTGTTAGGATTGAAAGGAGGAAGGAAGGAGCTAGTGAATGTATGGGTGTGCTCAAAAGAAGTTTAATAAAATTAATGCCACATTTCATTTGAAATTATCTTTGCAGCCCCTTCAAAGGGAAAAAAAAAACAAGTAGGAGAAATTGTGTTAATTCCTTACCCCAAGACAATCATATAATTTCAACCTACTGATGAGGTTGTAAAAAATCATTTCTCATTTTTATATAATTTCATTTGCAAGGAGAGAAGAGAGAGAATGAGAGAAGAGATGGTAGTGCCTGCACCTAGTGCCATCATGAACAAATTCCAGACACATGGGTCACTTTGGGCATCTGGCTTTACATGGATACTGGGGAATTGAACCCAAGCCTTCTGGCTTTGCAAGCAGGTGCCTTTAGCCACTAGCAATCTCTCCAGCCCAAAATTCATTTCTTCACAAAGTGAGTGAATGCATCTGCTGTTCATTTGCAGTGGCTAGAGGCTTTGGCATGTTCTCTCTCTCTTTTTTCTCTCTCTCCCTCTCTTTTCTCTTCTCTCTCTCTCTCTCTCTGTAAGTTAAAATTAAAATTAAAAAAGTTCAAGGGCTGGAGAGATGGCATTTGCCTGCAAAGAAGAAGGACCCGAGTTCAATTCCCCAGTTGCTGCCTAAAGCTGGACGCACATGATAGCACATGTGTCTGGAGTTTGCAGTGGTTGGAGGCCCTGGCATGTCCATTCTCTTTCTCTGTCTGCCTCTTTCTCTCTCATACTCACTCTCTCAAATAAATATATTTTTTTAAAAGTTTGACATTGTAAAAGTATTACTCTTGCTACTTCATATTAAACCTTTGAAATTAAGTGAATATGTATGTATTTACACACATCCCTGGTTAGATACATTGCAAGTGTTTAGTAGCTACCTATAGCTGGTGGCTACCATACTGGGCAGCATATTATTAAAACTGGCAGATTATTTAGCAAATTTCTTAATTAAGATGGTGCTAATGCTTGTATTTCACATTATAATTCTGTGTAACCTTCCTCCTCCTGTATTCATTTTATTTACTTAAGTTATTTCACATTCAAGATTTTTTTAGCAGATCATTCTTTCCACAAACCATCAAGAGTTTTAGAAATATTCATGATATATTGTTTCATTGCTTGGAGTCGCTTCTGTTTCGTTTAATTCTCTGTTTGACTTACAGCTAATTAAACAAGTCAGCCTGAATTGTGTTTGGTCTTTCTTTGTCAGTCTTAAAACTTGTGATTATGAAATAATTTAGCAATGTGTCCTCAAAAACCTTGGATAAATGACATTTAACACTTGGGAAATGAAGATTACACCTTTCATGTCCCCCTGTCTGCATATGTGTGCTTTTCTCCTGGGTTGAGTAGCTGACATAAACTTGCTGGATTTTTCGGGCTTCACTATAAGCCAAAGAATGCAGTACAAAAGGGGGCCTACTTCTATAGAAAACAAGCCAAGGACATTGTGTTCAGTCTTTACAATGAAATGCAGATTTCCCATTAAAAGGCAAATCCATCATTTCAAAAGGTTGAATAGGATGGTGCATTAAAAAAATCCAGCTGCTTAAATTTAGGGCATTGAAAACCATCCAATAATTAAAAAAAAAATAATGTTCTCCGGGTCTCCAGCATTTTCATTTGATTATGTATTGGATACATTTTTATTCAAACTAGAGTCTGGCCTCTAAGAATTCTGCCCTAAAATAGTTTGACAAGTGTTTCACATAAGTTGGCCTAAGCAATGATATTTCATTTACTTAAATTGAATATTTTGCTATTTAGGATATCTTTACATTTACGAATGTTATTAATTTTCATAAAGAAAGAGTGGAGTCTTCTTGAAGTGTTTTTCTCTTGCTTGTCTTCTCTAGGTGTCCTCACTATTCCCATTCAGTTGCTTTCATTTACTTTTTTCCTTTTCTTTGTTTCTTTGTTCTCCAGCCAGCTCCCTCCAGTTCTGTAGTCCTATAGTTCACTCTCTTACTTCTGTGGCTAAATAAAACACCACATTTTTTTAAACTAATAAGATGTGCTCTGTTCAGTCCTTTCCTAACTTTTGAGTAAACAAGACCAAGGCCAGTGATATCCCCTGCCCTACAACATGGCACCCACAAGCTGGCTTGAATTGTCATGGAAAGTTCTTCGCTCTGTTCCTTCCCTGGCCCGAGATCTCAGAGGCTGTCTGTATGTAAAGTGTATGGCAATCAAGGTTGTGTGCTGTGCATTTCCCATTGGCAAATGGTTGTTCATTAGAAGGCAGAGCCAAGTCTAGTTCTGGTTGGTCATGCAGAAGACCACTGTTTAGCGGGTGCTGTGCTCACATGCCCTGGTTGTAGGTATTTGCTAGGTTCCTCAGGCTGGGTGGCTCTTGCCTGTTCTACAGACTGATGGGCATTCACACATATGATGACACTGTTCCTGGGCCAGCCTGTAGGGTAAATGTTTCTAGTAACTTTTTGCCATTCAGTGTTTTACTAACTTACATTTGGTCCCATTTGCAAACCTCACCTTTTCCAACACACACATTCTTCTTGAAAATATTGCTTATTTTAAAAGAGAACTTGTGTAAATTAATATTGCTCTATTACTAATGGGTTATTTTTTCCCCCAAATGTTCAATAATTGATGAGTATTATGGAAGAATCTTTTTTCTGGATGTATATTTTACTCTTGACCCAAACAAGGGAAGTATTTCTGTGCTTTATCATAGTTTATGGGGGGCAGTCCATGCTGGGGTCCTAGTGCTTCCATTCCCCTGCCAACACTGGCTATCAGAACTGCTTAGGCTGCAAATAAAACATGAAATGAAATCCATCTGGCATTTCTCATTGAATTAGGACCAGAACATTTTTGTTAAATATTAACAGATGGCTAAATTCTTAATATCAAACTAACATTTAAAAACATCTAAGGGGACCCACATGAGGGGGAAAGGGTAGAAAACCATGTGTTTTCTCCGTCTTGGAGCTCTTCCTGTACACTCTCCCTCCCCTCCCCCATTCTTTCAGTCTGCAATGTTAGGAGTCACTGGAATCTCCCATCCCAGATAACGTGTATTGCTGGGGAGCCTGTGTCAAGTAGTGTTTGATGGTGGCAAGATAAAGTGATCAAGTGTTAGTCAACTCAGGAGATACACTGTCATTGCATAGTATTTTATTAAAGTCCTCTCTCTCCCCTCCCCCACCCCTATTCCAACAGGAGAAAGAAAAGAAGTACATGCTTCCATTGGATAACCTCAAGGTCCGAGATGTGGAAAAGAGCTTTATGTCTAGCAAGCACATCTTTGCCCTCTTTAATACCGAGCAAAGGTAAGAAAATGAAGCTACTTCTGGATGTGGAATTTTTTTCCTTGAATTTCTAACTCAAATGTTGTATTTTTTAAAAGTTCCTTTGCCCATACCTTGAACTTTTCTAGCTCTTCCACTTTCTTTTCACTTAAAAAGCTTTTCATATTTTTATTATTGCTTTGGGAGACAGTGTCTCAGTGCAGTCTTGATCTGGAACTCAATATGTAGGTGCAGCTGACCTTGAATTCCTGATTCTCCTACTTCTGCCTTACATTTCCTGGGATTACAGATGTGCATCACCATACTGGCTTTACACTTATTTTGTATTTATATCTTACACCATCAGTTACGGCTTCAAAAGATTAAAACATAGAATAAAGGATCTTCAAATAGTAGTTCATTTTCTGATTTTCCAGATGAACTGAAATCATGTGGCATCATTTGTAAAGCTACTGTTTCCTTCCTTATCATCTCCCTTATCATGACTTATTCTCTACATGTTTACAAATTACTTTCCTCATTTTTAACAGTCTCTATCATAGATGGTTATCTACGAAGGTCTTCCGAAACCTATGTTTTATGATCATATTTAATGAATAGAATGATTCCATTATGCTGTTTAAAAGTGTACGTCTCTTTTTACAGTTTCTCAAAGCACTATTCTCATTCATCGTCTGTGGTGGTTGTAACAATCACCCACGAAGTCAAAGACATGGAGAGATTGGTTACGATCATGTGCATTAGAAAGTACAGGCTCTGAGAGGCTTGCTGACTTGCTTAAGATCATTCAGCACAGGCTTGTGACCCAGAGCTGGAAACTGAGTGAGGATGCAGTCTAACCCCACTCACTTCTTCCCATGCACACTGCTCATGGTGATTTTCTTTTCTTCAGTTGCTCATGGACATCAGCGCTTTCTTCTGTGTCTGAGCATCATGGAATGTCATGGTTCTTCATTGAAACTAATCAATAAAGTTAAATAACCAAATAGAGAGGTAATAGAGGGTAGGATACGTGTGAGTGGGCTACATCTGGGTAAAAATAATAAAGTTTTTCCCCTAAATGGCAATGCTAGAAAAAATCTAATTTGTGTAAGTTAATGAGAGAGTGAGTCACTAGGTGGCAGGGTCTAATTTTAACCCATGTTTCCAGGCTGCATTTATCTTTATTTAGCAATGAATGAAGTTACTTGATTAGGTTCAGTGACTGGCCCAGGGTCAATCACACAGTTAATCAAAACAGCAAAAGAAGACTTCTTCCTACATTCCCAGTCAGTTGCTCAGAGTGACTCAGAATACAGAAATACTTGGAAAAACCACAAGAGCAAACCATTTAAAGAATCAAGGGAAAGAAAATTAAATACTCCTTTCCTACAAAATGCTAAAATGAGATTTTTAGAAAACGTACTGTTATTTGAAAGTAGCTCACAAAAGAAAGAGCAGTGAAAACAATAAAGAATAGAATTGATGGGAGAGAGCAGTGGTAATTCTGCTATGCAGAGAGCTAAGTTCACATGGTTTCCACGGAGCCTTGGAGAATCTGAAGATCCCACAGTACTCATGGGGTGTGCTCAGCCTTCAAGCCTGCGCAGAGAGGGGGAGAGGAAGTCAAGCTCAACCCAATGCTGGGTCACCCTGGAAAGTTCAGCTTATAAAAGGACTTGGTACAACAGAACAATAAGAAAATGGGAGAGCATTTTCTTGGATGAAATACAACTATGGGTTTCAGTGCTAACGTCACCAACAAAAGAAAATTCTGGGCTTTAAAGAAAACTAGATATCATGGGATCCTATAGATCTAAAATGGTATTGAATTCTCCAGTCACTTCAGAGCTCTCTGTGAGCACATGCATGTTTTGACCAGTTCATTAGACATGGCCTTTTCCTTTGAAATCTTCATTCCTTTAAATTATTTTTTTGTGCTGTTTTGGTCCTTAAGGATAGTGTTGATTACAAGCAGTTATTCCTAACTTGGTTTTAATTTTTTTTCTTTACTTTAAAAAATTATTTTGTGTGTGTGTGAGAGAGAGAGACAGAGACAGAGACAGAGAGAGATGTAGCAATTGGTGTGGGTATATGGTGTATGCTCCTGTGCCCTTGTGCCCACACCACGCACACATACCCCTTTGCGTATAGTAGGGTTGCTCCCTTGTGGAGGCTGGAGTGGAAGGTCTGGTTTCTGCTCCATCACTCTTCCACTTGGTCTTGTTTTTGAGTCTGTCTCTTCTTACTATTTCCAGAGCTTGATGAAAGAGAGGACTAGGAGCACTAGGATCTTCTGTTCCCCATGTGGCCATGCCCAGCTGTTTACCTGGGACTTGGAGATTTGAACTCAAGCAATCTTGGGTCCCTTGAGGCCCTTATCCTTGTTCAGGGAAGCGCACCTAACCCCTGATATGTCTCTCCAGTCCTTGTTTTTAATTCTAAAGAGAATTATTTGAAAACTATTATTTAAGTACTTTTAAATAGATGCTTAACATCAAGTGTTCCTAGTTATGAAGGTTTCTCTGATCATTTCAAATCATGGATGGATGGGTGTTGAATTTTATCAGTATGTCCAACCTAGAAGATTGTACACATTTTTTCCTTTAATTTGCTCATGTGCTCTTAGACTTTCTAATCTTAAACCACCCTGGATCTTCCATTATTAAAACTAGTTAGGTTGTGATGGAATATCATGGGTGTATCATACATTCCTGGATTAAATTTTCTGGCAATTTATTGAGGCTTTTGCATTTATGTTCATGAGGAAGGTTGATCCAGAAATGTTCTCCTTTTTTATTCAGAGGTTTAAAAAAATTTTATGTATTAGCAAGCAGAAAGAGATAGAGAGGTGAGGGACAGGAAGAATGGGCATGCCAAGGCCTGCAGCCACTGCAAACAAACTCCAGATGCATTCGCCACTTTGTGCATCTGGCTTTAGGTGGGTACTGGGGAATTAAACTCAGGTTGTCATGCTTTGCATGCAAGTGCCTTTAACCACTGAGCAATCTCTCCAGCCTGTATATAAATACTCTCTTTTGTCCTATCTTTGGCTGGTTTGATAGTCAAGAGCCTTTGTTTCATAAATTTAGGTGTTCTTTGGAACATTTTATTAAAACTGGGTTTGTGAATTGACTATTTGGTGAAAGTCCCTGGCAAAATCATCTCATCTGGGAGATGTTTTTGATAGACTTTAACTAATGATTTAGTGTATTTAATTATTATGCTTAGGTGTTGTTTTAATAAAAAAAGAAAAAGGAACAGGAAAGAGTCTGGCTGGAGTTTACCCAGGGCCGCTTCTGGTCCCCGGCGGGCCTGTGCAAGAGGGTGCTGTGGGGGGGGGGAGAGCGCTTGGGCCGGCTGCTGTCCCAGGCCGTGTGTGCTGCTGGCTGGCTAGCACCAGAGTGCAGGCACACTCCATGGCAGCCACACGGAGGGGACCGCGAGGAGGGAGGGAGCTGGCATGCTCTGAGGGGGGGGCTGCGGCAGGGGACCCAAAAATGGGCACCCATGGAGGCATGTCCATGGTCCTGAGAGCCCGAGGAAGTGTTATAGCTCTGTGTGTATTCAGGTCTGGAAGCATGGCTTCCTAGGGGAAACACGGTTCCCCATGTGTTACAGCACAATAACGAGCAAAAACCCGGGGGAGAAAAGCATGACAAGTTATCCCATGACAAGAAATCCCAATTTATTATAGCAGCATCATGGGTTAAATAGAAATTGAGGTGGAGGGAGGGAAAGAAATGGACAACGGAGATTGGCAGAAATCAGCAACCTGTGAATACCTGCTTTGCATGTGGACATGAGCTTGGGCACATATCAGATGGTGGGGGCAGAGGAACTGCCACCTTCTAGGCACAGCTGGGGTGCGAACCTGGGTCTATGTGGCATGCTTTTTGGGGGGTTGGAAGTCTCAGAGTTGAGGGTGGAGATAGGGAAACGCCTACCAGGATTAGCCACCGGGGTTTCTGACCTCATTCAACACCCTCTTAACCCTTTATCCTCTATGTCCTCCTTAAGCAATACCAACACTTAGGTATTCTAATTTTTATTTGGTTAAATTATACTTTTTCAAAGAAACTGTCCATATCATTTGTTTAAAAATATATCAACATTAAATAATTCTTAATATTCTACTTTTAAATATCTATGATATATCTAAAATTTTGGCCCCTTTTATTTCAAAAATTCCATTGAACTGGAAGCTAAGACTTCCCCCTGGCCACTTTGGTCTCCTGATGCCCTCCAGTCAACAGGCCAAGAAATGAGTTACAGTGTTAGCAGGAGTGATTGATCCAGACTACCAGGGAGAAATTGGACTGCTCCTCCACAATGGAGGCAAGGAAGAATGTTTGGAGTACAGGAGACTTTATCGGGCGCCTCTTGGTGTTACCATGCCCTGTTATCAAAGTCAATGGGAAACTACAACACCTCAATCAAGGCAAATGTGAAAAATCTCTCAGATCCATCAGAAATGAAAGTATGGGTCACCCCTCCAGGTAAAGAACCAAGGACCTGCTGAGGTGCTTGCTGAAGGTGGAGGAAATACAGAATGGGTAATAGAAGAAGGAAGTTACAAATACCAACTAAGGCCATGTGACCTTTACAAAAACGAGGGCTGTAATTGCCATGAGTATTTTGTTTTGTTTTGTATTGTATTACTTGCTAAGAACGTTTGCCCATATGTATACCAATACCTTAGTTTTTCCTCTATTATGTAATTAGTATTAATTGAGATTATATCAGTAATCATTGTTGAATTTATATTATTAGATATTACACTAAGCAAGAGACCTGCCTTATGTTGGGGATGATTATGCATTTTCGGTTGTACGTGGGATAGTTATATCATGTTAGGTGAAATCATGAGATTACTGTCTTCATTTGAAAATTAAGATGTAAGGAGATATGATTTGATGTCAAGTTGACAAGGGGTGGACTTGTGATGGTTAAGTTTATTTGTCAACTTGACCTATGTAATAATCCATAGTAATCTTGGGCAGGTGTCTGAGCTTGCCTGCAGGAAGGATTGACAAAATCCTTTTGGGATTTTGGAGAAGGGAGGAGTTCCCTTCTTCAGAGTGAGCCCTTCCCCCCAGTGGGTGGTCTTTCCAGAAGGGGACTAAATATAAGGAAGCTTGAGGGGAAGGAAACCCTGAAACCCTCTTCCTGCCTCCCTGCCCCCCCCCCTGGTGTTTATTCGTGACTTCCATTCTTATCCTGCTTTCCTAACCTTTCCTTGGCCTCCCATCTCATGGACTGAAGAGCCGCCACTCCCCAGGGAGCCATCAGACCTTCTCTTGTTTTTCACATGACCACATTTGTGAGAATTTTGTTGCTTTTCAAAGAAACAACCTTTGTGTTTTTGATTCCTTATTTTGTTAATTTTTTTTCTATTTCAACAATCTCTTCTCTTTTTCATTTCCTTCCTTGTGTTTACTTATTTACTTATCAGTCTTTTTATTCTAACCTCTTCATTTAGATATGCAAATCATCAGTTTTTTTGTTGTTGGTGGTTTTTTGTTCATTTGTTTGTCTGCTTTGTTTTTGTTTTTCAAGGTAGGGTCTTGCTCTAGCCCAAGCTGACCTGGAATTCCACTGTGTAGTCTCAGGGTGGTGTCAAACTCATGGTGATCCTCCTATCTCTGCCTCCCTAGTACTGGAATTAAGGGTGTGCACTACTATGCACAGCTTGATGGCCAGTTTTTATCCGTTTGCTCACATATGTCCTTAAAGCTATAGATGTCCTCCCTAGATTTTCTTAAGCTGTTTACCATGATCTTGGAAATGTAATGTTTTTATTAATATCCAGTTCTATCTCTCTGTCCTAATCATGGTGTTTTTCTTTGTGTTATTCAGAAATGTGTTTCAGGTTTTGTAATACATAGGCCATTATTATTTTTTTGTTGTTGTTTATTTTTAACTTAATCATATTGTGGTCAAAGAATATTGTCTAACACATACTGAATTTTCATAAATATTTCATGGATGTTTGGGAAGAATGTATCTTTACTAACTTTGGAGAGCTGATTTCTTCATGCTTCTTGATTATATTAGCTATCTCTTTGCATTATCTATTGTCCATTACATAATCTTTCATTCTACATACTGTATGTCTTTTGTGTCTCATTGTAGTTCATTTTGTACTACTCTCTGTCAATTAGACTAATGTCTCAGTCATCTTTCTCTGCTGGCATACAGATTTTTTTTCAATCCATTCTTTTTCTAAGGATTTGACCTTTGGAGCATCTTGGCTTTTGCATGAATTCCAAGATACAGATTCCTACCATACTGTCGGCATTAAATTCCAAGCCTTTGGGTTACCTTAACTGATGCCAAATGTCAAGAGATGCATTTCCTCTTGTGGGGAGAGGTGTGCTGGACAGGTGCTAGACAATTGTTCCATTTTTGGAAAGATCTTAGATTTAGCAATGCTTTTCAATTCTACATTTTTTAGGAAGTCTTAAAATTTTCATCCTACCCCCTCTTAGTTGAAATGAAGTACTTTTCATTATCATTATATCACAGAAACACAAAATTACACTCTTGCCTTCTGCTAGGGGTGAGGATGGTAGTAATATAAAAAACCAACCTGGGGTTCAGGGAATGTACAGACATGAATGATTTAAAAACCACTAAAAAAGAGAATGATCACCCCCTTCTCTCAATTTTTATTGTTACCCATTCCAAAGTATCTATTAATTAATTCTTCACTATAAGCTATGTATGTCAGCATTGAGGTTTTAAACAAAATATAGGATGTGATTTTGTTCAGTGAGTGCTCCACAAATTCATTTTTTATTGATTAATGATGACATAAAATAGGAAGAGAAATGGAGTCTAGTTGGGAGATTATAATACATAAAATAATATATTAATGAGTCTGGTCCCATTTAACCGTATGAGAAAAGGTTGTTTATTCTTGTGCTTACCTACAAAAGTAACAAAGAATGTGGGATTTAGCCATGAACAATGCCGTTAGCATCATAACAGGTAACTCCCATTGGGCCATGATATGAATTGATAAAACAAAACAGAAATGATTAGCCCAAAGGCAGTAGTCCTGCACAAACAAATGATGGACATTACTGATTAACCTGTTGCCCACCACTTCTGGATATGAAGAAGCTAATTTCAAAGTCAGGGGGATCCCTAATGATAATTATAAAAGCATCCTTTTTCCTATAGGGTTTATCAACCTGAGCTGAGGCATGGACTCATGTATGTTGGTGGTCTGAGTAAAGAAGAAACCATGCATCTTTTGAAGCCCACTTACTTAACATAACTCCATCTACTATTCTAAGTCATATTCTCTTCACCACTTACACTGATTCAGAGGCTGTGTTCCTAGTTTTAATTTCTGCTTAGACAAGAATTTACAATCAAGGAGGTGTTCTCCTTCCTTGTTTTTGATAGATAACTTGGTTAATTTAGAAAGAGATGTTCTATGAGCCCCTTTTGCTTTGTATTTTTCACCCTTGCCTTCCAGGCCAGTGTGTTGCATGAATTTACCCATTCAGCAGACACAGGTGAGGTGTGTTGGCTTGGGGCAATAGTTCCTGTGGGAGCATAGCATTGGTCCCAGAATAGGTCTAAAATATCATGACTTTCTAGGTTCCCTGAGACCTTACTCGCATGTAACCTCTTTCACCCACAGCTGCTTACATCTTTCCCATATCAGAGCCAGAATGGGATCCAGGTCTGTTTAAATATTAACTGTGGGGAATGGCCAGGAATCCCATGTCTAACTAGAATTGCTCCTCAAAGAGCAACACTGGAGAGTATTTTCTTTCTCTGTAGGCACTTGAGGATGCTGTCAGGTCTTACAAGTTTCCATGGAGTACTTTTGGCCTCATTTTGAAAGCTCTTCATGGAGCTGACCTCCCCTTCTGCCACATGGCTCTTGAAAACCTGCTCTTGCCATTTGCGCTGCTGTCTTATTCCCAAGAGCTCGTTCGGTCACCATTTCAGCTTTCCACTATAAAGTTTATAAAGTCGCTCTGTGGCCCCACATCATCAGGTGTGTGGGGACTGATACATTTCACATCCTTTTTTAAAAAGTCTTCAGTGTCTTGGTGAATTAATATGATCTTTATGAGCCTGGCGACCAGATTTCAGAGCCATTCTAAACAGTGTGTCCCTGCAAAGACTTTCATAAATGGAAGGACTTGTTATTAGTTGCAGTGACTTCGGTGCTTGAAGACAGTGATTTTCACACCCAGACCGATTTATGCCACATGAGCTCCAGGTAAGCGTATGCATTTCCCAGCTCTCTTCCGAGCCTTTCAAAGCAGGCATCTCAGGCACCAGGGAGACCCATGGCATTCCTTGTACTCTGTTCTCACCTTCCTTGCCTCATCCTACATTCTCAGTGAAATCTCAGTGAAGAGATCCCTCAGCTCTTTTGTGCTATGGTCTAAAGTCCCAGCTAGGAATGTTCCCCCAGGTTTTGTTCCATTTGATTTTGTTAGAAATGCCATGCTTCCCCTGGTGGAAGTGTGTCTGCATAATGGCCTCCCTGTGCTCTCCCCAGGCCGGCTTTCAGCTTGAAGGTCATGCTAAGGCTCAATTGGTCTCAGGTACGTCAGATCTGGTAGCCAGCCAAGATTGGTTTCTGTCCAGGGGGTTCCAGGGCGGCCGCATGGTTTTTTCTAAACACTCCTCAGGGTGGTTGAGTTTTGTTTTCTTTTAAAATAAGGTGTTCTTTCTTTGACATTGCTTGTAGCTTCAATTCAGGATATGGTTTTATTAACATTGCCAAGCGGCTCACATCACCGCCTCCCCCCATTTTTTTAGAAAGGGATTTTAGGATGTCTCGCTGTTCCACTTTGTCCCCAGCACATTGCTGACACTCAATAAATGTCCAATTCCACCACAGTGTAGTTAGTGTATGCTCTTGAGGTGTTCTGAGAAGAATAGCTCTTTATTCTGACTGGTGGGTAGTATATTTTCCCACTTGGTGGTTGAAAAGGGGTTGGGGGGTCAGGTTTACCCTTTATATACCTTTATGGTTATGTTTCTATTTTAAGACATGTTTAGTGGTTCAGTTGCCAGTGAAAGTGCTCAATTAAATATGCAGGGCTACAGGTGGTACTCAGTGCTTTGTCCAAAGACTCGTGTTTTCCATGGGTGTGATGGAGTGACATCTCTCTATTAAAAAGGAAGCAATTACTCTTATGTAAAGAATGGGGGCAGATGCTCATCTTCATTAGAATTAGCAGGTATACACATGCAGTACTTGGGGCCAGGGGATGAAATATCATGTAGAATCTCGGTGTAATTAAGTTTGTGTATGGAACGTGAACAAAATACCTGGGGAAATATTTCATTTATTCCACTGTTACTGAAACAACATTTAAGGCATAACTTTTTGATGCACATAATATTGTTAAGTCTCTTCTGACTCAAGACAACTTTTCTGACTTTTCTGAAGATTCAGATTCATCAGTCTGGCAATCCAAGCTGAGAAGTGAAATGATGTGTTACCCTGGTTTTTCCCCCTGAGAACTTTCTAGAAGAGTTGTCTGCAATACCTTCTAGCTAGAAGCTTCTGATGGAGGAAAAAATAAATCATTTTCAATAGACCAAATCAGTTCTTGGTACCCTTTCTGTAGTTTCATTGTTTCCCCTAAGGTTTATTTTCTTATATATAAATCCACTAAGCATGATTCCTTCTGACCTCTGTCCAGAGGAGAGACTACTATGGTTGGTAGTTAACAGGTATTAGTACTGTTTCTGTGAGAAGCAGAGTGTGTCAGTAGACATGTTAGTGTCTTCTTCATTCTGGTTTTAAGACAATGATATGATAAAGTAATTAAAATATTGGTATGGATTTTATATTTACTGCGAGGCTAGTCTCTGATAAGGAGAGGCCGCTTTCCTTATTTACTGCTCTGAGCCCAACACAATTCCAGATGATCTGTGAGCTACACCGTATGTAGAAATGAAGGGATGGATGCTAAACTGTCCCCCCCCTGTTTATGTGGAGAGGATGCCAAGGATGTCACGTGCTAAGAGAAACAATTCTGCAGGTCCACTCTAGACCCCTAATGCCTCAGATCTTAGTGGGCTGAAAATAGAAATCTTGATTTTTAACCTCTTATATGAAATAGTTTGAAGACAGAAAGAAGTCTTTTATTTAAAAAAATAAAAACATGAGAATTTCCAGCTATATACCCAATAAAGGAATGCAGTTTAAACCAAATAGGACAAACATTTAAGCCATTGTTCTTTCAGGAAAAAAAAATTTTAAAAATCTCCATAGCATAAAAGTTGTATTACAAAATTTATTTATGTCTCAATCCTGTTCTTAACATTTTACTTCTATTATTCAAAAATGTTTTGCAGCTATCTAGATTAAGCATTCTAAAACTTCCTTGTTGAACCTCTAGCAAAGTACCAACAAATTTAAGGTTTTTCTTTCTTTTTTTTTTTTTTTCTCTAGTGCTGGAGATTGAACTCAGGGTCTATAGATGCACTGAGCTACAGCCCCAATCCCTTCATTTTTTTTAGTTTATAAAACTTTTGAAAATCAGGGAAGAGAGCCAGAAGACAGGATTTTAAGTCTCTAGTCCTAAATTTCCCCTTTTATTTTTTGCTTGAAATGTTAAGTTACTGTGGGTCAGACAAAGATCTGAGCATCTTTATAGATACTGGCTGTAAATTCAGAACACTTTAGTAATAGTTCCTTCTTTAAAGCTGGAAAGATAAACCCATTGTTTTCTCTTGCTGAGTAGTTGGATAGGAGCACATGTTTAGCAAATCAATGGGCATTTTATGTCTGAAAAGCTGTTAAACCCAAGTCTTTGGGTCTTTCTGTGGCTGGCTTCCTTTGTTCCAGCCTCACTCCAGCGGACTTGCTGTCATATGGTTCTGATCCTGTGTATTACAACAGTTTCCCAATTTTTGCTACTGCATCTTTTCCCTTGACGTGCGTCTCTGGTTGTGAAATAGCATGATGAGGAAATCCAAGGTACCTCAGAGAGGAGGGGAAATGTTTTCAAAGGGGAGTCTGAAGAGAGATGGATTAGAAACTAAAGTTATCTGTCCATTTGATTTATTTGATTCAACAACTACACTAAGACAGGAACCAAAGATGATTTGATGATATTTTTGGGAACTAAGCCTGTGACAATTGATTTCACAGCTAAGATCAATTCTCATGAAAGGCAACATAATTGCTTGGGTATGAAATGTCTGTGGCTTGAAGCAATCAATTTAAATTCTTCTCTTATTGGTTCTCAAATTAAACTCTGAAAGGAAACAGGAGTAAGATGTTCTACTTGGATAACTGTTTCTGCCTTTCCTGAGGGAGAAAATAGCAAGTTTGTGCTATTTAGCTTTTTCAAGTGTCAATAAAAGGCTTTGGAAGAATTCTTCATGCTTAAAACACCTGTGCACAGTCCATATCCATTTTCTAGGGAATTACACATTGTCCTCCCCCAAGCCATTCTATATTTCAAACAAAGGGATTGGTAGACTTGAATCAGCAATTTAGATTCAGTCAGTTCCTTTCTTCCAAGAACTTCAACTGCCATTGGATCTTCAGCCCCTAGTGGTGCCTGCAGGGATTTTCATCTAAGTGTTTGAGGAATTAATGTTCAGGGACTTTCATCCAAAGCCTGTGGTGATGAATGAGCCCAACATGGCTGTGTGAAGTTCAGGAACAAAAAGAAATTATGCCCTTCACAGCAAGTTTACTTTTCTTCTAGTATTTCAGAGCACAGTGCCCTCTCCCCACCTATTTCCCAGAACAACTATTTGCTGATGGGCAATCCTGGCTCCCCACTACCCTCTCTAGACAAACACTGCGGCTTGGGACTGAAGTGTGCCTCCATTTGGGAACTATAAAACAGCCCCAGCTGCTGCTCATTAATAATAGGGGCACAATCACTACTTACAAACATACTACAGAAAAAAAAATATGACTGGTTCTAAAACAGAGTCTTTAAATGAGCCACTGTGGTGCTAAGCTGCAAGAAAGAAAGTCTGACAGGTCGTAATTCTACTTTAAATGAGATTGCTAAAAATGATATGATATCATCAGATGTGATTGTTTATAAGATTGTATTTCTAATATTTACTTACATTTTAGCCTTTTTTTTGAAAAAAAATCACTAATGGTTTTGAAAAAATTTTCCCAATCTAACTGGCTCATCACAGGCCAGTTTTATTAGTTGACATTTTGGGTATTTATGATTAAGACGGACTTTAAAGAACTCATGTGCTACATCTTCCTTTTAGCCAGTGGCCTTTGTGGCAGCAGAGTATCCTTGGCTGACACAAGCCAATAGAGAGCTGAGGATTCTGGGGTTTCAGTCAGCAAGCTGGGGAAGAGAGCTCATCAGAAATGAGTAACAGGGCTATGAAAAGCTCCCTAGCTAGGTCTGGCCTGAAGGAAAATTTCTAAACATCCAAATTTCTTGTTGGCAGTCTCAGAGGCCTCCCAAGAACAAAAATAAGACAAATTAAGGGCATGTTTTATTAACTATTACAGTAATCAGGTTTTTTAAGATGACCTGCAGAATATTGTAAAGCACTCTGCTTGTTGAATGAAAATGGCATCAAATAGTGGAAGAAACAGAAAAAGTCCAAAGAGGGCTATTCTTCAAGTTTGATGGTATTTAAATCCAGTTACAGTTGAATAATGTACCCACGGCACTCTCTGGCAGGCATGGTGTTTTCCATTATTACCAGCGTTACCATACCCTGACGTTACTAATGCAATCATACTTGCCTAAAACTCCTCCAGTTTAAAAAAGAAACAGAAAACTTTAACTCAAAATCACACTGAGAGATATAATGCTATATGAGGCTCACTGAGCTACCTCAAATCATGTGCTCATTATTAGCCTGACTTTTGGAAAATACCAAGTTTCAAGTTGGGAATTTTTTGTGACTTAATATTTCATGTGTAACATATTTTTCTTTTTCTTCAGTTAACATGGTAAAGTCAACATATCAAAAAAAAAGTCCTTAGTAACTATACCTGCTGAGAGAAAATGTTATGAAAGCTTAAACTATCAACCTTGGCATTTAAATTATATTATTCTGCTTCAGTTTGATGCATTCCAAGGGAAACTATTTACTGGCACGTGTAATTAATTCTAATTAACAGAGAGCCTTGCAAAGGGAACGGACATGGCACAAGCTTTGGTTGAAAATGTTAGTCACACTCTGCAGCTAACTCTGAACAGATGCATGGTTTCATAAAGAAAATATTTGCAAAGTATAACTATAGTGAGTGTTTCTCCTTCCTTTTCTTTTTTTTTTTTCCGATTTTGAAACTGCCTGTTTTTTTTTTTTTTTCTCCAAATTTGGGGAAAGTCCTAGGCACATAAAGGAACACTTTCCAGAAACTAAAATCGCAGAGAGTAGTTTTGACTAATCAAATTTACGTCTGCCTTTTTTTTCAGTGTATATGTTAAAACCAGACCTCACAAAAATCTTTATAGGCAAAATTATGAATTATAGCTGTGGTGTGCTATTCAATATTAATCTGGACTTTTAATTTTACTTTGGAGACTGTTACATGTTTGCAACGTGGTTTTCTTTTAACTAGTACGCTAACTTCATTCTTTTGGTGCATCTCGTGATTGCGTGACTATAAGAACAGGTTTGCACCATCAGATTTGTATCAGTGACTTTTCATCAGGGGGCCCTTTTCTTAATCTATATTAAAGTTGCAAAGAAGCTTTTGCTTATGTGGATTCTGTGGATTATATCAGGAATGTTGTGAGCCGATTGACTTCACAATGTCACTTGAATCTGACCATAGTACATACTAAGAGCACTAACCTACAAAAACTGGCAAACGCTATATAAATTATAGCTTCCCCCCCCAAGAAATCCAGTTAATAAGCATTTATCAGCACACCACCAGTTAGATCCATTGTTAAAAATAAAAATGAGAAAAATTGCAAAAATTCATGAATTCACTTAAAAATAACCATAATGATTCCATTTCATGTTAATGCAAATAGTATGTTTTTAATGGAAAATACTTTAAAAGTTAGTGAGAAAAGTGGCATTGTTTTTACAGTTTTGGAAATCTCTTTAATGTGCAGCTTAATATAACACAGCTGTCTTCTCATATCTGATTCTGCTTTCAATCTGTTGCAATGTGCTGCTCTGGTTGAAATATATGGAGAAAGCCTGGCCTGACACAAATATATAGTTGGAAAATGAAAGAGTACTTTAATAACCTTTTCAGATAATTATGGGTTTTTCACTTTGATACCTTACCAAAACTCCACAAGTAATAGTTTCTTACAAGCTAATTTCAATGTGGAATCTGAAATTATGTCACTTAACTTTTCAGATCCTGATACATTAATCCATTTGGGTGCTGTGCACTTTATTTTTAACTTAATATGTTGGTCGCTTCGAAAATAATGGCTCACCAATTTATACATATCTTCCAAATGTTTATGCATTTCGTTATAGTATATTTAAAATTGCATCCATTAGTATTCCACACGTGCACAAGAGAAACTCAAAGATTTCAAGTAATGATTTATTGGATGCTAATGAAGTTATAAAAATTATAGCAAATAAAAACGAAAATAGCTATTAAGAGCACAGTAGAAAAGCCATGTGTGCCTGGCATGTTGGCACATACCTTTAATCCCAGCAATTGGGAAGCTGAGGTAAGAGACTCTTCATGAGTTCAAGGCCAGCTTGGGGTCTAGAATGACTTCCAGATCAGCCTGGATTAGAGTGAAACCCTGCCTCACAAAGGTAAAAAACAAGCAAAAAAGCCAATTGTAGTGCTTCACACCTACAATTCCAATACTTGGGAGGTTGAGGCAGATGGATCACCATAAATTCAAGGCTACCCAGGTCTACATAGTGGTTAAAAATAACCTGAGCTACAGAGTGAGAACCTATCTCACAAACAAAGAGTAAGAATTATGAATAACAAATAAGTTAAACTCCAAAAAACTATGCACATCTCTTACCTTTGAAAATTCTCTAATATATGAGAATATATAAGTACACCTTCCATTAAGTAATCAAATGATGACATCATCACATGCCATATAGCTTTCGGGAATACCTATTTGTATATTAATAATAGCATGAAAGTAAAATTAAGGGTAACTGGTAGGATGAAAAGTCTCTGGACCTTGAGAGCCCCCAGAAAGGGTTTCGAAAACTCCCAGAAAAGTTTGAGGACTCTTAGTGGTATCATACCAGCTTAAAGATTATTTTCATGTCTTAGTGGGAGTGCGTGTTACATAAATTGGTATGTTTTTGCTCCCCTTAGTTTTGAAAAATTAAGAATCCACTGGATGCTAAATTAGACTTTGACATGCCCCCTACATGTCTTAAAGCAGATGGTGATGACAGAGCACATCTGGAAAATCCAATTCATTTCAGGTCAAGGGAATAAATCAATGTATTTTAGCAGCCAAAAGCCATGTCATTCAGTCCTCCTTCATTCATCCCCTCAAACAAAAACCCAAGCAGTGATGGAGTTTACAGAACATTTGTTTATTCCCTTGCTTATTATTCCTCTTAGAGTGAAGGTGTGGATAAAGGTGGGAGCCAGCAAGGGAAATCTCTCGGTTGGAAAGAAGATGAAAATGCTGGTGTGTTGAGAAGCATGTAGGGAAATAAAGGCTGCCCTATCACCAGGAACACAGACATGTTCCCTGTTTCTCATTCCTTCCAAAGGGAAAAGGAATAGGGCCTGAGACCCAATGAGGGAACCACTTGAGAAGTCTGTGGCAAACATTTATCCTTTCCCATCCTTCTCTCTCCCTCTCCCTTCTCAATCTGCCCCTCTCCCCTTTTCTTCTCTCCCTCCCTGCCCATCTACTCTTGTAAGTTTGATAAATGATGAAATACAAGAAATATAAAGTGTCTGGGAAATTGACTTATGTTAAATACCATATATGTACAGGATTATTTGGTTAATCTCCTTCATCATCAAAATCATCAGAAATGTTGTTTTAAGAATTACCAGAAAGCCCCACTTTTTGGAAGTTCTTAACTGAGGGATACTTTTAAAATCTAACTTTCAATAACTTGTAGGTTAGCCTGTGATCCACTGCATTTGTAAGCAGTATGCAACTTGCAGTGCATGAGACCCACCTTGTGATTTTGACATTGTCCATACTAATACGAATTCTATCAACTGGGACTAGACCCCTGACCATGGCTTCCGTGACTTGGCAATGTAAAATTTCTATAATAATATTCCAAGGATGTATTTATAGTTTCTGTACTTATTTTAGACTGGTCAACAAGCAGTTCTGGTGCCCAATGTACTGGTTCAACATTTGTCATGACAAATATAAGGTTGAATTTGCAAGTCATCACTCAATTGAGGTTGATTATTCTTAGTCAACTGTGATTGGTCATTTGCATAGCTGCTTGCTAGATAGACAGACAGGCTAATTACAAGAGTGTGGGATCCACAGCAGAATTAGTCAATGAATGTATTATTAAATTTATATCTCCAGATACTTTGGTTTTTCTTTATAAAATACAAAATAATGCTACATTATTGAAAATATCAAATTGTTCCTAACTATATAACTTTTTAACAGAAGTTATCATCTGCATTAGTACTTATGGAATAATAATATGTGGACTCATAACTTGTTACTAAAATTATCAATAGTTATTTCCAACCAAATCTAATTTCACTCTGCTTTCTGGGGAGTATTTGAAGTTTACTCCATAATACATATCTATCCCTTCCTTCATTAATGAGAAAAATGCAAGTGAAAAAAGACACAGATCTGTTATAGGACCACTTTTCTCTGCTGACTTGTGTCAGATTTTATCACAGAACAACTATTTTTTTTTTCTACATTATTGGCCTGGTTTCCAACTCATGGAAATCCAGAGAGCACATTCAAGCCAGAAGAGCTGAGAAAGCAACTCTTGGCTGTTATTACTACTGCTTAGCAGGACCTGCCTCCCATGAGAACACCTGTAGTATAATTACCTAAAACATCCACTATTATCGTTGTATTTTCCTACATACTTCTTCCTAAAGGTTATTTCCTCATTGAACCGTCTTCTGTTTACATTGGCAAGATTATGGAAGACATGAACATTGTCTTAAATCACATTCTATAATGTCTTTCCAGAGAGCTGAATTAATGATGTGTAAATGTGACAGTGAGAAGATATCAGCTCATTAGCAGAAAGAGATTTAAAATTTTTTAAACATTGAGTATGTTACACATTTTATATTTTCTTTTTTGCTAAGTAATATTGTTTCTTTTATCTTAATTATTACTTAAATTATAATTTTAAATTACATCAAACACATGGTATTATATAGGAAGATATATGTAAGGTAAGACGTTAATCCTCATTTCTACTTCAGTGATTACTCTAGAAATGTGAAACTATAGAAATAAAACTTATGTATTACTACTAAGATGAAAGATGGTTCTATTTTATTTTATTTCCATAGCTTTTCAAAAATGATATAGGCAACATGTGAGTTAGCCAGCTTCCCCCTCACCAGCACACTTTGAACAGGAGCTGGATAATATATTAGGAGGATCAACATAACTTATCATCACTCTTGAAAGGAAATAGATATACTATTTATTAAATATAATTATTATGAAACAGCATTTGACACTAGAACTATCTGGGCAAAAAAAAACCAAAAACAAATGAATGGCCAATTCTACCTGTGGGTTGTGGGATTGAATCCTTCCTCATGGAGGAAACCTGGCTCAAGCAACCACTGATATACATATATCCAGATAGTCAGACTTGAAAATACAAACCTGTTTTAACTAACAAGCATTTTCTCACATTTTATAATTAACTTTTTCTAATGTTTCATACTCAGGGTGAATCCTTAAATGCACTGTTATTACATTTTAAATTTTTCTTGGAAAGATTTATATGAAAGTATATTGTAATTCTTTTAAATCTTATAACTGAAATTGTACCAATCATGGAAAACATGATGTGGTGGGGGGCAGTGGTAGTGTTGGTGTGTGTGTAGGCCTTTTGCCAACTGTCCTTGATGAGGAGTCGTGTTGATTATAATTTTCCAGTCTTGAATGTGTTTCCACTACTTATTATCAATACTTTCAGCTTTGCCTCTGGGATTCTTCTTATTAAATGAATAGTCAAAGTATTTACAGATTCAGAAAGGTGATGAACATTTTCATGTTAGGTAAGCTGATATCATTAGTAATAGAGGGTGTGCAAGCTAAAAATTAGATGAAAAGCAAAATAGTTTCTCTGGATAGAAGGCATACCTTACTATTCTGCAAGCTGTTTGAGAGGCTAAATGTATAAATCATTAACAACCAGTGGATAACTATATACTTGAGATTTTAAATAGCCACTGGTAAAGTTTTACTGGAACATTTCTTAGCAAATCTAAATTGCCATGGAACTTTTGAAAAATCATTGTTGTATTAGTTTCATTTCTGTCATCATACTAACTGACAGGAACCACTTATGGGAAGAAAATTTTATTTTGGCTCATATTTTCAGAGCATTTTAGTTCATTGTGGATGGGAAGGCATGGAGAAGCTAAGAATGGATAATAACTTATGGTTTCTAGTCCCTGTAACAGGACCTTGGCATTTTATAATAGGTAGATTTCAAGTTGTCTTCAGGATAGCCTTTGCTACACAGGCTTTGACCAGTTGCACACATGCTCTGCTCCTCCCCTCCTGCCTCCAGCCTCCAGTGACACACAGATCAGGAGCCTCAGCATGTGACTTGTTGCATAAGCATTCAGATTGAGCCTGTGGCACATTGAATTCCTGCCTTCAAAGTTCTGCAGTGTTTCTATAATAAACCCAGCACATGCTGACTAGACCAAAAGAGAGCCCAGCAGACCACAGTGATGGGCTTAACTTGGAGGTTGAAATGTTCTTTCACTGGTAGTTTCTATTGTCACTGTGACTTTTCCCAGGAAATGAGATCAGTCTGCTTGTGCTTAGCCTGGGGAGTTAGGCCAATTTTTTTTTCATTTCTTTTTCTGTTGCTGAAATTTGCTTTGCTTATTTTCACTAGCAATCTGGTTTTATAAACAAAATCCTGCCAGACTATATGTCATTTTTCTCTTTTCAGTGGAAGGACTAAATGGAGGTGATTCATCACCTTGGGATGGAGCAGTTCATTTATGAGAAAGCTTGGGAATAATTGTGTATTGGATGGAAAACTGACTGGGGGGATTTCGATTCCTTTAAATGCACACATGTCTATGCTAACAGCTTACTCATTTGAAATATATGAAGTGAAAATATTTGAGTAGCTTTGGAGAGTAGCATAGTCTATATGATACAAGGTGCTTTATGTGTGCACATATGCAGAGTATGCTAGCGTGTACATGTTTTCACTTGAATGATTCCTATTGTTGGTACACATTAGCAAACTCCTGTTGAACGTTTTCACTGCTCAGATCCTGAACACCGTGGAGCATTGTTGCTGTGGAAACATCGCAAGAATGCCCTTCTTCTATGTGCTGATGGTCTGAGATGTACCCCTCTGGCTGTGTTCTTGCTTCTCAGCCCCAATCCATAAGCAGCCTTCTTGCCTACTCAACCCAGTTTGACTCTTAACTCTGGATTCCCACCCAGACATGCTCCACCTGCCTTCTCCCAGTCACTCAGGCCAAAAACATTGAGGGCACTCTGAATTCCACTCTGGCCCTCACTTCTTACAACAGGCTTCTCAGAAATACGTGCTGGCCTGTCCCAGATGTTCACTGAGCATCCACATATTCTCTGTGTGCTCTCTCCCTCCCATCTTGCGTGGTCTTCTCTTGTTGCTCCTGCCCCTTCAATGATGGTGAAAAGAGAGGCTTCCTGAGTGCCACAGACTCATCCCACGTTCCTCTGCCGAAATTCCTGCCATGTCTTTCCACCAAACTCTGGAAAAAAGCCAAATCATTATGGGTTATGTGGCCCTCCGCTGGCTGGGTCCTGGCTGCTTCTCTAAGTTAACTTCCCAGGACTCCCTGTGTTTCTCTCTTCTTCAGTGACTTTGTCCTCTTCGCTGTTTCATGGATATTTCAAGTTTGTGGCTATTTGGGGACCTTTGCAATTGCCAGGAATGTCTTTTCCCCCAGAAACGTTCATGAGTCATACTTGTCTCCCTTCAATTCCTATCTTTTTGAATATCACCAATTTATTTCCTGACCATCCTGTCTAAAGAGGGTCTGTCATCACGCTGTCCCTTTATATTGCTCTACATTATTCATAACACTTATCACTACTTTTACTTACTTTTCGTGAGTGTAAGTTCAGGGAAGGTGAGAATTTATTTTTGTTCACTCCAGTGCCTAGGACAGTGCCTGGGATATAGTCGTTATTAGGGAATGAATAAGGAAACGGGTGAGAAGATAAGTTCACTACTGCTAATGAGTATCTGGAACTTGTTTCTTGCCATTTTTTTCCCTCTGCAGCTTAAGCTTGAGACAACATTTCTTTAATGATAACTATGCTCTGTGAGGTAGTGAATAGCTACATAGCCTTTTATGATTTACACTCTTTACAAGCTTTACTATTTACATAGAGGACTTCCTTTCTGTGGAAGTGTAAGAAGCCATCCAAGGTGCCCTGGTTAATAATACTTAGCAAGAAAATATCCATAAGAATCTTCTACAGTGAGTCACTGACATTCAAAATCATGGAAATTAACACTATCCAAGTTTTATAGACACACCCACACACTGAGGAAAGGAAAGAGAAGAAAGGAGGTGAGAGACTCGATTAAGAGTGCAATCTTGAACATGTAACACAGGCTTATGAAATTTCCAAATTATAATGTTGGAATTCAAAGAAACTGCGGATGACATGTTTCATGTATGAGCAAGACCAGATGTAACATACTTGAGTAAGATGAGAATCTGTCGTGTTTGCCTTCACGACTGCTCCTCTCAGAACAGAGCTGCAGAGACCTGAAGTTCCTGCTTGGTCATGGCCATTGGACATCCTCAGTACTCACTGGCTGCAGCCTCTCCTCTTCAGGGCTTAGTTTCATCTGGAAATCAGGCCTTGTTAGCTGATCACTTTCTCTAGGAACATCTGCACTTGGACTGTAACTACCACCAGACGCCACTCTAAATGATTTCAAATCCTTGTAACAAGTCTTTTAGATAATGTTGCTATCATTTAACAATAAGTAAATTGGATTTATGAAAATTTGAGTAGAGTGAGCAAGCACCAGGGTTTGACTCCATCTTAAACTGAACTGCAGGCTCCTTCCACCCTATCATGCTAATTCTTTAGAAATGGAAAGGGCTCAAAACCGAAAAGAATGGAATTATTGGAAATAACCAGATAATTATTTAACTGGCTGGTGAAAACGTTAGAGTGGATAAGGGAATTCCAGGTGAGCTGTAGCTGACCAACTACTCAACACCCTAACTTTGAAGTCACCCTAACTTTGTCCAGAAGCACGTGTTTTAGTCTTTACTAAGAGGTGATTTGAAGAGAGTCTCACCAAGTAGCTCAGTTGAGCCTCAAAGCGCTGATCCCCTGGTCTCAGCCTCTTGAGATCTGGGATTCCAAGATCTCATCCTCAGTTCTCCTTTCTTATCTGCTAGCTGTACCCCAAGCTGGAACTCACACTCACGCTAGATGGTGCTTGGTCTGCTGCCCTCACCTTTTCCTGATACAAAATACAATACAAAATTGTAGGCTTTATTACGACATTACACACATAGATCACACTGACCTTCTTTTGTTAACCTCTCTTGTTCCCCTCATCCCACCTTCCTCTCAGATGGGCTCCAGTCTATTTTCATGTCTTTCTTAAACCTAGATTCCAGCCACATATGTGAGGAAACATGCAGTTTGTCTAAGTCTGGCTTGCCTTACTTAATGAGATGGTATCCATTTCTATTCATATTCTTACAAGTATGATTTCTGTTCTTCTGGCCGAGTGATACTCTGAGTGTAGACATTTTCTTTAGCCTTTTTTTTCTGTTGGTGGTACCTAGACTGACTTCATATCTCAACTATCATGTACAATGCCATAGTGAATATGAGTGTGCAGATGTCTCGATTCTGTGCAGGCTTAGTTCCTTCAGATATATTCCCGAGTGGCACAGCAGGATTATATGGTAGTTTTAATTCCATTTTTTGAAGAATCTTCATGCTGACTTCCATAGTGGCTTGATTGACTTACATTTATATCAGCAATATGTAAAGATTCCTTTCCACACATTCTTGCCAAAATTTGTTGTTTATTTTCTTGGTGACAGCCATTTTGATTGGAAGGAGAGGGAATCTCTATATGGTTTAGATTTGTATTGCCTTTCTTAATAAAGTTGTTGAACTTTTTTTCATGTAGTAATTACCCATTTGCTATTGCTTCTTTTGAGAACTCTAATTCATTTGCTCATTTATTAATTGGATTAATTATTCTTTTGTGCTTAACTTTTTGTGTTCTTTCTATATTCTAGATATTAATTTCTTGTCACAAATTATTTGCAAAGATTTTTTTTATAGGCTGGCTCTCCATTCTACTAGTTGTTTCCTTTGCTGGGAAGCAACTTGTCAATTGTATGCAATCCCATTTTACAGTTCTTGCGATTATGTTCTGAGCTATTGGAGTTCTATTCAGAAATATGTTGCCAGTGCCTGTGCCTTGAAGTGTTTTCCATCATCAGTTTTAACATTCAAATCTTATGTTATGGTCTGTGGACCATTTTGATTTGGTTCTTATATAGTAAGTGATATGGGTATATTTTGGATATCCACCCTTTTCCTGCTACTTTCACCTTAAATACACTTCCTTTTACAATCATGGGTCATCACTCAGTTACCTCAGATTTCCTGTGTCCCTCATGAACAGACACCATCATGTTATTTGGAGCCAAGAACTTGGCCTTGTGGTTGAGTGGACTTTGCCTATGCAGAGTACAGGCAGTGATGAATTGCATTCTTCATTTTGACCGAGTCTTTGCTGTGCTGCTGCTTGAAGCTTTTTTAGTCATTCCCTAAGCATGCTCAGTCCTGAAGAAACTGAAGCCCGCATTGACTTTATTGAAATTTGGGAGTGTTATTTTTCAAGCTTGGCAAGAAAGAGGTACGTTTCACTAGGAAAATGCTATGTCGTCCCCTTCCTCATCTAAGTGTTTCCAAGAGGTTTCCTTTGTGTTTTCCTTGTGGTTACAAATGTGCAACTGCTTGTTTGACAATAGGCTTTATTCCTTGTTGCATACAGTTGTCTCTTTTATATCTATTTTTTCACTTAAAATCAAAGCCAGTAAAATTTGAGAAAGAAAGAGAAGTGAAAGGTTCTCATAGCTGCTCAGTTTTCCTGGAAGGCAAAGACATCTCAATTTTAATGTTAGTCTTAAGACATGAAATCATTATGTGTGTGTGTGTGTGTGTGTGTGTGTGTGTGTGTGGTTTTAAAATAGCTGTCTGGTTAAAGATTCCTTTTAGTGTACATTTTTAAATGACAATTTTTTTAAAAAATCACTAGGAGATTTGTGAAGTGATCCTGTATCTAAGTTATGAATTATTTTCAGCTTTTGGAGCAATTTTGGAAATGACAAAATTTACTGGAATAAAACCGATGTCTGCTTTTTGTTTGTGTATTTTAAGGGGAAGAGGGAAAATGCCATTTGGTCATTAGGATTTACTGGTACCTTGATAGTGAAGTGTAAATAAATGATTAGTGTCTTAGAATTCTTTTTGCCATCCTATTTCCCACGTAATGCCATTATAGAAGCTTCATGGCAATAAGGATCTTGTCTCTCTTAGCAGATGTCTCTTAGGACCTAACCAATACCTGACATAGCTTCTCAATAAATATTTATTAAATAGATGAAGAGATAACCATAAGATCCATTATATACAGCATGTCCCATAATCAGATACATACTGCTTCTGCCTTCCTATGATCTTTCACATAGACACATAGCCTGGGAGCTTCTTCTGGTAGAAACTTCTAGGCTCAAGAAACATTTCAAAACTTCCTAGTCCATAATGAATACTTCACCCATAACTTCACGTAAATCAACTTGAGCATGGTTTATGTTTTTTAACAAGTTGGGGCAAAAAAAAAAAGAGAAATCCATAAGTAGAAGGTAATTCAGTCCAGTAAGTGAGAGTAAGTAAGGCATTAAGGAAAACTCAGGCTGGGAAAGTTGAGTGGAGGCTGCCAGAGAGTGAAGTCAGGGGACAGGGCAAATAGTGCATGCAGAGGTCTGAAGGAATTAGAGAGTTGGCCATAGGCTTCCCAGCCACAGAAGAGCACCTCCGTACCACCAAGTATTTGCTTAAATCTCTCCTTTTCCTGAAAAATACAGGTTGCCATGGAAGTGCTTGATTTTTTTAAAATTGAGAATATGATTTATTTTCTTTGAAGACTCAATTCCACCTTATATTAAAAACTGTAGGTTTACCTAAAATGACCTTCAAAATATTTACCAAGTAGCCAGGAATCCTACAGATCTGGTTTTAACCAACTTCTTCTGTGAAAAACTTGGGCCATGAACAATTACATATTACTAGTGTGCCCTACTCACCCCATCAGGGCCTCACTGAAAGTTAGCAGTAAGGTGTAGCAGAACCAAAATGAATGTGACTCGATGGACCCATGGGTGTGGCCTGCTGGGTCCCAATAGATGTTAGGTAATCCTGTTCATAAAGGCTCAGGCTTCCCTTGAGGCATCTGGGGCATCTCTTGGTAGCTTTAGACAGAATAGTAGCAAGAATACCTATTCTCCATGTAATAAGAACTTAATAAAAAGGTTCTAAAATGAATTCAGGCAACTGACTTTGACAAAAATTGACATTATTAAAAAAAACACTATCAAGAAGTAAGTAATTTGGAAAGCTAGTCTTGTGGGTGAGCCCATGGCTCTTACAGCCCATTCATTCTTTCGAAGCGCTCATGTGCTTTGCTCTCTGTGAAAGTGTCTTAATCTCAATAAATCTATACTGGTATCTGCATTAAGTCATAGGCTTTGAGCATGCTCATTTAACTTTCTCTAGGTATTTGGGGATAAAAAATAAATTGAAACTGTCAGTATGGTTTCAGGATTTGGCACTTGGCTTCTTGATGGATACAATGCTGTCTGGGAGTGAGGCTTGCTGTGTACTCTTTTTAGATCTTCGTAAATACTAATCTTCAGGGGGCACTGCTCAGTTTTTATTTTTAAATATTTTTAATATTTATTGATATTTTTTGTATGCTTAGACCCCCCTTACTCTTGCCTCCTTTGGTGGGGTTATTGGTATTCATTGTGAGGACCAAGAGACCTCAGTCATTCTCTCGGGGGTTGGGAGTAATACAGTGCTGCAGGCTATTCCCACTCACCCTGAGGATCTTAGAATCTTTCCACTCCTTCTTCCACAAAGTTCCCTGAGTCTTGGTAGGCAAGACAGAGATCTGATTTAGTGTCGCTTTCTCTGTAGCCTGTGGATCTCTCTTTTAATGAGGTCTGAGTGACCACAGTGTCTGCCATCTCCCTGGAACTGGTTTTCATGCTAGCCTTGAGAGCAGTATTTGGGTCACTGCTTTTTCTGTAATGACTTCTGGGCCTGAACAGATGAGTTAGAGGTGACCCATCTTATGGAAGGCTCTCTTCTTGATGTATTAATGTGTCCTGGTTCTCCCCAGGATTCTTCTCCATCTGTAATATAGAACAGATTCTCCAACCAAAGGTGAGAATAGTTTGGATTAAAAAAAGGTTAAGCCTAGTTATTCGAAAGACTTATTTAATGTATGTGTATGTCCATCAGCATTTCTTAGTTAAAAAGCAGTGGCAATTCTCTCTGGAGCCTCTTGGTTTCCTGACCGAGGGAATCTGGCTTGATTACCAGAGCCAAATATGAGTTCTCCCCTATAGAGTGGGTCTCATGTCCAATCCATGAACAATTGGTTACCTACATTGGCTGTGTGCCACTATTGCTTGACTGGTTGATTTTGTAACTGGAAGGATCTCCTGCTTAATCCTTCTATTGGCAATGTTGTTCTTCAGCTGCTCTCTTAGCACTTTCCAGAACTGTGAGGGACAGCCAGGAGGGAACTCGGTTCCAGCAAGGTCGCTTGATGTCCTGTGGCTGCAGGCTGTGGTGTCTTCAGCAAAAGGAACTTACTGTTTAGCTCTTTCAGGTAACCAAGTGTTTGGGAAATGGTCTCTATTATTTTGGGGACCTTGTGTCTCCCTGACCAACAGCTCATTGTGGGAGAATCTCAATTCTGGCCCTGGGAATTGCCAGCTGGAGCCCATGGTTATTAGGGTTATGCTTTCTCCACCTTTTATGGGGCTCTTCTGTTGGGGTTCCCCTCCCTCTTATTGAGGGTAATGACTTGTGTATGTATGTAGTATGTGGTTTGTTAGTATGTGGTTTATTTGTGTGTGTGTGTATTGGATGTATTTGTGTGCACACTGAGGCCAAAGGAAAACATTGTGTGTTCTCTGTTGCTCATGTGCCTATTTCCTTGAGATAGAGTCTCTCACTAAACATAGAAGTGCTCTTTTTAGTCCAACTGGCTGACCAAAGAGCCCCAGGGATTCTCAGGTCTCAGCTTTCCACAGGACTAGAGGTACAGATGTGTGTAGCCATGTTCAGTTGTTTATGCAGATGCTGGGAATCAAACTCAGGCATTCTGATACACTCTCACGCCCTCATGTTTGCACGGGAAGCTTTCTTATCCACTAAGCCATTTCTCCAGCCCGAGTCATTATGTTGTATTTATGTAATAGTTATTATTATTATATAGTCATTAACTCAAACAAAACATGCCACATTTGTGATTCCCAACAGTGATGTTGAAGGGAAGAGGCCAGACAAGCACATCCTGTGCAGCACTTTGGGCTCCTAGGACCTGGGGCCAATCTGCCTTTATTCCTCAGCTGTAGAGAAGCTCAGCTTATGCTGGCCATTACCACAACCTCTTCTGACCTAATACACGAGGCAGACTGAAAATAATTGTGGTTCTCTCTCTCAGCTTTCTTCACCAGTTGTCTTTTATTCCCTTCTAAAGTCTCTCATTGCTCTGGGCTAAATGAAGTTTGGATTGCAACAAAAACTTTTTTAAAATGATAGTGTAATATTGGCTAACTTGCCTGCTATTGGTTATGCCCAAGTAGATACATGACCTGTGGCTGTTTGGCTTGTTCTCCTATGGGGAAATAACTTAATGAAGCTAATAAGCTGTATTAAAATAAAATAAACAAATTCCCATGGCACCATCCTCACAGCCACATGTGGCGTGGTTACTATTTATTATCCCAGGACACAGCCCACATCTCCAATTGCCTACTGGGCATTTTCACTCAAAAGGCTTTCGGTTGCTTCCTCTTTAACCCCTCTGAAACCAAGGCCATTGATTATCTTCCCTTCAGCGATAGTTCTCACCCTTGAAAGATTGAAGTTTTAAGATGCCACTTTATAGTGCCCTTGTCTCCCCTCTGCAGTTCAAATTATTGCTCTTGATGCTTTTTCAGAAGCAGTACACAAGCAGCAAACAGATAAGGGATGAGACAAATGAATTGAGATCTGAGGCCAATTGTCTTGCTCCTACTTCAGCTCCCAGTGATCACGACCACAGCTGAGCACCACAGGCTCTCCAAGTGGACAGAGCTCACCAGGACATCTGGGAACGGGAGAGAAGGCCCATGTCCTTCAGGCACGCTTGCTCAATTTCTCCTCTGCCAGTCACACATCCAGCCTGCCAACCTCCCTCGTTTGGGGAAGAAACAATGAAGGCTGAGGAAAAGGGGGCAGAAGATCAAGTTCCCACTAACCAACCACTCCCGACTGTTCTGTTGCTATCCCCACACCTTCTTAGTTTATATGCACGAGATTAGCATTTGGGTATGAAGATGAGTGCTTCAGTATTAAGCCTTGAGAATTTCCACCAGTTAAACTGTGATTGGCCTTCGTTTTGACCTTTTTGTCATCACAAATCAGAACCCTCCCAGTTACAAGCACACTCAAAGTCCCAGCTCTTAGCCACGACTGTGATTTCTGCTGACACAGACTGGGCACCACATGTTGGCAAGCAGAGCAGGTCAGAATGAACGGTGACTCAGCTGATGCTGCAGCTGCACTTACAGTAACTGTTTTGCAAGGCTCTCCCGTTTAGAAGTCTTTTAAAAACTTCATTTAAACCTTTTATTTGTTTGCTTGGTTTTTTGTTTTGTTTTGTTTTGTTTTTATTCTTCGTTATGTCAAGGAAAAGAAATGGCACTAGTTGGATATAAAATCAATTTAGGACAAATAAATGTGTCTGGAAGGCCGTGAGTCATGATACTGTGAGACAAAGGCAACTACACCTTCTGTTTAAAATTATGGACTTGATCTTTATGGGTGATATTGGAAGACAAGGAAAAATATCTGCAGAAGCAAAGGGGCTAAACTAACTGAGACAATGACATTGGTGATCATTTCTTCAACCTCACATTTGTCCATTGGAGGCCCAGGTGCTGTAGTTTGGATTCACAAACAAAATCAGCACATTCGTAAGTCCTGTACAGTCAGTGAGGGAGACCAACCAACGGTAATCATTTAGTTACATCTGTTAACAGCCTGGATGAGGTTTCATGACAAAGTGACCTGTCCATTTTTGGAACTGAGAGACAGCTAAAATGAGCATAATGTATAGAAGCAGCATGGGTGAAGAGAGCAGGGAAGATTGTCCTAGAATGTGTCACGCATTGCTAGGACCCTTGTGTGCTCAGGAAGCTCATAGCTGGAGCCTGATGAGCACAGGTCTGTGAGCAGAGAGCATCTCAAGCCAAGCTGGTGGCCCGAAGGGGAACACTGTGGTTAGGCTTAGCTAGGGAATAGAGTTGGAGTGTAGCAGGTACCAGGCAGGAGGCTTTGTAATGTGGCATCAAAGACCTGCCTGGGAATTATTAAGGGGATGCATTGACAAAACGATGAGAAATGCAGTATATAAGTATTATATAAGTATATATATAAGTAGTATTTTTCATACTATTCCTTTGAGAATGTCAAGTGAAAAAAGAAAATATAGGATGGCGTGAGCTTGAGAAGTTGTGTATAGCATGTCCATTTTTTAGAGAGGTTCAGTATTAGCCCATCAAAGCTTATTATCAAAGAAACAATATTATCAAGGCTAACACAGCAACTAGCAGCCTGAGAAGTTCTCTAACTGCTTAGCAGCTTTCGTTCGGCTCAACTGGATCCATGACTGTGCTGGAGGAAAAAATTTCAGGAGGATCCCGAGGAGTGAGGGAGTGAGTTTATTAGGATAAAGGAGAATATGCACATAGTGGCCCATGCATCTGGAGTTCACTTGCAGTAATGCGGCATGCATCTGGAGTTCTTTTGCAGTGCCAAGAGGCCCTGGCACACCCATTTTCTCTTTTCTTCCTCTCTCTCTCTCTCTCTCTCTCTCTCTCTCTCTGCTTACAAATGGAAGGAAGGAAGGAGGGAGGGAGGAAGGAAAGGGAAGTGAAAGAGGGAAGAAGGGAGGGCGGGAGGAAAGAAAGAAGGAAAAAGATGGATAGTCTTTCTAAGAATGACACCTGAGGTTGTACTCTGGTCTAAAAACACACACATATGCACGCATATACACATATATGCACACACACAAACACACAGACATGCATTAAAAAGTCTATGTGCATTCAGTACAGTAAATGGTCTGGTTCTTTAAGAAGTGACATGTGAGTCCTAAAAATAGTAGGAATTCATAATTAACATTTTATAAACCTGTATATTTTGCTTATTTACCATATGCTGGATATTGTCTTAAGCAAGCTATTAAGGTATATAATTTTTTAGCATAATTAATCTGAAGTAGATATTATTATCTCCATTTTATTAAAGAGTATACTGAGATTCAGAGAGATTACCTTACTCAATGTCATTTAAGATAAATGGTACAGATTGTATTGTCAACAGATATTCATGGCCTTTGCTATATTTACTGTTTTACTAAGCTTATATTAATAAAAATGCACTATCCAGAAAAAAAAGACAAAAAAATCTATCAAACTTTTCTTGCATCTGCATAATATTGCATCTACAGATTTTAGATCATTTGCTTACATTTCATTTTCAGAACATCCTTTTAAAATGCAACAAATGCTTGGAAGACCAAGAAGGATGCTCCATTATTCAGAAACTTTTTATGACAAGTATTCAGAAATATTAGCTAGCTTTGTGTATCAGTTACCTTCTCATCGCTCAGGCAAAGTACCTGACCAGAAACAACTTAAGAAAAGAGAGATTTTATTTTTGGCTTATAGTTTCGAGGGGAAGTCTATCATGTTTGAGAAAGCATGGCAGGAGTGAACAGCTGGTATCACATCTTTATATCAGCAAGGAGGAAGTATACAGCACAAGAGCACCAAATAGGGCTGGACTATAACACTGCCCAGTGGTCCACTCTCAGTGACACACTTCCTCCGTCAAGGCTCAACCACCTGAAGGCTCCAAAAACCTCTGAAAAAATACCACTAACTGGGGATCAAGCATTCAAAGACATGAGTCTATGGGGCTTGGAGGGGAGGCACCAACCAAACTTGGACATTAAAAGACTTGGGACATACAGACATATATTCACATACACACTTTCCTTAAATGCAACTATGACATTAGTAAAAATGTTTATGGAGTCATGATTCTTTTTGAAACAGGGTCTCAGGATAGGACAGAATGGCCTCAGAATCACATCCTGTTTTAGGTTTCCATGTGCCAGGATTATATGTGTACACTACTATTCCCAACTTAAATCATAATCTTTAATAATTTTACTAAGCCTTTTAAAAATTCAATAGATAAATTAAAAACTTAAATAAATTATGTCAGGCATGGTTTATAAACATTCACTTTAGGGTAGAGAGAAAGAGAAATGAGACTAGTAATAAATGATGAGATGGTTCAATTGTCAGTTTAAACAGCCAGCTACACATTGCTATTGAGCTTTCAGATTTGGAAGGAATGATGGATGGGTGGTAGGGAGGAAGCTGGCTCCTGTCCTCCCTGTCTCCCTATGGCAAACTGTAGGTGCTGATTGCCCGGAGGTCAGTTTGATGATGAATGTTAAATACTAGGGTTACGTGAAGATATTGGAGCCCAACTAGTCCACTTTTAAATATTTCTTTTAATTTAGTTATTCAATAACTATGCAAAGGAATTTGTTTAGAGATCACTTGGAAACATTATTCTTAGTTGTTTAATATCTGCTCTCAGATGTTTGAAGAGCCATTAAAGATAAGGAAATTGAACTTCATATTTTTAACAGCCAAAAGCATGCTTTTGACATGTGAATAAAATTTACACATCTAATCAAAACATGAGCTCATCCTGTGGTCTTGTTCTCTTCAGCGTAGCACTTACAAGTCTTTTACCTAAGGGATAAAAATTTCTCACACTTCTTTTTTTAAACTTTCAGTGACTTTCATTGCTTCAAACTGTAAAACACATAGCTTGGTTTCACAGCGGGATCAGTCAGAAGCTCCTATCTGCATGATTGCAGCTGAAATAGACTAAACAAAAAAAATGCAGTCAGTACAAATTGCTGTGGGTTATCTATACAGCTACAGCATGCGGTGAGAACCTGGAAGCTTCATGGACAGAATTTATGAGACTTCCAGTAAATCAGCTCAGCTCAGTGTTTCAGACCTGTATCCAACTCTCCTTGGATGTCTAGACACAGCCTAAGATGAGGCTTCCAACGGGTAGAAACGATGCTGCCAAAGCCACCAGAAGCCTCTGACCCTCTTCTAATGTTTCAACCAGATAATTATTTTCCCTCTCAAGAATTTGGCTATCCTTTAAGGGGAAAAAATTAAGATTTTCCATGTGAAGAGCCTCTGAAAGAAAATACTCTGGAGAAAGGTCAGTGAGAAGGAGCCAGAGCCGAAATTCTTCAGAGCTGCTCAGAAAATGTGGAAAGTCTGCGGACTCCTTGCTTTTCCTGCACTCGGCTGGCAAGAGGTCGCAGAACACTGGTCCAGTGTGGCCTTCCCCAGACCCTGACATCTTAAAGGAGACCTTGCGGTGTTGTGATGGAAGCCCAAGTGGTAGATGAAATCAGAGAATGGGCAGAGAAATAATGGAATAATTAAAAAGCGATGCATTCAATTGTGAAGATAATCTATCACCCCTCCCTGTTCTGTAGCAAAAGTATAACCTCTCTTACTTTCTAATAGCAAATTTCCATCCTTAGAGAATATATCTTCTTTAATTATATCAAGATTTGATTAAAATGTCTTACTCCACTTCTTGTGGGTTATCCTTTCAAACTTTTGTGCTTAGGTGTGCTGTTAAAGTTAAGTACCTGATCAAAATTAGAAGAGGTGATTTTAAAAAAGAGCCCAGCACAGGCTTGTTCTGGTGAGCTTTGGTCTATTCAGATATGGTTCTAACAGAGGCCATATACCAAGGGCTGCCATAGACCCAGGTGAGTTGGGGAAAGTTTTCAGCATCTGTAGCTCCTTATGTGTGAGAGCATCTACATACCCCACCATGCACTGTGTCCATGAAGGTGCAGGGAGATAATTTATCTCTTCTGATGGGGAAAAGCAAATGGTTTCTTTCATCCATCCCCAACCATTGCTGTACCCCAATAGTCACATACAAGAGACATAGAATAACTCAACAACACTGGAAATTAGAGATGACAGTCAACTACTTGTAGTCATAGAGTGGTTTGGATTGACATACATCATTGACCAGTGAGTGCTGGCCAAGGAAGACAATAAAAGAAGCTTCTATAATTCTCCACTACATCGTCTTGGAAAAAGCAGATACTGGGCACCCTAGAAATCCAGGTGGCCAACTCTACTGTAGTGCCAACTCAAAAATGAGTCCAAGTAAGAATTTACAAATAGGAAAATATTGGTGACAAATATTTACTTAAGATAAATACAGAATTCCTCCCAAATATTCAATTAAAGGTAACAAATAGAAATACAAATGTAAAAACAAGACCAAGGAAATTTGTAAAAGACAAAAACAACAATACATAAATAACCAAGATCAGCATTTGTAGACAAGTCAGCAAATGCTATGTGATAGTGTCAAAATGGAAACACTGATAAATTCCTCAAGAAGTCCAGAGTTGTTATTGTTATTCCTATATGTCATATATACAAAAACAAACTCAAGAATGATGTAAAAAACTTGAACTTAATCAATTTTCCTAGAACTGAAAACTGCTGAAAAATGTCAAAGAGTAAAAGGCAGTTCATTCCTCAACATAAACAAAGGAAATAGTGAAAAAAAAAACATCTTTTTAAAGCAAAAAGCCTATCTCAACATGACGAAACTAAGACCACAGCTATGGCAAGAAATAAACACTATCGACTCTGCTAATCAAGGGTGATGGTTTCCAGCTTTGGCATTTTTAACAAATAGTTAAAGGAGGTAAAAGAAAGAAAAAAAGCCAAAAGAAAAGACAGAGATAAGTCAAGCAAATGCAAATAAATGGGAGAAGGCTTTGAAGTAATATAATACTAAAATACTGGAATATATTTTATATAATATTGATGACATCAAGATCTTATCTTTTTTTGCATCAACATAGACATGGTCAATCTCTTTGGTGAAAAAAATATTAAGGTGTTGATAGAGAATGACTTTTAGGTGACAGGTTCCACAAGTAATTTTCAAATGATAGTGGTTATTAACTATTTGTTAAACAGTACTAGCAACTTTGTCCACTCAGAATCCATGCCATCCAATAAACTCATACAAATATTCATTCCATTAAGATCTTATTTTGTGTATTCAATATACTTTTCTTTTTTTAATATTTTATTTATTCATTTTCAAGCAGAGAGAGAGAGAGAGAGAGAGAGAGAGAGAGAGAGAGAGAGAGAGAGGGGATACACCAGGGCCACCACCTTGTGGGTCTGGCTTATGTGGGACCTGGGGAATTGAACCCAGCGCCTTAGGCACTGGAGGCAAGTGCCTTAACTGATGAGCCATCTCTCCACCCCTCAATATACTTTTCTTAAAACTTTTCTACATATTTGTTCCCAAACTGAATGTTTTCCAATTTCAATTTATATTGATATTGAGAAGTAATTGATTTTCATGAGCCATGTTGTTAGTACTACATTGTAAACTAAGTGTTATTGACTTAAATAGTGTTTTGTCATGTGCTTATATTTCCAATTCCAAGAGTATATAATATACTCTTTAAATTACCCTTTGGTTGCAAATAACATTTGCTTTTAAATTTTTCTCTCTCTTCTCTATTTGTGCCATGCACCCTCTCCACTCTCTGTAGGCTCTTGTATACTTTTCTAAAATTACCCTTTATTGGTACTGTAAGGATAAAACACTCGTAGATATCCTTATCCTTTTATTATTTTTCTACTTTCTTACTTCATTATCTTTTTATATCTTTATTAAGAATAAGTACATATATTGTATGAGCAAATCTTGTGAATGTGTCCCCGTTTCCCTCCTCTCTGTCCCCTACCCACTGGAGTACTTGCTCGGTGTGCATACTGTATCTGTCGATAGGTTAGGGGGTTATAAACTGCACCAGAGGTAGCCAGTGTTTCTTTTTTTTCTTCCCCCTTTGTGTATTGTTGCTGGGGGGGGGGCAATGTCTCTGATATTCTCCCCCACAGTGGCTCTTACATTCTTTCCACCCCTTCTTCCATTCAGTTGCCTGAGTCATGGTGGGTGAGTTTTAAGACTGTTTTATTGTTGAGATCTTAAGTGTCTCTGGACTTCTACTTTGGGTTATATTGGGTATCATTCATGTCTGTCTGCATTGTCCCTGGGTCGTGTTGGGTATTGTTGGTGTCTGTTTCCATTGACCTTTCATGGGTTATCAGACTTGCTGTGGTGATTGGTCTGCTGTTTGTCTTATCATTTTCATGTAGGTTTCATTTGGGTCCTGTGTGAAGGCCAGGTGTGGTTTGCCACTTGCCAGGATATCAGCCATCATCTATAATGTCTTGTTGGTGGAATTGAGTTGTCCCCGGCTCTCTCACTGCCTTCTGAAAAATACAAACAGAATCTCCATCGGAGAGTGAGATCAGTATAGGTTAAATGACACAACATTGCTATTTTGGCTAGCTCCTAATAGGTGTAACCTCTCTGCAGGTCTTTGGTAGTGGGAATTTCCCCTAGGAGCCTGACAAATTGGTCCCCATAGGATTTTGCCATAGATACCAGTTCCAGTTAAGGGTTCCTTGTCACTAAGCAGATCTCTGAGCCAATCAGTAAGCCATTGATTACCCTCCTCAGTTTAGTGCCACTATTGCACAGATGAGCATTTCTTGACTTGCTGGTCTCTTCCATACAGCTGTGTGTTCAGCATTCTTGTGACAACTGTCTATATTGTTTATCAGTGCTCTCTGCTTTCTCCAAATCTCATTGACCAATTTCCCCAGGCAGCTCATGCAACACCTTCCAGTGCTGCACATGCTACCATCTGGGAGCTGGTTACCATTCTGGATCTAGCCGGATCTCTTGGTGTTGTTTGATGACACTCTGTGATTTCTTCAGCAATAGGGTCTTGCCTTAGGCCTGGGGAAGGTATTCAAGAGCTTTGACAGAAGTCTGTCACGTTTTGGGGACCTCCTGGGTCACTTTGATCAACAGCTCAGTGTGGGAAGGAACCAATAACTGGGGCAGGGAGATGCGGGCCTGAGCAATTATTCTTGAGGTTAGGCTTCCTCCCATTCTGTTCATGGCCCCTCGAACCAGGTGGTGCCCTCAGCTTCCTCAGGAGCTTACTGTTACTTCCTTATCTTAATCTACATGAATTATCTGGTTTTGTTTTAAAAATAATTTTGTGATTTATCTAAACAAATATCAATTTTCTTTGTTCTCTTCCCTCCTGTTCTCATTTGAGACATGGATTTCGTTCAAAGATATGGTAACTTTCTTCATAAGGTGCATGGCTAACTGGAAAAATAGACAGAAATGAATAGATAAGAAAACAAACATGGTGAGTACACAAAGAAGGAAGAAAGGAGGAAGGGAAAGAAAATAAAGAAAAAGAGGAGCAAAAAAAGAAAAAGTACAGACAATTTTGAAATCACAATCTTAAAAAATGAATGATGTCATGGGTCCATATAGAAATTTGCTCATTATTTTAAAATAAAAGGAGAGGTTCATTTTAAATCGCAGTGAGTTGTTTTGTGCTTGTCTACTGTTTTGCAGAGAACTGGGTATCTTAACTGTCATTTATGTCGTTGTTGTCTACAGCAATATGAGGTAATTTTGAATCAGATTCATAACTGAATGCATTTTTTCCACTAGGAATGTATACAAAGACTATCGCTTCCTCGAGCTGGCATGCGATTCACAGGAGGATGTGGATAGCTGGAAGGCGTCTCTTCTGAGAGCTGGGGTCTATCCTGATAAATCTTTAGTAAGTTGGGTTTATTTATTATTTAAAAGTTTTTGCTAACCCTTTTTAAGAAAATGTATTAGTTCTGTATAGTAGAGAAACTAGTAATCCTTTTTACTAAATTAATTTAGCATATTTTAAACTGATGCTTTATTTTTTATGTTGATATTTTGATACTTTTTCTTCATCAGATGTCTATTTTAAGAAGGTAATCATACATTTGGTAAAGAAAATGTCCTACTCTGCCACAAATTATAACCTATGCAATTTCAGACCAAATGAAAGCTTTTTTATTTAAAAATTTTATTTTCCTCTATATGCTAGCTACATAGTTGTTATGAGTTATACAAGCTGTATATCATGATTATAACAGTAGCATTTTCTACTTTTAAATGTACCTGTTTTTATGCAAACTCCTTTCACTATGTCTATATTACTTGTATCCATAGCAACGTCAGTATTCAAACTCTAGCTAATGTTACCCCAAGTGTGAAAGAACCGAGTACATTGCTCTTCCCACTTATCTTTATTGATAAACTTCAAGTGTCTCGGAGACACTCCTAGCCTTCAAGTTAATAAACAGACTTTATCTTTGTGTTCTTTACAAAATGTAATATTGCCCAGGCCAGTCTGACATTAAGCTTCAGGCGGCACACACCAGTCAGCACACATGTGGGTGAGTGGGTCTCTCCACCTGCTGCATCCCTGAATCTTTGCACAATCCATGTTTCTACCCAAAACACTTCCAAGACAGAGCTCTGGTGATTTAGTCCAACTTTACCCTTGTAGCGCTTCCTCGGCTCTCAGTCAGTTTCCAAGACTGTTAACATAGGGAAAATGTCTTTCTAAGAAATAGTCTTAGAACATGGGACAATTAGTTGTTATGGGGATGGGGTCACCTTATATTCCTGTGGTTATATTAGAAGTTACTGGAATTCCAGGGTTAGAATATGATTGTTAATAAGAGCATATAGGAATTTGATTATTATTTTAAAATGCAACGAGTAGTTTTGTGTTCATTCATCTGTATCAAATACTCTGATATTTACTGTTACTGTCACTCACATATAGATCTCTCAACTCCATTTCATCCAATACTAGATGATTGGCACCTAAAGCAGTGAACTTCCCAAATATGCTCTTGTGCCCTCCAGAGGGAAGGGAAACCTGACATTTTCTTGGTGATACTGAAGTCAATAGGTGTTTATGCATGATTTTCACACCGTGGTTTTTTTTCCCTCCTGGTGTATGTGTTCAAATTCACATAGATTAATCCTACCCTAGAAATTGTAAAAAGGAGAATTTTTTTTCAAAAATTGGAGTTCACTTTCACTTGTGTTTTAATTGCAAATGATTAGTTTTTCATGCCCATTGTTGGCAGTGTCTTTACTGTCACAAATATTTTACATTAAAATGCTTCATGCTTTCATTCATCTTTTTTACAAAAGCTTTTGGAGTACATTCTGTTCATCATCCTAGACAGTGAGACCCTTGAGCAGGAAGATCCTGCTCCTCCAGAGACATTGAGCAATTGATTTAGAGGGGCAGCCGGCAAAAGTGATGGGCTTTGTTTTAGAAAAGGTTACCAGGGAAGATCCCTCTTAAGAGTAGGCCTTTGAATAGGCTTCTGGGAGAAAAGGAAGGAGTAATGTTCTGAAAGAGGTCTGGCCAGAGGGTGATCAGGTACATAGCCAAGCACAGAGTCCTAGAGGATCAAAAAGAGGCCATGGGCCTGGGACACTGAGAGGGAGGACAAAGGTGCTGGCTGGTCTCTAGGAAGGTGGTCATGGGGTCAAGTGATGTGAGTCGTGGAGTAAATGGTGGGCATCTTGGAATTACCCTGAGTAAGATGAGAAGTCACAAGAAGGTGCGAAGCCATCTGGTGACACCATAAAAACAGCCAGTGATGGCAGGGTAGAAGAGGTAGCAGGGTATGTGGGTTCAAGCTCTGAGGCTAATGTCAAACTACCTGAGTGAAAATTCCAGACAGTCATAAACTGTGAGATATTGGGAAGTTACCTAATTTATTTATATTTCCAGATGTTCATTTCTAGAATGAAGACTATGAAAGTGGTACCCAGTAAGATAATGCATAGAAAACATTAAACAAGTTAGGTCCCAGTAAGCACCTTATTTTCATGTACAGAAATAATTATTATGATTGTTATCATTATAACTACTTTCTTTCACAGCTAGAGGGAAATAAAAATACTGTGTTCTTAGAGCCCATGAGATTTTAAATGTGTTATATTTTCTAGTTTCCAAATATGTTTAATGATATAATATGCCAATGTGTATTTTGTGTGCCTTTGTATATATATCTTCCTTACCTGTAGCAATAAATCTTGTTAAAATGCTTTAAGTCATGATTTTATAGATTAAACCTATTCAAGTGAAAGTTGGATACTTAAAGAAATCATGTAATGTGTTTTTTTGCCAGAGATAAAATTGTTGTGGAAAAGAGAAATAACCCCACCCCCCATCAATTATTATTTTTTTTTAAAATATTTTATTTATTCTTTTTCAAGCAGAGAGAGAGAGAGAGAGAGAGAGAGAGAGAGAGAGAGAGAAAGAGAGAGAGAGAGAGAGAGAAAGCGAGCACCAGGGCCACCACCTTGTGGGTCTGGCTTATGTGGGACCTGGGGAATTGAACCCGGGACCTTAGGCACTGGAGGCAAGTGCCTTAACCATTGAGTCATCTCTCCAGCCCCCCCATCAATTATTTTTATAAATCTATTTTTTCATGCATCCATGACTGTACACCAAAGAGACAATCTAAGAAATATTTTCTAATTTTTATCATAATACTCAATTTAAGCAAACTTATGTTGCCTTATGCAATCTGTTTTGATTCTTTCGATAAAATTTTCTTTTGCTTACAAACACACATTTGGTACAATTACCTGGAAGGTCAAGAAAAAGAGGGTTTTTGTGTTTCTTGTTTTACCTCATATCAAAAAACGAGAAATTAAATTTGGTAGTGTTACATAACTTGCTTTTCTCAGTTTTCATCATGAACAATATTTCTGTTTCTTAGATACCCTGTCATCCTCCAGGTCATGTTAAAGGGTTCAGATGTCTAATAGCAGCTAACAATTAAAGTCAAGTAGTATGTTTAGCTACAAACTCCATTTTGAATATTCTGACATTTGGGAGAAAGGATAGCTTTAGGTAGTTATTACTAATTTAGAATGATTTGATTAAGGACTAGGGAGAAAGTTCAGTCAGTAAAATACTTGGCTTGCAAGCATCAAGACATGAGTTTGATCCTCAGAAGCACATACAGCAAAGCTGGGTGTGGTGGCACAAGTTAATAATCCTAGCACTGGGAAGACAGAGACCAAGGGGACCTGCTAGCAAGCAAGCAAGCTTACTTGGTGAATTCCAGGCCAGTGAGAAACTCTCTTTCAAAAAAAAAAAAAAAAAAGAAAGAAAGAAAGAAACAAAAAAAGAAAAAGAAAAAGAAAGGAGATTAATGACTAGGAACACAAAATATTGATAAGGAGCTAGAAATATTAATTAACCTGAGTCACTCCATACATTGTATATATGTATTGAAATATCACACTGTGCCATTTGTGTGTGTGTGTGTGTGTGTGTGTGTGTGTGTGTGTGTGTGTGTGTTTGTTGCCTGAGGAAATTACACCTGAGTTTGTCTTCTGGCCTACACACATACACACACACACACACACACACACACACACACACACACACACTTGATGAAATCAGATTAATATAATAACTAATGCAATTAAGTAAATTTTAGGACTTCTGAATAGGGTATCATTTGTACTAATAAACTAATGAGTCACTAATAAATGAGTTAATTACTAGCCTAATAGTGAAACACTTATGTGTCTTAGATGGACATGAATTTAAACTAAAAAAGTTCTGTTTTCTGCACAGACACTTCTCTTTTGCCTGGAAAGAAATTATGATGTGGATTATTTTTAAAAGCATTATATATTTGTCATTATCTGGATCAACAGCTATTGTCCACTTGAATAAATGATGTTTTGGACAGATTTCCTTCTCTGTTAAGATAATATCACTACTAGAAATTTTCCATTGCCTCCATGTGATGGCATATTTTAATCACTCATTTCAAAATGTTCTGCAGTCCTGTTTCTTGTATCTCTTAAGTCATTTCTCTTGGCATTTAAAAAAGTATCTTTCACTTTTCTTTCTATCTCCTTCCCTACCTTCTTTTCTTCTCTTCATCCACCATTATAATATAGTGGTCTTGAGATGCAAGGATAGGTAAGATGGCATTCCTATTTTATAGAAATTTTACATCTAGTAGAAGAGATATGCAAATAAATATCTATCTTGTGATAAAAAACTATACAGAATATTCATGGATAATGCAAACACCAACTACTTCCCCATTTGCATTCACTCAATGTCCTTCTGTTTTCTAATTGTGGTCATGCTTTTAGTGCTTCTGCGTCCAAAGTAAGGCAAAGAATTGTTATCTGAGCAGTGGAATGGGTACCTCCCACAGGGATGTAAGAAGGATGGGATTTAACTTCATATTGTGCCCACAAAATTAGCATTCCATCAGCCATCTGGTATTTCTGAATGACCATAGTATTTTAAGGATATATTTCAGTTGAATTTGGGCTTGGCATAGTCTTATTTATTTTATTTCTACTTCTTTTGAGCATTAAACTGAAATTATAGCCACTGTAAAATGCATATTGCTAAATAGGTGTGTAGAACTCAGTTTCAAAATAAAGATTTTTTTGTGGGTGTGTATGTTTATATGTGAGTGTGGATACTTGTAGAGGTCAGAGGACAATTCAGGTTAGTCCTTCCTTCTACCTCCTTTGAGGCAAATTCTTTCTTTCTTTCTTCTTCTCTTTCTCTCTCTTCTTCCCACCCTTCCTCTCTCTTTCCCTATCTTCCTCCCTCTCCTCTCTATTTCTTTCTCAGTATTGTTGCTGACTGCTGAACTTGTAAGCTTTTCAGCTTCAGGGAAATTCTCCTGCCTCATCCTTCTGTCTTACAGTCAGCATATTCAAATTACAGAAGCCCCATTTCATTGCTCAGACTGAAGTAACAACTGTGTGTGTGTGTGTGTGTGTGTGTGTGTGTGTATGTGTGTGTGTGTGTTGGTGGTAGTTAGAACCTACTATGAAACAGCATTAAAACATTTATTTTACTGACACATGTGCATATACTTTTACCCATAGACTTGAGTATAAATAAATGTGAATTTGATTAAGTATCTAAAGAGCATGATATAATAAACAGCTGGTGTTTGGACACAGTTTTGTTGGCTTTCAATATGACAAACATAAGCAATAAGGAATTCTACATACATATTTTGAAACATAATATGTGTAATGGAATGAACTAGACTTGAAATCAAACCCATTGTACATGAATCCCAAGCCTGGCATTTCCTGGCCATATGGCTTAGGCACCTCACTACAGTTATTTGTTCTCCTCTAAACCCAAAGGAACACCTTCCTCAAAGTGATTTAAGGCTCCATTGATCAGTAGCTTCAGCTGGGGGATTGTGTTTAGAGCCACATAACCATGATGATGGTGGGATGATTATGTGATTGTTATTTAAACTTCTGGGTGTCAGGTGAGGTAGTAGCCCCCAATTTACTAATTTACTACTTGAGTTTTCTTTATAAGCTAATGATGAGATTTGGGTGCAAAAGGGAGAAATTCCTCATCTGTTAGCTTGGAAGCCTAATTGTTTAGAGTGGATCGTGAGGCTGCCCGAGAGAACAGGGTGACCTTGGAAATCATATCAGTCAGACAAGAGTGAATGTAGTGGTTGTTAGGAACCGAGAATTCCATGCCTCCCTTCCAGAAGCTGGCCTATGGCTCACTGGAAAGAGGGAATGTGAGATCTAGACATTCCCTGAAAGCAATTTGGTGTGAATGCAATTAAGTCAGATAACCCAGAGCCTTTTAAGATCTCTGCTCTTCTCTCTTCCCCTTCCTTCTCCTCTCCCCTCTCTCCTCTCCTCTCAGTTTCTCTTTCTCACACAGAGATTTTCTATTGTATATATTCCACCCGATAGTGTGCTGTTTTTTCAGAGATTCAAAACGGCAATAGAAAGTGAAACAAGTCCGATAGTCCACTTTTCCCTGTGAACTCAGGACTCTCCCGGCCATAATTGATGCTTTGAGAACAGCTTTGTGGGATGCAACCATCTTACAATGAGGTATTTTTGTTACATCAGAAATTCCTTTTAGCAGACACTAGCAGAGGATTTTCCTCTGTGGCAAATAATAGTTATGAGACAGGACTGAGCATGGGCCTCCACAGATACTCACTAACGTGATAGCTACACTTACTCAGCAGTCGAAGTGTCCAGGAGTAACCGTGACTGACATTGACCCCGTTACACAGGGCCGCATGATTCCAGCACTGTGTCACCAGGAACTTTCAGCACCTATGTGGCCAATTCTAAATGATTCTAGTTCTTTTTAGCAGAAGCATTTTCAAAGATCTAAACAGAAGTTGCTGCCACCCAGAGTAGTGGAGAGCATCCTGAAACATTTATGATTCACCATTTCTGACAGTCTCATGCCTCTCATAGAGGATATTATTGGGAAATGATTGAATAAAACAAGAAATGGCCAGGCCAGGGCCTGGAGTTCACTTCTGTGTTCTTGGATTGAACATTGATGCACCATCCTACTCTGTGACATTGTTGTTACTACAAAGAGCACCATCTGCTTGGAGTTCCTTAGTGCTCAACAATACTTGCCTGAACTCCTGAAACCTATTTGGTAGATCAAAAGCTGTGGAAAGCAACAAAGACCCTCCATCTGTCTGAGGTATTTTCAGCAATATTACCCTGAGGGAAACCGGGGTCCCATTATTCTCTAAAGCCGTCTCTCCCTCATGATAAAATTCCCAGCGGGCAATTGCCTTACTGAGCAGTGGGTAGTATTGAGAGAAGACGTCTTCCTTTTCCTCTTCATTCATTCTTGTGCCATTATGTGTCAGACAAATAGATGTGTTAGCAGCTGTATTCTAACAACCCAGGATGCCACGAAGCCTCTCCACACTATTTTATCAATCTCTTTATATTTTCCTTACTTATTGGGATGGCTGTGACAAGCCCTGGGTGAGTTATTTCCCTCAAGTCACCAGTTGGCATTGTTTTCCAGAAAACACTCCTGAGATTATGCCTTCCCGCTCTCCCAAACCATCCCTGTGTGTCTTTTCCGTCCACATCCGCAACCTAGAAGTAGATGCCAGCTCTCAGGGCTGGCCCTTCGCTCTGCGCTGTTCTCAGTCTCTTTCTTGGATGCACACACTTCTCTCACAGCTTTCGACAACCACACGTCTTAGTGAGACATTCCCCTTGGGCCTCTGTGAGGAGAGTTCAGATGTGTTCCCGGCTCAGATCCCATCACGTCTTCCCCCCAGGATCTGACCTCGCAGGGACTTGGGCTGCCCTGGGAGCAATGAATCACCGTTTTATTTTTTTAGGCCATATGTGAGTTAAGTTACTTGATATAAATCATTCTCTCTTAGCTCCAGTTTGAAACAGGAGAGCCATTGCCCAACGCCCGCCAATGGCTGCTCTCTGTCTCTATCCAGAGTGTCACTTTTGGAAATGACCACATTTTTGTGACTAACCTTTCCAGAACCATTTTCTTGAATGTAGACTAATGTGTATTTTGGCTACAGCCCCACTATACAATCTTGGCTTCCTATGCCAATCCAAGACAAGACTCATAATTTAGAATATAAAAGAATGGTACAGATGGAGACTGTAACTTGGTCTGCTTCCTCTGTCTCCCCAGAACCACCCACTCCTTTCCTCCCTCCTCGCTGCCTTTTTTTCTCCTTCTAATTCCACCTTCTTTGAAACCAAGGATGCAGTGTTTGTTTAAAAACGCGCTAGCTGATGAAATTTTCCACTGCTTGGCATGTCGGGGGAGGGGCCGGGAGGGCAGGCAAGCCAGCACACTAACTAAATGCCGTCCCTTTCATGCTCACAGCCCACTTATTACCAATTCAAACCAATGCCTTCTGGCCGGGTTCCCACACCCCAAGGATTCTGAGCAGAAAGAAAGGGGGGGGGGATTTCTATCATCATTCTCTGCTGTTATAAATGTATGATTTCACTTCCCCATAGTAGATTCTCTGACTTGACTCTGAGTTTTGTATGCTGGGCGTACATTATAGGAATTGTTTGTAAATAGTTAAATTGTTTTGATTCTGCTCTAGCAAGAAAATCTTCATAATAAATGAACTTATATTTAATGTATTTCTTTTTTTTTTCCTTGCGGCTATATGCACAGGGGAACAACAAAGTAAGTTCTGTGTCCTTCTGCATGCAGCTCCTCTTGTTCTGGGCTGGGACACGTGTTCACTAGATGGTCCTGTGCATGTTGGGATGAACATCTTGTTACTGTGCATGGATTGTATGGGGGATGCAAAGGTTGGTGGAAATGCTTGCGTGCGAATGACCACAGTGCTATTCTGCTTTGACCTGGGAGGGAAATGTGCTATGTTCTTCCATGCTGGTTAGTGGGCAGCTCAAAAAGGTTGAGGTAAAGAGAGAGACCAACACTGAGAGCAAAAATTACAAAGATTTAATAATGAGGATTTGTCACAAAAGGGTATCCCAACTTGATGAAACAGTGTCGTTCTACAAAACCCCAAATTGGAGTCTTAAATAGCAGTATGGCTGACTAGAACCACACGCTGGCTTTGAAGGTGCCTTCAGATGGATGGAGGAGGGTGGGGTCGGCGTCTGACCTGGCTTCTGCACCCTTGATGGATTCCAGCTGGATGCAAGCAGGAGGGTGTGGGGAGCCGAGGAGGAAGCTGAAATGTGTATGATGGATTTATGAAAAGAGGCAGCACACATGAATGGTGGAAATTATTCTAATGTCATTTTTACATTAGATAAATGAGGGACTTGTAGTTCATAGGGTGCTAGTTTGTTTAAATGTTAATACAGCTTTCCTGAAAGCTTCGAGCTGATTCCCACTTCTTTTACAAACACAAGGGTAACATAATTGGAAAAGATGGTCCTATGTTTGGCAGGGTTAGTTATTTTCTTATTTTTATTTTTCCTATGGAGGTATATTATTAGTCCTTCATCCTACCAGGTGGCCCACTTAAGATGAACCTCAGTGAGTACAATAAGAATTGAAAACTCTGTTATATAAGTGTTAGCCTGCACATTTAAAACAGCTGGAACGCATCAAAATTGCTATTCATAAGCCATACATATAGAATGTAAAACAAATGTGGGAAATCTTTTTCAGTTTAATTTGATGGAATGTGTTATTATGGAATAAATTGACATAGATGTTTGGTATTGAAAAATATATCACTTCATAAATTTTTATCATGGCATTACTTCTTAAGGCCTAAGCAATAATGTTTAATAAAGTTAAGATATACCGGAAGTAAGGAGGCAAACTATGACCATATTTACTACATAAAAAATTTTCAGGTAACATACAATTAATTAAAGATTTCTTTTACAATGTAAAGGATAATATTTCTTGCTAAGGGCACCACATTTAGAGAAAAACATTTGGACAAATGTGAAAATCCACATTTTAGTTTTTATAATAGTAAATTTCTGTGCTTAAATATTAAGCATGTCTAATCCTAGTCATTCTGGAATGTTACATGTCGTATCTGTTATTTGAAAACAAAACAAACACTTGAAATCCAGTTGTGTCTGGGGTTAATTGTGAGTGCACTACCAGGGAGGGACCTCATATGTGCTGAGCACCATGGAACCAGTTACTGTCATTTTGGGGGCTTCTAACTTCTTGCCCACTTGTGACAGTTTCACGATTCGTCTCTTCTTGAAGCAGTTCACAGGTGACTTAAAATGTTTATAAAATTCTAAAGGAAATACTCATGGTAGGAATCACATTTGTTGTTTTTCTTGATCCAGTTCTTCTGGGTAATAAACTATTCTGTTTAATCAGTTTACTCATTTTCAAATGGGTAAATGCCGTGAGAAATACAGCTCAAGAGTTCTGAACTGGTTCATTAACCCTATCTCCAGGATAGTATAGGATCCCCTCCATGAGGGCCTCAGGACTCACACAGCCACCATCTGCACCATGCACACCTGGTATGGTGCAATGGGGGAATTTTCATGTACTGGTCGAAGGCTATCAAAAATGCAAGTGCTTATTACTGTTTTGATTTTATACTGAAGGATGAAGAGTTTAGAGGTACAGATATTTAGTGCCTCATGGCTTATTTTTATTGTTTATGTTGTGCATAAGTTATAGTGTGTGAAAAGTATCATGCTAATACTCTTTAAATATGATCATATTTCTGACCATAGACTCTGGCATGAAAGTCTCACATCACCAACAACACATCTGCATGCTATTTTCCTGTAGCTTAGAATTTTAGTGTAAATGGAAAACACTGGATACAAGCTGTACTGTCTCCAGAGCATAGATCTGGATTCTTCAAAGGGAGAATATGAGATTCTTTTTCCCTCTCATGCTGAAATGATTGTTCTGAGTTGTCCCTAAGGCAGCATACCTGACTTCTTGCCTGCCATATGCACGAGCCAGCTGTAAAGCATGACTCATTTCAGACTCTCAATGGCTATTTAGTGCATGACATTTTATTATTTAAGGTATCACTGCATTCTACAAAGTGAAGTGAGCTCAATTCACATTTCTTTAGGTGAATAATGTCGACTCATCTCCATGCATGCATTAAGTGTAGCACACACATGTATATTCATACATGTGGCTACAACCAGGAGTGTTTGAAACAACCCTGCTGTTCACTTTCTCAGAGACAGCTAAGCTGTTCTACTCCATCCATACTTAGAGTATGCTTAGAGTTTGGGAGTTACTCATCTATATTCCAAGACATTTAGACTTGTATTATGAACACATAAGGGTATAAAACACTAAGGTTTGCCATTCTTCCTTAAGTAATAATATGTAATATTTCTCATGGAGAAGCTAATTTTCCTCTTGTAAGAAAATCACAGTTTCTCTGGGAAATTTTTCTAAGTCTATTACTTATTTTTTCCTTTTGAAAATGTTTATCTGTTGGCATAGTGATATTCTGAATTGCTCATGGTTGAGTCTGTTTTCCTACAGATGGGTTTCCTTCGACCATGGAAGTCATTGTCTCCATTAGAAAGGGAAGAATCCAAGATGTACTGAGTCAGTTTTGGGAATGTGAACAAATAACACATATAAAGTGAGAAAGTTGCAGAGAGGTTGTTTTGTTTTTAACTGGTTAGTTGAGTGCAGCTGTAAATCAGAGTGCCACTTTCAGATCAAAGGCCTTCAGGTAAAAACCTCCATGCTTTCACTCTAAGCCATTTAATGTCCTTCTATAGTTTCTTGCATGCATGTGTATATGCATGTTTGTATGATTGTGTATGATTGTGCTGGAGTCCTGAATATAGGTTGGCAGGCTTGTGCAGCAAGTACTTTACCCACCAAGCCTCCTCTTCAGACCCTCCTTCTATAATTTAATATCTTCCTTGGGTGGGCATGTCTAACCATTTAGTAGACCTTAAATGTTATGCCTTTAATAAAGAGTTTTGGCTCAATATATTTGTTATATTAAACAAATTCAAGTTAGAGAGAAACTGAAAACATATAGAATGACATACTATCACAAAAGGCCTTTATATTCTATAATAGAGAATCCTAGGTTCAAATATTAATGCTTTAAAGTTTTGAGCTATAGAAAAAAGATAAATATAGTCACTCTCCTTATAAACCCACAACCTTTGAAAGAGAAATTGATAATATTTTACTCCAGTCTTCTTAAATTAAAGGATTCTTATATTTCCCTAATAGAAGTATAAGATTAGGTATTTCATCTGAAAAGAAATTGAACAGATATGTGCCAAATTAGATTTGTATAATTCCTATGTCTTTATTGGGCACTAGCCTGTGAAATACAGTAAGTTTACATGTGCTATAGGACCTTGGTTATTAAGAAAAGAAAGCACTATCCAAGTATCTGTTTTTAACATATCTTTAAAATATTTTTTGTGATTTCTCAGCACAATTAGCAAGGCTACCTGACATAGGCAGCCCCTCTGAGTGGAGAAAGTGCTTATCCAGTAGATTACTTATTTGGTGATCGACTGGGTTCTAGCAGTCATTCGCACAGATAGAATTTGTCAAATTAAATGATACCAAAATGCCTATTAAAGAACACAGATGTTAAGCCCATGTAGATTGGCATGCCTTTTAGTGCTAGGCCTTTAACTCCTAAATTATTTTCTTTGGCCATATGTGAAAGACCAACAATAGCCACCGAACAATCCATCATCCTAACCTGGAAATGTCTTATGGATACTGTGTGTTTTAATCTTTGTTGATAAGAGAAGAGAGTACAGTATCATAATGTGCATTCTTCTCTAATAGTTAAAATGCATAACTGAAAGTGAAAACAATCTCAGTGGTTCAAGTACTGCCAGCTCAATTAGGATTATGTTTTTAAATAATGTATTGCTTTCCTTAACTTTTCTGAAAGAAACTTAACACATTTATTTCCTTGGGATTTCAGAAGCGACCTCCCTCTGGTTGACTAGCTTTATGTATAAGCCAATAAGGATATCTATCATTAGAAGAAAGGATGGAAACACGCTGGCCTCAAAGTGTTGCTTTCATTCCACGTGCATAAGGAAATGAACTGTCTCTCAGTCATTGCAACACCAGAAAACCTTTGGTTCTCTTTTGGCAAAACAATATTGAAAGAACGTTATTAATGCCTAGGTTTTGAGCTCACTGACTGAATCATAACCAGTTGTAGGAGAGGAAGACTTGGGGGTAGAAAATGTTGAGAAGTGATTTAGACTCCCTGTTATGTTCCTGTTGGATTGTCTTGGCAAACAGACTCCATAATTAAGTGGGAATAGACCTGCAACCCAGAAAGCACGTGGGGTGGAGATGACATGGGGCTTCTGAAGATTAAGTTGGGCAAGTGACTAGCTATTGGGAACTAAGATTTCAGGCATTATGGCTACTTTGGCACATTATCTTCTCATGGTGTTAGAGGTATTTTCTTTTTGTATGCTGCATGGTACTTTTAATTGGAATAGTTTATCACTTGTCCAAAAAATAAAAGCAACTTTTTGTAGTACTAGGGATAAAATCCAGGACTTCGTGCATGATAGACAAGTGCTTTACCACTGAGCCACACCAAGTCCAAAAAGCAGTTCATTGTACCTGTTTTAAAAGTATGTTGTCATTGGGTAGGATTTACAGAAGTTACATTTTGTAACTAAAGTTTTATTTTGAAATTATCCACATTGAAGTCATAAAACAGTACAATCATATAGCACAATCATATAGAAGAGTTTAAATACAATCATATAGTAGAGTTTAAATATTTTTATTGTTTTTGAACTAGATGAAAAGAAAAATGAAAAAAAGGGATGTTTGGTATAAGAAATAAACTTGATCCAAAAGATATATAAAACAATTCCCCATTATCTACAGAATGAGTTACCTATGGCAATAATAATCTAAAAGTATTAGGTAGAAAATTCCAGAAACTAATAACTCATAGGTTAGAAATAGCATGCCTCTCTAGGTGGCATGATGACCATGACCCATGAAGCATTCCTCTGTCTCTATCCATGCCATGTACACCAGTCACCTCATGGCCATTTTCCTTGATCAGGTTGAATGTCACCATATCACAGTGCTTGTATTCAAGTACAAGAGCGATGATGCCAGCAATGCAGATTTGACAAAGCAAAGCAAACTTTCCTGTAAGTGGAAAGGGAACAGCACAGTGAGATACTGTAGGAGGCCTCCTTCACATTTCCTTTATTAGCATTTTATCATTGTTCTATTTTCTTAAGGTTTCTTAATCTCTTATGGGCCTGCTTTATCAATTAAAGTTTATTATTGGTATAGATATATACCAATATATATAGGGAAAAACACCTACATAGGTTTTGGTACTATCCAAACCTTTAGGCATTCACTGAGGTTCCTGAAACATATCCTCTATGGATAAAGGGGACTGCTGCAAAGGTGTATAGGTACTAAATAGTTAATAAACATAGAACACTAGACACAGAAGATATGCCTAGAAATAGTGCAGGTTTAGTTCCAGATTACTGTGCTAAAGCATAGGTAGTACTAAGGTGTGTCACACAAACATTTTGTTTTCACTCTACTTATAAAAGTTATGTTTACACTGGACTATAGCACATGTGTGCAATAGCACTGTGCATATCAAGTTTGCATATCTGTTTTATTTTGTGTGGGCACGTGTGTATATGAATGGGTGCATATGCCACAGCACACATGTGGAAGTCAGAGGATGGCCTGGGGTTGTTCATCCTCTCCTTCCTCCTTCTTTTGAGATAGGGTTTTTGTCATTCTGCTGCTGCATGTGCCAGTCTAAAAGGTTCTCACACTTTCAGAGCCTCTGAGCTCCACCTTCCATTGTCATGGGAGCATTGAGATCACAGATGCCTGTGCCACTTTGTGTCTGGCCTTACAAGGGTGCTGGAGAGGACTGAACCCAGACTGGTAGGCTTGCAAGCAAGCACCTTTACCTGCTAAGCCAGCTCGCCAGTCCCAAATGTACTTATCTTACATAAAGCACTTTACTGCTAAAAATGCTAACAATCATCTGAGCCATTGAAAAATGATGTCTATAGATTTTTTTTCAAAACAGGGTTGCAACAAACCTTGAATTTAAAAAAAATCTGTTAAGTACAAAATGCTAAGCATAATAAGATGTAAAGTTATAACTAAATGCAAAAGCCCATTTATTTAAATGAGAAAATACACCCCAAAATGTATCCAAACAGAAATAGAACAGTGAAAACACTATGCAGGAAATATCCCAGGATATGGCTCTACTGTTGGAAGAGGAAAACTAGCTGTAAATGAGAATGTTACTTATACAAAAGGAGCAACTAAACATTTCAGGAAAGAAATAAGTTAATGATTAAAGTAAGAATTGGAAAATAATAAAAGAATACTATGAAAGCATAAACTACATACAGCTTTAAAGCTTTTGCATGTAAAAAAGATAGTACATACACAGTCACCCAGCAAAATAAAAATTAGTAAATGTTCACAGAATACATGGGAGAGGATGAAATATACTGCAAAGAGAGTTGCTTCTATTCATTTTAAAACACTGCTGATTAGGAAGAAGAAAGTTGGCCAAATCAAGACAACATTCAGACCAATAATAAGATGATTACTGAATACTGGATTGAAACAGACACTTTTCAACCACATATTGTCGGTTTAAGTAGCCTGCCAGACATTGTTCTTGAGCTTTGTGATTCCACAGGTGGTGAGAAGGAAGCTGTCCTCATGTCCTCCCTGTGGGACACTGTATGTACATTCTCATGTCCTCCTGGGGGATGCTACATGCAGCCTGCCTGAAGGCCAGTTTGAGGATGAGTATTATTTGCTAGGATTATGTGAAGACCTGGGGGCCCAGTAATTCCACTCTTTTTTTCTCTCTCTCTCTTTTTTATATGTGTGCATGTGTGTGCACACACGTGGAGACCAGTGGACAGCCTCAGGTGCCATCATCAGAAACACTACCTCCTATGAAACAGGATTTTTCATTGGCCTTGAGCTCTTTAGTTAAGCTAAATTGACTGAAAAGAACGCCCCAGGAATCCTCCAGTCTCTGCCTCCCCAGCTCTGGACTGGAGGCCTGGCATTTTTGCGTGGGTTCTGAGGATTGAACCCATGTTTGCAAGGCAGGTCCTTTACTGAATGAGCTATCCCTAATTTTTACTTTTTGAAATGATTCAAACAATAGATAATTTGTGTGATAAAGTGTCATGAAGCAATTTAACAAGAACAACAAAAACATGCAAGCAAACAACCAGAAAACATAGACACATATATGTCAAACTGGAAAACTTCATAAGAAAAGAAAAAAGCAAAATACATGCTCATCCTACATAGCATAACCCCATTTTCATTTTAGATGTTCACAATAGAATGTGCATATTTATATGTATAAATTATAGAAAGATAGATGCCAAATGTTAATACTATAGGCAATTTTAATTTTTTCTTCTATGCCACTTTCTCATTTCCCTATAACCGTCTTTTGCACAGTCTTTTTAAAAAAGGTTTTAAAATACATTTGAAAATGAAAGGGTGATGATATTTAAATGGTGAAGATAACAAGAAACAAAACCATAAAAACTGAAAACAGAATATGAAGGAAATATGTAATAAAAAGTACATTAAACTATAAAAAGGAGATTAACTTCCACAAGAAAGTGAAGGATAGTTATGGAAATGAAATTAAAATTAAAAGTAGAATTGCATCTGAAAACTAAAACTTGACATTAGTTTACAACCATGTTTATTACCAATATTTGAAATGATTATACAGGCCTTAATTCCCTTTATCCTGATGCCTGTGTAAATATATTTTCCTCATTGAATTGTGTGTTGTACAAGGAATAAACTGTGAGTGTGAATCGTTACATTCTCTTCTTGTCTCTACATCTGAATAGTGTCTGTTTCAAATCCTCAAGTTCCATAGTTCATAGCCTCCTAATTTTGCTGAGCCAATCCCTCTGCCTTAATTCTGGTTTGTACCTGTCAGCTCTGTTGCTCACTATGGCTGTGTGTACATATAGTACAAATAATATATATTATCGAAGGATGATCAGGAAGTCATTTCATACTCTAATTGCTGGATCTTGTTCTACACTTTTTTTAAATCAATTTGAAGTTTTAAAGTTGATGATAATATGCTAACAGAAAGAATTTTGTAATGAAAGTTTAATCTGAAAGTTTGAAATCAGGATAATAAAGTACCATGATCAGAATCAGAGTTGCTATTAAGAAATTCTTACTTTAGAGGATAAAAATCTTGGAAGTCAGCCATGAACAACACTCATTATGTGTTTGTTACACACTCAACCAAATACCTCCAGTAGGAACCAGAACAGAAAGGCTGCAAGGTATAAAGTATCTGGTCCCTGTGTTCTGTATGTAAACTCAACTTGATCAACGTTGAAGGCAATAAAAGCCAGTGACCTTATCTGGCTGTAAACAATAAATGGGAATTAGAGAAAAATTAGTAAGAATTGATGTTTAGCTGGAAGGTCAGAAGGCTTCTGGATCAGGTCAGGAGAAGGTTGATGCTGGTTTGGGTTGGGGCCATGCAGTAGAACTAGAGTGAAGAGTTGGAATCAGGCTATATTTTGGCAGTAGAGTCAACCTTGAGTTAACTGATATGGTAAATATGGAAGGTGATGAAACAAAACCAAAAAGATTCTTGAGTCATGGATGATGGATGCATGTTAGTGTCATGTAAGAAGATGAACAAGAAGAGGAAAGAAAAAATGGGAGGAGTACCTAGTACCCATCAGTCTTTAACTGGTTTAGGTTAGATTAAGGTATATTCCTATAACATATAGCCCCCCCACCAAAAAAAAAAATCTCAGGAGCAACAAGTTGCACAATTTATTTCTTGCTCCACCCAAAGAATTTCACCCTACCACAGAGATACTGCACTTCTTTATTGCAGTCCTATTCACAATAGATCAGAAATGAAGTCAACCTAAGTAACAGCTTCTCATTCCTCTTACTGCACAATGCAAGTCAAGAAGTCACACATAAAATCAATTTGTGAGGTGGTGCAATTCTACCAAGTACCTTGGAGGAAAAAAAAATGGATGACTATCTTAACATCCAAATGGAGATACCTTCTAGGCAGATAAAGATGTAAATCTAGAGTCCAGGGGAGAGGTCTACAGTGAGATTTGAATATTTCTTTTCCACTTAGATGAGTGGGTCTCACTCAGGACCCCTGGGATCTCAAGAGGACATTTGGTAATGTCTAGTAATGCTCTTTGATTGTTGGACTGGTGAGTTTCTACGGTGTAGACATCGCAGATGTCATTCGGCATCCTATGACAGGATATTCTCCATGACAAAGAAATGCCCTGGCCAGAGTGTCAACAGGGTTGAGGTTGAGAAGCTCTGTGACCTAAGCTGAAATGTATATGCAAGATCTGACTTACCACAACTAAAGATCACACCCGTGACCCCAATTATCTCAGGATTAGTTAAAGAGCTGCAGTCTCTTCAGACTTCAGACTGGCTGCCTACAGCCCACTCTAGCCATTATGCTTCAGTATTGTCTATTCCATATGAAAACACATCCTGCCCTTTGCTTTCCTGGTTTGCCTTAGGAAGACGTATGAAAATACCCATAAAGATTTTCATATTGGGCTTGCATATTTGAACAAGGGTTTTAGGGTCAGGGACTGTGAATGTTATAAGGAATTGCCATTACCAACACTTTGTATGAACACATGTCTTTCATTAAATGAGAAAAATACCAATTTTATAAATTTGGGTAACTTTTATGTGCTTCCACTAAAAGCCTATTTCAAAATTGGTATTCCATGAAAAAAACATTAAAAATTTCTCTGTAATTGAGCATTTGAACATGATATAAAAATAGACTCCTTTTGAGAGCTATTGTGAATAGGATATTGTTTCTAATTTCTTTCTCTGTAAGCTTAAGACTTATATTAAAGCTACTGATCTCGTTTGTTGATTTGGTATCCTGTAACTTGGTTGATGATATTTATTAAATCTAAGTGTTTTCTAGCAGAGTTTAGGATCTCTTTACCTACTGATTCATATCATCTGCAAATAGGGATAAATTCATTTCTTCCTTTCTGTATTCGCATCTTAATATCTTTTTCTCATCTTATTGCTCTAAGACCTTGAGCATTATATTGAATAAGAGTAGAGATAGTGAGCACCTTCATCTCATCATAGATTTTAGAGGACATGAGATTAGTTTTTTCCTATTCATTATGAAGTTGGCTACAGGCTTGTAATTGTAGTCTTTGTTATTTTGAGGCAGGATCCATTTATTCCTAATTTCTCCAGGACTTAACTAACGAAGGCATTTGGAATTTTGTTGCATGCCTTTTCTGCATCTATTGTGATACTCATATGATTTCTGTTTTTGAGTTTATTTCTATCATAAATTACCTTTATTTATTTTTATAAGTTGAACCAATATTTCCTCCTTGGGATGAAACCAACTTGGCCTTGACATATAACCTTCTTATTCTGTTCCTAAATTCAGTTGGCAAGGATTCTGATGAGCATTTTGGTGTCTATGTTCATGAGGGTATAGGGTCTACAGCGTTTTGTTGTATCTTTATCTGGTTTTGGTATTAGAATAAGATTAGCTTTATGGGATGAATTAGATAGTGTTCCTTCCCTTTCAATTTTGTGGATGAGTTTGGGAAGTGTTTGTATTAAGTCTTTCTTTAATATTTACTCCTAGAGATCAATACTAAGTGAGACATTACTATTACATCCTCCAAGGCTCAGGGTCTATTGAAGAAGAGACGGCAAGAAGAATGTAAAAGCCAAAAGGGTAGTATGCTTATAATGCTATCTTTCAGACACAAAATGCCCTTAATATTCATGAGCTCACAGTGCCCAGCACTACCTACACAAGACCTGGATAATCAGAGGAAACAATGTTGGCAACAAATTAGTGGAGAGACTAGTTGGAAAGAAGAAGGGATTCAACAGAGAGCAGATTTGAGGGGGGGAAGTGAGAGTGGTGGGTGTGAATTAGCATGGTTTATTGTCTATACTTATGGATTGTCAAAATAATTTTTTTAAAGTTTACTCCTAGATCTCCAGAATTAATATTAATATTATGAAAAGTGCCAAAAGTAATCTATAGGTTCGGTGCAATTCCCACCAAAGTCTCGATGGCAATATTCTCAGAACTAGAAAAAAAAAAAACCAACAATTCATAGGGAAATACAAAGACCACACATAGCTAAAGCAATCCTACGCAGAAAGAGCCCAATGAGAGTATAACATGAGTTATACTACAGAGCCAGAGTGACAAAGACCACAGGGCACTGGCAAAAAACTGATGATCAGATTAGTGAATGGAATAGATGAACGACTCACAAATAAACCTCCCCAGTTACAGTCACATAAGGTTCAAAAAAGGCACTAAAAAATGTATGCTGGAAAAAATACAGCCTATTCAACAAATGTTGCTACTCAAGTTGGATATTCACCTGCAGAAGAATGGAACTGCATCGAGTTGAAAAGTTTCTGCAAAGAAAACCATCAGCAGAGAAAACAGAAATCCTATAGAAAGAGAGAAAATATTTGCTAAGTACCCCTCCAAAAGGGGGCTGATTTCAAGAAAAAAAAATGAACTGCAAAATTTAAATACCAGAAAAAACAAAAGCTGCCAATTAATAACTGTGCTAATGAAATCAATAAACAGTCCTAAAAAAAAATCCACAAATGGCCAACATATTTTTTAAAATGTTCAAGATCTTTAGTCATCAAAGAAATGAAAATTAAACAAGTTTGAGGTTCTGACTAGAAATCGAGTCAAGAAAACAAATGGCAATTGATGGTGAGAAAGTGGTAAAAGAACCCTTACTGTCGGTGAGAGTAGACTTGTGCAGCTACTTTGGAAGTTAGTGTGGAGGTTTCTCAAAAAGTTAAAACTTCAGGCTGGAGAGATGGCTCGTCAGTTAAGGTGTTTGCCTGCAAAGCCTAATGACCCATGTTTAATTCCCCAGTACCCATGTAAAGCCAGATGCAAAAAAAAAAAAAAAAAAAAAAAAAAAGACATGTAAGTTTGTTTGCAATGGCTGGAGGCCCTGGTGTTCTCGTTCTCTCTCTCTCTCTCTCTCTCTCTCTCTCTCTCTCTCTCTCTCTCTCTCTCTCTCTCTCTCCAAATAAATAAACAAATATTTTTTAAAAATTGTTTTAAAAAAAGTTAAAACTTGAGCCTTTGCCGTACTCCCGGAGGACTCAGTCAAACGCTCTCCTAACTGAGCTATTTCAGGGCTCTGGCCAAAGAACCTCCCCCTACCACAGAGATAATGCTCTTCCACGTTCATCACAGTGCTATTCAGAATAGCTCAGAGATGCACTCAACCTAAATATCCATCAAATGATGGTTGGATGGTGAGAATGTACATATACACGATGGAATTTACTCAGCTGTAAAGAAAAATGAAATTGTGAAATCTGCAGGAAAATGAGTGAAGCTGGGAAAGATCATACTAAGTGAGGTAACCTAGGCCCAGAAAGACAAAATTCATGTTCTCTCTCATATGTGGACCCTCACTTTGAATTTTGGTCTGTGTATAAATATGGAGATGTGAGAAAGGATATAGGCTATGAAGCTAGTTAGGAGACCGTGAGAGGGAAGCAGAGGTGTGCTGGAAGGGAGGTCATATTCATCATGAAAGTGGAACAGAGACTATGGTAAAGAGGTTACAAGGGGAGTGATGAGAAGAGAAGGGAAACAAAAAAAAATCATAAGGAAATCTAATTACATATCTGTATGCTAAAATAATAAATTTTAAACATACATTCAACATGCAGTGGCTAACATCTAAATTTTTATTGAGAAAAAACTTTTCTAACTTGCTAACCTTAGTATTATGACTCTTCCCTTTCCATATGGTCCAGCAGCTCAACTTGTGGGCCCTTCCTTGACTAAGATACAGAACGTATTATCTTCCTAACAAGTGTTTTTTAAGTCTTTTTAAAGAAAGCCTGGGCATTTGAAGCCAGCACCCCAAATAAAGCTATCAATTTGCTCAGCCCAATTAGAAGTGGGCTTTTTGAACAAAGACATAAGCTCTTTATACTTTGATTTCCCTCAAATGTGACAGAATTACCAAAGACAGTTAAAGAGTCCAAGTCTTAATGAAAACTGTTGAGCAATTTTGCATTTTCAATTCATGAAAAGTGCTGAGAGGCTATAACATGTTATATAATATGATGAGTTACAGAAGTAAAGATGTATAAAATTTATGGTATTATAGAGTTATAGGCTACACGTGGTTGACATCTAAATTTCAGCGTGAATTCTATAAAATGACATTGTAACCATGACCCAAGAATAGATCATTAATAGACAGTGTATTGCAACTGTTTGACAAATAGGAATGCCTTCCAGAAAACACAAAGGCTGTATTTAAATTTTTATTACCAGTCAGGGACCATTAGACATTAGATTTGGCATAAAACAGCATTTTCTATGTTGGCAGTTTGTGTATTATTCTACTATGTTTGTATTTATTAGTTTAGTACTTGTCTTTTGAATGTTGTTTTAAGTGTTCTTCGGACTCTATGAAGACAGGATTCTATAGTTTTGTTAATGTATTATGCCTCTGGAACTTGAGACATAATGGGAATATTTAAAGCATGATTCCACAAAGGAATATAAATGATGGAAGACACAAATTGGAAACTGTGAACATAGGCTTGGCTTTGAGGACACCCGTGAGGGGAGACAGGAGAAACTGCCTGTTCAGCCTGAGTACCTCACCTGAAAGGACTCCAGCCAGTTCTCTGACACACACTAGTTTTGTATTTCCAGAATATTATAATGGAGCTTTACTTTGTTTTTTCGGTATGCATCACTTCTGTCTTACTGAGCTTCATTCCCAGTTCAGTCAGTACATTTGTATCAGTGAAATACAAACAAGCTCCTTGTTACATCTTTTCAAAGTTGGGGTAATAATAGCATTATTATAGAAAGGCCAACCTTCAGAATCAGTTTTGTTTCTTCACTCTCTCTCTCTATAGACCTTGGTTCAGGATGAGCCTGTCATTTGCCAAGTGATCTCTTTAACATACATGTAGTACCTTGCCTTTGCAGTTATTTATTTTTTAATAGTTATTTATTTTTATTTATTATTTTAGAGATAGAGAGACAGATAATGGGTAAGCCATGGACTCTTTCCACTAAAAAGGAATTCCAGACACATGTGCTACTTTGTGTATCTGGTACGTGTTGGGGTAGTAAAGCTGGGCGGTCAGGCTTTGCAATCAAGTAATCAAGCTTCTTTAACTAGAGGGCCATCTATCCAGCCCTATTCCTTTATTTCCATTCTCTTGGACTTAGAGTTTTTCCACTCCTATTATTTTTTTGCTTGTATGGTGCCCTCACCTGCTTCAGGGTGAGCTTGCTTACAGTGGTCAGAGAAAAATGTTGGGAGTTCCATTCCATCGCTCTTCTGTCTATTCTTAGTTAAGCCAGAAACTCTTATGGAGCCTGGAACTTGCTGTTTTTCTCCAGCCTCAGCTCCCCACAGGACTCGGGTTACAGACACATGTATCTGTGTCCAGCTGTTTATGTGGGTTCTGGGATCAAACTCAAGAGCTGTCTTTCAGGCCTCCTCAAGCCCTCATGCTTGTGCAGGAAGTGCTCTTAACTGCTCAGCCCCCCCCCTTCTACTTCTATTTGCTTTTCCTATCTTTATCTTTAAATCTGTTCATTTAATTCTCTCAGTGATGTTGTAAGACAGTGATTCTCCACTAGAGATATTATTGGCAATGTCTGTAGACATAGTTGATGGTCACAGCTGGGCTAGAGGTGCTAGCCAGTGTGTAGAGACAGGAGATGATGCTCTGTTAAACATTCTGTAAGCACGGGGCATCCCCACACAGCAAATAGCACATCCACAACATCAACAGCACTGCTATGGGCAATTGCTCTGTAACATAAACATTATTTTCTCCATTTAGATATACAGTGAGTAAACTGACCAAAGGTAAAAACATGTTAAATAAGCAAAATTGTTAGGATTCAATTTAGACCAAAGTTTGAGTTCATGTACTTTTAACTCTCCCCCCCACACACACACATACTTTTAAGAACAAAACACCTGTCACCCCCTTACATCATAATGTTATGTGTGAAGTGCTTTTGCAGAATGGACATTTGTCACTTGGGTTTCTGAAAGTCCTACTGCCCTGCATCAGGCATATATGCCCACATGACTCATTAAGCATGCAGATGCCTGGGCACATTCTAGTCTTTAACATGTGAATATCTGAAAATAACACCCAGTATCAGTCATTTTAAATAAGCTGCCCTGGCAATTTTACCAGCCTTAAAACTTTCAGAATTTATATGAATGTTATTAACTTGCTAGAAAGGCACATGACAGCTTTCTTTCATGGCTCTTCTAGGTCCTAACAGCAGCAAGGAAGTAAGTTACAAAAGCTATAAGATTTCTCTCCCGCCCCTATGGATTGAAACCCTTTGGTTTTACAGAGGCAGCTGGACGTGACGTGAGAATCATGCCTCAAGTCCAAGCTTACCAGCAGCTCTGTGTTGAATATGTCCCTCCCCAGGCCCTGTTGGCTGTGAGCAGTGGCACATCAGCTGGCCAGCAGATCGGGAGCCTGTGACTGGGCTCTGTTCATAGCTCACATACTGATGGTGGCAAATCTTTCCATTTCCTTATGGACAATGACTTCTGGCCATTCCCAGGCTGGAAGGATGGTCTAGAAAAGTCAGCTACATCTTCTCATTACATAGGAGAGAGCTTATACCAACTCCCTTTCTGTGTACTTGTTTGTTTGGAGACTTCATTACCATCACCATATCCCTTGGTACCTCAGTGCTAAAGAACTCGGAAAAATTCCAGGAAGCTTTTCAGATGAGCCTACTTGTAGAACTCATACTTTATTATGTTTTTTAAGGTCTGAATGAAAACGCATGTGAACTTGGCATATATAAATAAGCAGAAAGTTCATCTGTATGGATGCATAGTTTTGGTTTTCTTTTATTTTTCTTGACTTTTAGAATTATCCCTTGGGATAATATTAGCCTGTTAAAAAGGTAACATTTTCACTCCTTGGTGATTCCCATATTTTTCACCCTTCCAAGTTTGACAATGCTGTTTATTGGCAATTTTTTTCTTCTAAACATAAAATAAAACTTGATTCCTCTTGAGGGAGAGTCGAGGAAAAGCTCTGGTTGTGAAACATTTGGTCGTGTTTTGGTATGTCAAGCCATTCCTTTTTCAATGTGAGTATTCCTTATCCTTGGGATTCTCCCATAGTTTGTCTATAAATTTCCATCCTGACTTCTTATAGTTTTAGATGTTTGCATGTTTGGGAGCGGGGACAGAGAAAGGTTCTTGAACATTTTTAACCAAATTGCTCCTCTGTTTCTGCTTATTTTTCCACAAGTCTATTTCTAAGACATTTTCATTAGCTCATATTGTTTTATCAAATTATCTCTGTCAGTCACCCTTACCCCACCCTCATCTAGCCATCAGCATCAGAGAACCGATCACCTGCCCAGGGACCAATGATATAATGTCCTAGCAACAAATAGTGCAGTTTGATTTAAAATTTGCCATATTGTGCTTATAGATCAAAGCTCCTAGAAGAGTAAAAATATCACTTGCTGTTCAACCATGTCTTAAGGCAATAAATTACTAAATCTTCGCCCAACTGGGGAAACCAGTGGCCTTGCTTTATTTTCCCAAGTAACCTTCTAGTCTTGGATAAGTGAGCGTGCAGCCAGGAAAGTAGTCTTCTCTGATACCGCATCTCTACCTCTACTGTTTCATGGCATTTATTGCTCATATTAGTGCAGTTGAACTTATTTTATTGAATTTCTACTATATGTAAGAATACAAAGAGTTTTTCTCAGTCGTTTCTTCTCTTAAGGAACTGTCCACAGACTTAGAATAAAAGGTGTGCTCAAAGTTCTATGCTATAAAGAAAGAGTACCAGGTACTGAGGGATAAAGGAAGGCATCCCAATGAATGAAACCTAATGGCTTATTGGTTACAGTGTGGTGGAACCAGATCAACAAAGACAGTATAGTTTCTTCTATGCCATCAGGAAGATAGGAGAGGTCATGGTTGTGATTTAGACTGTTCATTGAGCAGCAGCATGAAGAATGAACTTCACAGAAGCCAGAAGGCACTTAACAGTTGCTAACTCAGAGAGGTGGTGTTGGCACAAGCTAAGGAGAGTGTTGTAGTTTGAATGTAAAGTATCCCCATAGGTTCATGTGTTTGAACCCTCAGTTCCAAGCTGGTGGAACAGTTTGGGAAGGTTATGGAACCTTTAGGAGGTGGAGCTTTGTTGAAGGATTCAGGTCACTGGGGGAGGGCCTGGAGGCTTTATAGTCTGGCCACCTTCTTGTTAAATCTGCTGTGGATACAGTGTGACCTCCTGCTGTCCTTCCGCACCATGATTAACTGCGTCCCCTCATACTCTAAGCCAAATAAACCCTTCCTCCCTTAAGTTACTTTTTGTCCAATATTTAGTTACAACAATGGGAAAAGTAACTAGTACAGAGAGTTGGGCAGAATAGACAATGTCAATGTAAAATGTACTTCCTAAACCTTTGGGTTTGATGCTTTCTGGAAATTTAGTATATGATCAGAACCAGATGTAGGAGTACACATGTGTATACTTCCCCCCACTCAGTTTCACTTTCTGCAATTTCAGTTACATGGAGACCAAAAATACTAAATGAAAATTTTTTAGAAATAGGTAATTCATAACTTTTAAATAGGTTTTATAATATATTGGTATAATTATTCTATTTAAGTGCTTTTAGTCTTTGTTAATCTCTCATATCTTATTAATGACTTTATCATATGTCTGTACATATTGAAAATGGCAGTCTAGATAGAATTTGGTACTAACTGTGGTTTCAAATATCCACAGATCTTGTAGCATGTCCCCCCCACCAAGGGGAATGTGAGGACTATTGTGTTATAGATTGTGGGCAGTCTCCTAGACTGGTCCCCCACCCAAGTCCTGTTGGACTGCTGAGCTGCTATCACAATGGTAATTTGTGCTGAGCTCTTAGGAGCTTTGCCTGACAAAACCCAGTGACAAAGAAAGAACATTGATTCATGTAACTACCATGAAATACATAGGCAATTAACTTATAAAGGGAAAGGGCTTACATAGCTCACCGTTTGGAGGCTCAACTCCAAGATCAGGTGGCTCTTTGGTTTGGCCCCTGATGCAGGCAGAGAGAGTAATGGTAGGAACACATGTCAAAGAGAATAGTCACATACTGGGACAGGAAGTAGAGAAGAGGAAAGTTCCAGCTCTAGAATCCTACAATCTCCTTCATTAGCCCTGCACCTCTAAGATCCATAGTGCTGCCCTGGAAACCAAGCCTTTGGAATTTTGGGGGACCTCATCTAAGCCATAACAAGCATGCATTGTGACGAATAAGGTGTATTACCCACTTCTCCTTGATTTGAGGCCAAGTTCCTTTCACTAAATCCATGTGTTGAAACATCTCTGTAAAGCAAACAAGCATGTTATGCAAGATGAGATATTTCATGTTCTTATCCATTGCCTCTTAGTAATCTGTAAAGCTAGTTGTTTTTGTTTTTTTCTGATATGAGTCAGTTCATTTGTTTCTTTCCTTCTAAATGTCTTCTTTTTTAAAAAAAATTTTGGGGATGGCATTCTGAGAGAATACTTTTAAATAAGAAATTGGTAAAGAAGCCTACAAATATATTTTATCCATTGAGTTAAAAATAAAAACACTCGCTAGTAATAAACTTGGTTTAATGTGGTCAGTTTTATCACAGATCAGTCCTGCCCACAGCAAGGGAACTCAGCCAATAATTTGGGAAGCCTTTGAAGCCACAGACACATGTATACTTTCACCTCTGGAACTAACCATAATTTTAATTAACATAAAATAATCTAAAGACATGCTGATTAGACACCCTGTGCTTGAACAAAGCATGCTGGACTGGGGGCTGGGAACTAAGAAACTCTGAGTCTTCCTCTTCCCAACAAACAAGGCTTTCTTTAATCATTTGGAGTACATTTTATTATGCTCAGCCTGTTTTTTTTTCTTGCCTGATGTTCTTGGAGACCAAAAACAACAAAATTCCACAAGCTTTTGCTAATTAAAAGGAGAGGAACTGAAACTGTTATAGATTATGTCAGTTCAATCCCACATTTTTTAAAAAAAATGTGCAACTCCAGATCTCTTTTAAAGTACATGATTTACACCATATTCCAGTAAATCGATGCAGGCCGAGGACTTTTCATTCATTACTCTGGTGTGTCATGCGGGACATGCTGAAAGCTGTTGGTTCTCCTAGGAACGAAGGAGGAAGAATTAACTCCAGCCCAGCGTTGCTTTTTATGATATGTGGCTTTGAGTTTCAGAGGAATCGAGTGCAGTGTGAACCATGGAAACAACCGACAGGGAAGTCTTCAACCCTTTAACAAAATGCAGACGGTTTCCATATTTCTTCCAAGTTTTGATTTCACATGCAAGTCTTAGACACAAAATATTCTGTAAAATTGTAAGGAAGCCACAGTAGTTCTTGCTTTTGGGGGATTTCCCAGGGAGAAAAACTGTGTTCAGAATGTTCATTTTTTTTCTTTTTTTGCCAAAAGGTTCATTGTGTGAGCTGAACAGCCCAGCGAAGCAGACAACACCATCTCCATTTTATTGTACATGTTATTTATTGGGGTTTCCCTGAAGAAAGCTTAAGAATTCTTTCCCTATGAGTCACTGACCAAGTGATTTTTTTTAATATAAACTTTCCTTCAGCTGGTCAATTTGGATTCCAATCTTCTCCTCTCCGTTCACTTTGAGCTGCTCTCCCCTCATCTGTCAGTAATCAAGTCTACAGCCAAATCGAGCAACGTGGATGGAGCCAATTTCTTTCCATTTAATGCTCAAGTTTAAGAAATCAACAGCTTGGCCAGGCAAGATTCAGAAAACTCCTTCCTCTGAGTGTGACCTACAAAATTGCATTTTCATTGCCCTGGAGAAATACATCTCCTTGGTTTAATTTCTTCTGGAATTAATGGGATGGGAAATTGCACCCCTTTTTGCCAAGAATTGTCAGTGGTTTCTTTGCTCAGATGAAGGCCCCTGTTGCCACCATGGGTGTGTTGGGTGTCCTCCACCCTTATCTTATGGAACAGGAGCTGCAGTGATTGTCCTTGGTAGCTGCTGAACTTGGTGATGAAATACTGACACCTTAACAAATGTGTCAATATGTATGTTTCAGTTCTTTTTTTCTCCATGAAGAAGGCCCTGTAATTTCAACATCTATTCTGAAATAGAAATCTTGTTTTAGAAAGCCTTTCTGAACCCCTTCCCACCCACTCTCCCAGTGGCTATAAGAAGCCGGCTTCTGCCAACCGAGTGGTCTAGAGTCCTTGCTAATTACCGCCTTCCTTAGCTCTTGATTCCGAGCCCAACTGATGGCGCCAGAGGCTGAGCCACAGTCCAATCTACAGGCTGGGATTTGCCAAATGGAATCTCCACAGTTTGTTTCCGTTCTCTCCGTGTTTTTATGAGCCTCGGCTCAGCATGGTAGCCTAGAATTGCTTCAAAATATTAGTGGCTCACGATTTAAATATTGAGGAAAATTGTGAAAAATTGGACTCTCTGCTCTTATCTGTGCATATATGTAGTAGTTGTCATAAAAATGAATAAACATATCACAAAGTGTTTGTTTAATTTGTTAGTGTTCTACTCACTGTGCTCCAGGAAGTACACTCATACCAAAAGCTTTCCCACTCTTCAATGTTTCACAGCCTTACAAAGATTTCAGTCTCTTGTCGCTGACAACTAATCTATTAGGAACTCAGAATCAAATCAGATGTTCCTAGAATTTTGACTAAACTGTCATCTTTTAAAAACATAGAAAAATGGCCTTTCTGAAAGATTCAGATGCATGAGCCTAAAAGCCTGGTAAGTTACCTGTCCATCTCATAGAAAAGCATTGAACAGAATTCTGACCTTAGTTTCATCACAATAAAAAAATGTTTATTTCTCAAAACATTTCTTAGCTGCATCTTGCTCTCTTATTTAAGGTTCCTTCAGAAAGTGAAATGGACTAAACTAAATAGAATGAAGTTAGAAGGTGAGAACAAATCTTAGGCAACTGGAAGAAAGGGATATTGAGACCAGTAGCTACTTTTCTTTGTAATAATTTGGCTACATAGGCATTTGGGTGGTGTGGCAATAAGTCAAACATTTTAAAACATTTAAGACATAGTCAATAGAAAGCTAGCTCTTGCTTGTCTTTATTGATGGTGAGCCAGAACAGTGTTTGAGGAGCAGAATATCAAAATATGCCCAGCTCACCATTAGCCAAAATTATCTTCATCTAGTTTACCAGCCCTTTTACTATTGCTGTGCTACTTGACTCAGATTAATTATATAGAATTTGGTTAGCATCTTCTGAGTGGCCCAGTACTATGCTAATTTTGGGTATACTGAATGGAGTGATCTCTGTTCTCAAAGTATACTGAGACTGGTAAGAAAAATTTGTATTATCTTTTTGATATACACTATAGTAATTCTGTTGTGAAGTAGAGATGAGAGGTGCTAATCATGTTTACCTTACAAAGACGAGTATTAGAAAATGCTTTGGAGAAGAGTTTTTAAAGATATCTGTAAGATCCTCGAGGAAGGCTTGCATGAAGGGAATGGACCCCCATGTAGAAGAATTCTCTAAGTCACACTCAAACAAGGGAGAGTGTGTTGGGGGAGCTGCGCTGAGGGGACTTGGCTGTGGCTGCATTAAATGTGTGCAGATGTGCAGACAAGCTGAAGGTTTGGAAAGTAGAAGGAGATGCATATCCTGCTGGGTCTCGTGTGTAATGGTTAAAGGGAAATGTAAAGAAATATAAAGGTTAAAGAGAAATATAAAGTCATTGAAGGAATTAAAAGGTAAAACCATTTTTACATCTTGGCAAGTCTGTTAAGCTAGGTGTGAGCAAATATATTAGGATATAAAGCTGTAAGAATGAACTTGAAATGAGGACATATAGGATCCTCTTCTGAACAGAATAACAGGCCAGATATACTGCTAGATTACCACACCGTTTATTGTCAGTATTTAGATACAATGAATGGGCCAATAATGAGTCGATATCCCCATTTCCCTCGTCCCTGTCCCCAATCAGCTGTGTATCCTCCTCTGTGGGCAAACTGGATCAGTCCATGCGGTAAGGGGTTATGGATAGCCTAGGAGTCAACCCAGTTCCACCCCCCTTTGTATGTCGTTACTGAGGGGGGCCATGTCTCTAGGCGTTCTCCCCCACATGGCTCTTACAATCTTTCTGCCCCCTCTTCCGCTCAGTTCCCTGAGTCATGGTGGGTGAGTATTAAGGCTGCTTTAATGTTGTGAGCTTAGGGTCTTTGTGTTGAAAATTGTTGGTTTTTGTCACCCTGGCTTATCCTGTGTTGATTGAATGTCTGTGGCTGTGGGTCCCTTGTTTGTCCTGTCATTCTCTG